>OX438782.1:630671-1230671 GCA_949316455.1 Acleris holmiana | reverse complement strand
CGGACATGGCGAAACTATAAGGGTTCCTAGTTTGACTACGGAACCCTAATAATGGAGAAGAATTTCACGCAAATTACGCGAAGGTAATACTCAACTTATTTTTTCAGAGTAAAAGTGGAGTTCACTAAGTTGTTATGTTTGCCACCCGAATGTCGGCATTCAAAGGAAATTAAAAAGTAAAGGAATTTGCTTTTCGCCGTTTGTAAATAAGTTTGCCTCCTTGTTTCTGTTTTATGATGCTTACCTAAAAAACACGCCGATTGTAAAGTTTTTGCAATTTAAAAAGAGTACGCGGTACATAAAGTTAACGAGAGAAGACTGCGATAATAATCATGTTGTTAAATTTTTGAATTTTGTTCTTATTTTATCATTAGAAAGCTCTGGGCCTCTACTCTATTGGGTTAAAACGATATTTCGTCAGACGTGTTTCAGTGTTATTTTTAACTCGGTCGCCATTGGGATCCTCTCATGTCATAACCAATGTTTCACAAATGATTCATTTCACAAACATATCATTTGACAACCCGCGTTTTTTTTCCGAAACTGTAAATTATTCTGGATTTATTTCAAGACTATCTTGTAGAACCTTATAGGTTAAGTCAGGTTAGTTTTATAAAAATCCTGAAATATTTGTAGTTACAGAAAAAAGTGGGTTGGCAAATGAATAGGTTGCGAAAGGATGCATTTGTCAAAAATTTGTCGGCGAAAAAGCAGAGAACCATCGCTAACTATCAAGTATATAAGAGTTATCAAAACCTTGATAATACTGAAACAATTCAAAGGCGATATCGTTTTTACCGTATAGAATCTAAGCCCCGGGGGTTACCATGAGATAGTTATGCAGTTCAGTTTACGGTGAGAGAAAGGGAAAATTGCAATATAACTGCTACAGCTCTGTCCCTTACACTCGGCCTAAGCTCAATTGCTTGATAATGTCTTATTTTTTATTTATTTTTATGTTAAGGAGAAGGCACACGAGCATTCAGGCCACCTGATGGCCTACCCTGAGGACCAAGAGGGACTGCCTCTATGCTAGTAATTTCACCGGTTGTCTAATCCAACACCGGAATACAAGAATGCGAACACTGTTGTTTGGCGGGTGGTACACCGCGATGTCCCCTGTAACAGTCAGCCTTGAGATGTAGAGGCCAGGGTAAGCCTCAAATGACAATTTGCTATGCATTACTTAGCCACAATGAAGCCTACTACTGACTCATCATGGAGTTACGAAATGAGACCTCAACGATATTCTCTTGGAGATTAGACGGCGTTTAATGAATTTCACAATTCAATGAGTTTCAAGTTAATAAAAAGCAATGCTCTAATTTAAAATTCTAGGGCGGAACCCTAAAATGGTTCTTAATGATATTTAAAAAGAACTCCTCAAGCGGCAATCAACCCCTTTGAGAGACTAATTCGATTTCTCTTTTCATTACAAACGAAAAATCGAGAATTTATTTGAGAAAAAATATTTAAGTGTCCAGGACAAATTAATTGGATTATAATATTACGAAGAATGTTTCTATCAAGAAGTTTTATTAACCTCCTGCGCAAAAAGAAGGATGTTATGTTATATGTTTAAAGTGTGTTTCTATCTGTGTACAACAAATACACATGTGTGTTTGTCAAGAACCTTATAAATGACACTGGAGATAGCACGGTGCACAACGCTTTGAAGCGAAGAGAAGTGACCTTGAATGACGTCGCTTATGTTTACTGTCCTTTTTTTTTCATCCTAAAGAAAGGGACAAAAAACGTCACTATGTTTTGTCCCTTTCCTTTCAGCCTAAAGAAAGCAACAAAAAACATAAGCGACGTTATTCAAGGTCACTTTTCTTCACTTCAACACATTGGTCACCGTGCAATCTT
Organism: Acleris holmiana; assembly: GCA_949316455.1. Lineage (NCBI taxonomy): Eukaryota > Metazoa > Arthropoda > Insecta > Lepidoptera > Tortricidae > Acleris > Acleris holmiana. Next base: position 1,228,802 of record OX438782.1, on the reverse strand, counting down.
CAGTGTCATACATAAAATAAGCTTCTTGGTGTTTGTCTGTAGCAACGGCTGATCTCCCGTCCCTTTCAATTCATGAAAATATGTAATTCATCTAGGGAAAGAGATATAGAGCTCACGTAATTTCGGCATCCATTATTCAAGGTAGGTTTTATTTTGTTTTTATGTTTACCTGCTTAGTTTTATTGCGGGTTTTTTTTGTTTAGTGCGTGTGCTAAGTGTAAATGATCTGTTGTGATTTCACTGGATGGTTCTAACGGAAGACCAGCCCTAGTTTTAATGTCAGCGTATCGATGCCCTGCTAAGAGAAATGGCAGTATCTCAGACAAAACCTCTCTAGCAAATGCAACCTTATTACTAATAGGATAGGATTGAATTTGAGATACTGCTTATTGGCTTAGGGTAAAGCACTGAGTTGGAACCATTTCGTGACAACAAGCCTTGAGTCACACAAATTGACCTAGTCCCAAACTAAGCTCTAGGCTTGTACTATGGGTACTAGACAACGATAAACTTACTTATATAGAGAAACATATACTTAAATACATAGAAAACACCCAAGACTCAGAAACAAATAGTCGTGCTCATCACAAGAATTTCTGCCCTTACCGGGATTTGAACCAGACCGCCGGCTTCAGAGGCACGGTCACTCCCAACTAGGCTAACGGGTCGTCAGTATCTTCTTCCTTTAAGTTTGCCTGTTTGTCATATTATTATATAAATATTTTGAATTTGGATTTCACTAGTTAGAATGCAAAAAATAAATAGAATTGCCGCTTTTACTTCACAGTCATTTATCAATTTCCTTTTTTATGTCAAAAAAAAATGTCTGTCGGTGCTGTACAAAACGTTTATTTCCATATTTCTTACATCAAAAGTTGGGAAATTGAGTAGAGTTCCCGGATATCAAATTGTTCATTGAATTACCAGGAAAGCGGCTGGAAAATGTATTTACCCTCGTGAAATGATGAAGGTTGTTTAATAAGATTTGGGCGTTTTGAAAGCTCGAGAATCAAATAGTATAAACTAATGAGGAACCATTTTAGGATAAAGTTAATTATGATAAAAATAAGCTACAAAGCCTTGATCATAGGCGTAGGGTCGCGTTCCTGTGCGTGTTTTACAGGGTGTATGTCGGAGTGTGCACTGGAGCTGCATGATATGATTCCGCCTTCTCCCTTCTACCACAGGAACTCTAGACGGACTGCGGGGCACCACCCATACTTAGTTGCTGTGCCTAAAATCAGAACCAAGCGCTTCGTATCTCCTTTCATAATGCACAAAGCCAGAATTTGGAACACCCTGCCGAAGTCCGTATTTCCGTGTGCGTTTGACCCGGTTGATGAAATTTCAAATTTCGAATATCAATACAGTGTATCCGCATACCTACCGACAGCTTGACAACCCATATCATCATTTCTAGTGTGACTTTGTGTCCACACGAGAAGGTAAAAGAGAGATAATTTGCAACAAAACAAAAAAAATAATTGAACTCGTTTTACTGTCGTAATATTTTATATTGACGCAACAAAATCATATGTTAAAATTTGAGCACTGATAAAAAAATACCCTGTATAAAAAAAACATTGAGGGAATTTTCAGGGAATTTTGAGGCAGCGTTTTCATTTACAGTCATGGGTGTGTTTTATTTTACTCTTCGACGACACGATGGCCTAGTTGGGAGTGATCCTGCCTTTGAAGCCAGCGGTCCTGGGTTCAAATCCCGGTAAGGGCAGATATTTGTGTCATGAGCGCGAATATTTGTTCCTGAGTCTTGGATGTTTTCTATGTATTTAAGTATTTATTTCTCTATATGAGTATGTTTATCGTTGTCTAGTACCCATAGTGAATACAAGCCTAGAGCTTAGTTTGGGACTAGATCAATTTGTGTGAGATTGTCCCCTGATATTACTCTCAAACAGAAATGAAAGAAAGATAATAATTTAGTGAGTGGAACTAAAGGAACACCAGCTCAGCATATTAATGCTGCAGTATGAACATAGTGCTGATTTACAGCTGAGACTAATCAATAAAAAATCATCGTTAATCATACGCTTTCGAAGATTCAACCAAAAAGGTGTCATGTTTGAAATATAAAACTATCTTTATGAAGAATTTACAAAATATTACTCACATGAGAATGATTATTGATAGATTTGATTAGATTAGATTAGATTATTTGTTGCTCAATGTAATGTTACAGCATAAATTGTACAGCATGTCAAATTATTATAAATTAAATTAAGGTCGTCAGATTTACTAATAAAAATATAAAAGCATTAAGAAATTACTTAAAACTTATAACAATAAATGCTCATGGAGAAGTTTCTTAAAGATAGGTATCATAGTGGCCTGTTAAGCGCTAATAGCAAAACTATGTAACGTATGCCGCCTTGAGCTACCTTTGAAGTATCAGCTATCAGTATAATGGACTGGAATTATTCCATAAATGCCATCCCCTCTCGAACATAAACACTCAAGGCATAACTTCCAAACAGGTCACCGGTATTAATTTAACTGGGGATTACTGGATGCCTGAATCATTAAATCCGCCTTTTGTACACTATTTTATACATACATACATAACATCACGCCTTCATTCCCAGAGTGGGGTAGGCAGAGCTACAGAAATACCAACAACTCCAAAAAGACTTGTTTATAATTCTGTAACCACATTTTGCATAATCTGGCCATAATCAGGTCTGAAATGCAAAACCACATTTAAGACTTAATAGTCCGAAACTACTCAATCAATTACAAATATCGCCCGAACATTGTCAAACAAGTTATGTGAAGTCATGGTAAAAACTTTCCTAGCTACGTATATTCCGAACTCAATAAAAGCAGTAAACTTTTCTTTTGTGGGTGTATTCTATTTCGGTAACTGGGTTTCCGCGCATAAATCTTCGGTTCCATGTTTGATTGAGGTATAATCGGGTTTCTTTTGATAACTCGGAAAACGGCGGAAAATATTATTAACTCGTATGATGAGAGTTTTAATGTTTTCAATAGAGGAACTAAAATAATTCAATACTTGGCAATGGACAACTGAAATACAGCGTGTTCTAACACGGACATATATATTTAAGCCCCGACGCAAAAACAGGGGTGTAATAAGTTTGATGTGTAAGTGTGATGGCACCGTAGCTCTTAAATGGACGAACCGATTTGAACAAGGTTTTTTAAACCGACACGGCGGGGGACCGCTACGTAAATTACATACATACATAACGTCACTCCTTCATTCCCAGAGCGGGGTAGGCAGAGCTACAGAAATACCAACAACTAAAACAACGAGTAAAAAGACTTGTTGATTCTGTAACCACATTTTGCACAAGTAGACTAAGATGTTTACCAGTGTATTAGTGACAGATTGCAAGCCCATCGCCTAACAGTACTACAAGCCCTTATTCCCTTACGGCCGAACCCTATATAAAAACCGCGGATGGTTAAGGCTTACTTCGGGTTGAAATTTGACATTTGCCCATACAAAATGTGTAAAATTTTAATCCGAAGTAAGGCTATCTGTCCGCGGTTTGAATATAGGGTTCGGCAGTTAGTCGCCTCTTACGACATCCACGGGAAGACATGGTGTGGCGCTATTCTAACCTGGGCCGCTATTCAATTGCGTTATAACGATATCGTTTTTGACCTGTTTCCGTATAGTCAACGTTTTGATAACTCTTATGTCATTTACAATAATGGCGACTGTGTTTTAAACGATTCTTAAACGTGTCAAACACGATATCGTTTTAACGCACCTGAATAGAGGCCCTGGCAACCACACAGCGACTAAATAAATCATCACTTCACTACATAGTATAAAACAAAGTCGCTTCCCGCTGTCTGTCCCTATGTATGCTTAGATTAGATAGGTTTTTTCAATAGATAGAGTGATTCAAGAGGAAGGTTTATATGTATAATACTTTAACCCGGAGCGAAGCGAGGGGGGGTCGCTACTTAAATAATATAAAATACCCCAGCTACTTAGCGGTCCCCCGCCGTGTCAGTTTAGTTAGTGTCAGTGTTCAGTTAACTAACTTAACTACTTATCAAACAATCAGCCCTTAATCCTAGGCGACGACGCTTGGATCAAGTATTAACACCTACTTATAATGAAACTTGTAGGGCCACAACATATTATTTTTTACTTTTTACAGGTTTTTATACAGACTGTTTTGAGTCGTGGTTTTTTTATCCCGATGTAGCAGCGCAAGCAGTTGGTTTTTTTAAGAATGTCTTAGGAGCAATGTAACGTGTGCAGCTTCCTAATACAAAACGAATTGACGAAGTGGGAAAGCGTCCATCAGTCGTCAATGTATGGCTTGTATCCAAGTGCAACAACGACACGTGGAAAATAAGCACCTACCTCATTGTACCGACACTTTTAAAAAGCAATTTATGACCTTTAGTTTTGACTTTTACTGGCGAAGTAAACAAATGGCGAACCGTAATTCATGACCTGATTTTACGTAGATGCTTTAATTTCATTGACGCAATGTGTACATTGCCTGCTGAATCAATTAGTAGGAAAAACCAAAATTCAATTAGGATCTATTACAAATTTTTTTACGTTAATTAGTGTGTATATTAACTGTTGTTTAAATAAATACTGTATAAGGAGTTATTTAAGGGGACCTGACAAAGTGTCTGAAAGTGGAATATGACGGCGCGCCAGTTGTTTGACATAAATAGTGTTAGTAATCGACGCTCTAAATAATTGTATTTGTGCTCTATTTGCTCCAATCTTGCTTTTTTTGTACTGTTTGTTTCATTTTTACGATCAGACATAGAAGTTTTTGTGGCACGAATAACATTGTCCTAGGGACTTCCGAACGATAATAATTTATCGATAAATTGTACTTTCTTATGAAAGTTAATTATGTATGAATACGACATAATGTATAATATCAACATGCAATTTCCATACACCGTATCTCAAAACTTGAAAGTGGCATAAGCATAACGTTAAAAATAAATAATTATCTACCTACAATATTTTTAAGTTACAGTCTTTTCCATGCATTTTTCGAAAACCAAGTAGGTATTATATTAGAGTATTCTATTAATGCTTTTATGCTACACTCTGTCCTAAATTTAAGGAACACTTCGTTTAAGTTTATGTCGTATTAAAATCGATTGAATTTCATCAATTTGCAGTGATCATTAATTTAGTTCATTTATATTTAATCCGATCAATGTTACCTATCTACTATGACACTTTATAAGTAAATGAAACAGTTGTCGATAAATTTAATATCGGAAGGAAGTCCCTAGTGCATTGACGTTTTTGCCACAAAAACTTCTATGTTTAATTCTGCCCTGCTAACATAAAATGCAGTATCTGAGACAAAACTTCTGTAGCAAATTGAACCTTATCACTAACGTTTTAGGGTTGAATCTGCTTTGGCCATTAAACCTGAGATACTGCTTTTTTGCTTAGGAGGGCAGAATTATGATAAATCATGAAGTTTGGAAGGACGTAAAATTTTAGCTCGGGGCATAAGATTGCATAAAAAATGATGAGGTGCTTTTTTAGGATTCCGTAACTCAAAAGGAAAAGACGGAACCCTTTTAGGATCATTTTGTTCTCGTCACGTTAAACTTTATGATTTTATAGAAGGAATAAGTCCGTGTTCGAACTACAGTTTTACTTCAGCCACGCTCCTTAATTTCAATCCACGAAAACCAATTCACTAGAAAGCTAATTGCAGCAGAAAAATGAGGTCTTTGATGTTTCTACTATTCTGCCTTTGAAATGTTCATTCTTCTCATTGTATTGATACTATAAGTGTTTTTTTTTTTTTTTTTTTTTTTTATTTTTATGTTAAGGCGAAGGCATACGAGCGCTCAGGCCACCTGATGTTAAGTGGAATCTGAGACCCATAGACATTTGAATTCTCAAGACTATAATCCTAAGACCCCAAATGCGTTGCCAACCCTGAGGACTAAGATGGAATGCCTCTATGCTAGTAATTTCACCGGTTGTCTTATCCCCACACCGGAACACAACAATGCGAACACTGCTGCTTTGTAAAAACTATTTTATAATGCACCAAATTGGGTGTCACTCAACATAGTGTCAAACACTTAGGTGTCGCGACGCTGATTATCAGTGCAATAAGAGCGTATTATGTGAAGTGAGTGGGTAGTGGTAACTGTAAACAATTTTTTTATGCATACCTAAAGACACACGATAAAATCCGGCCATGCATGCTCTTGTGTATCTTTGCAATAAATGAATAATTTCAACTAATAATTAAGTAACTTGTATAATTATTATACTATAATAATAAAATAAAAACATATCATAATAATATACATTATATTTTAATTTTTGAGATAAAAGTGACTTTTGTACAGTGAAGTACAAAGAGATGTAACCATTTATTTACGCTGTTCCATTGTAGTAAGGTCCAAAAGTGGATACATAATATAGTATATTATGTGTCTATAGTACATAATTATGTAGTCGACTTTATGTATTAATTTTGGGTCGAAACTATCTCTATTCCAAATTTCTTCTAATTGTATCCAGTGGTGCTAGACAAGTTGCATTCGACAATCGTTAGCGATTATGTTTCGATTGATAATGTATGGAATTGACGTAAGCCACCGAGATAGTAACGTGACACTTACGTCAATTTTATTCCATATATTTTTCAATCGAAACATAATCGCTAGCGAGTGCCGAACACACCTTATCTAGCCCCACTGGCGTTTCAGCGCGAAGGAACAACCCACAACTTTTTTTTGTTAGATTAAGTTTCTGTGTTTACTGTTGCATTAATAATATTATGACACGCTCTTCGTGTAGGTAATTCGTTCGGAAAGTTGGCGGCGTCCCAGCATCGCTTCTTGTAACCCAGTTTCTTAATAATTAGATTTACTCGCCTTCCCTTACTAATAACTTTATTATACCAGATAGGTGAACGACTAGGTCATTCTCACTACTTACTTACTTTTCATTACACTGCTTTTTCAATGCAAAACTTTTGGGTTGTAGACTAGCCGTTCGTGGATTGAACCGGTTAATTAACGTTAAAATAAACTTCTTAAAACGTTCGCGTTCCTTAGAAAAGTTCGGAGCAAAGCCAAAATAAACCGGTATTAACCGGTATTTTTAAACCGGTTCTGCGCCCTGCACCGAGGGTCCCGCAAAAATGGTTACGAATTCTTCCCTTTTTTTATTGTGTTTGTGTTAAGAGGAGTATGAAGCAAAAAATATCCATACAAAAAGCGATAACTTTTTACGTCCCTTAAACGTTGTTCGATTTTTATGACTTTTTAATATACTGTATAATATCTACAATGTATATATTTTTCCTTTTCCAAAAAAATATTTATTGGAAAGAAAAAATATTTTTAAAACAAAAGCGGTAACGTACAGAACTAGTTTTTTATAATATATACAACATTATTCAAAAATGGCGAAAATCGGATTGGATTTAGAGGGTTACAAACGTTATCGCCCAAAGCTAAATTTGTATGGATTATTTTTGACAGATACGTGATTTAAGAATTGCTTCACAATCCTCTTAACATGTGCTATAAGACATTGCTTCTTGGCTAATTACATGATTCTATTTCAACGAGAAGTAGTAGTATTGTTTAATGTTTAATTGTGCGAGATACTAATATACTGGGTGATTTTGGGGTCATGATCCGGAATGGCCAAATGTGAATAAGATGGTCATTCTGGACAACTTTTCCGATGGGACCAACCACGAAATCGCCAAAAAAAACAACTGTTCCATACATTAACGGTGAATTAATTTAGAGTTAATATATGGAACAGCTGTTTTTTTTTGGCGATTTCATGGCTGGTCCTATCGGAAAACTTGTTCAGTATGACCGTCTTATTCACTTTTGGCCATTCCGGATCATGACCCCAAAATCACCCAGTATTTAAATTATCTTATTAGCGACATTTAAATTGTAAGAGTGCTGTATACACTTGCTCCGGTATTGCACACAGGCTCATAATATCAAAGGAATGTGTTTTTATAACTTAATTGTGTAAATGCTATTAGTGTATATTTTCAATAAATAAAAAAATAAAAAAGTACCATAATACTGTCAAAACATGCGGCATAAACTACCGTATCTTTTGATTGCGTTGACGATAGAAGTTCAATTTTTTCACATCTCCAAGCCATTGCAGGCTTGAATGAATTTCAACGTGATACCTCTATGCGGGGATCATACCACAATATATAAAGTTCAAAACACATAATGGTCATACATGGTTTTATTTCTGAAACCTTAAACTATAATTTTTAAAAGGTTATTGTTTAGAACCCATTAGGTTAGGTTAGGTTTTTTTTAAATAAATAAAACCATTATATATTATGACCATTATTTATAATGACCTATTGAACCTTTTATATTACCCCTCTACGTGTTCCCGAGAAAAATGGTCTTGATCACAGAACTATATCGAGATAGAAGGAAAGAGTTCATCGGTTTATATGAGAACTGAGCGTGTAACATTTTGCGTAGGCACTTTGACGTCACGCGAGTGTTTTAGTGATGTTCATAACATTTATAAACATATTGATGATAACGATGTTTTTTTTTTATGTTAAGGAGAAGACACCCGAGCACTCAGGCCACCTGATGGTAAGTGAAATCCTATTCTATCCTAATCCTAAGATCTCAAATGCGTTGCCAACCCTGAGGACAAAGATGGAACGCCTCTATGCTAGTAATTCCACCGATTGTCTTATCCCCACACCGGAACACAACAATGCGAACACTGTTGCTTGGCGGGTGGTTAATGGATAAGATGGTGGTAGCGATCCGGACGGACCCTGCACAGGGTCCTACCACCACTAAGTCACCGTCACCGTAGCTAGTCGTCGTTTCGGCACGGGAGGTACCTACATCCACTCTTTCCTTCTATCTCGATTTAGTTCAGTGGTCTTGATAGATAGAAAGATTTTTTTTAGTCAACCCACTTGCGTTCTGTATACGTTGTTGTACAGTGTGTTACCGGCATGAGGGCTTTAAATGTAGGTATCGATTCTACTCCTCAAACGGAACTCCTTTTGTTCTACGACTTTAAAAAATGAGGTAATTTTTATTTTTCATTTTCCATACAAAATAAATTAATTCACTGATTTTACTAGTAAAGTTTGAAAGTTTGATCACCTATACTATGCTATTATTACTGTAAATTAAGTTATTTTCTAAGTCGTAGAACAAAAGATGTAGCATTTGAGGAGTAGAATCGATACCTACATTTAAAGCCCTTATGCCGGTAACACACTGTATACTCGGCTCTTAGACTATTAGATTGCTTGAAGTCGTGACATTGCAAATATTTTAGAGTCCACTTTCCACCAGATACCCTGTGCGCACCTTTACCTTCTCCGTGTTATAAATATAATCTGAGAGGTCGTCTCTGCTCCGCTGTCTCCTTTAAACTCCCTCCCCATCTACGTTTGTAAACAACTGTCTGGTAACGACACGAAATGGCTTTTCCTCGCCAAAATTTTATGCGTTTCATTGTACTTTTTCTTCCCGCTTTCTGCAAAGTTTTGTTCCATTCTAGTAAATTCATTTGTAAGTGTCAAAGTGCTCTGTGGCTCTAGACAAGATAATAAATAAATAAATATCACGGGACAATGTCACACAAATTGACCTAGTCCCAAACTAAGCTCTAGGCTTGTATTATAGGTACTAGATAACGGTGAACTACTTATACTGGGTGTTGCCTGTAATACGAGTAGGAGGAATAAATTGAGGGATCGTTTCTACTGTATAAACGTAGCAACATTTGTTCTACAACTTTTACAAAATATGTAATTTATTATTTGGGATTTTTTTTAATAAACTCAAAAGCATTTTCAATGTAGGTACTCCATCCAATAGTCTAGTTCCCTCCAGACCCACCGTACCCCTCGGCCGTACCACTGGTGGTACTTTGACCAATTATTACTATTAAAATCGAATGTAACGTTGTCGACGGAGCTCTGCTATCGCAGAGCTCCTATTTCTGGGTAGTTTGGCCCTCCGGGCCTGCTGAAGAACTAACATAACCTAAACCTACCTCATATTTATGATACAAATTTTGGGTCAGTGGTACGGTTTAGGGGTACGGTGGGTCTGCACCCGTCTAGTTGACATTTACTGTCAGCCTACAAACTTCGTAGTAGTTTTCGCAATAGGTACATTGCTGGCTTGGAAAATCTGAATTCATTCATATTTAGTAAACAACAAGTTATTTCCAAAAGTTGTAGAATAAATGTTGTTACGTTTGTGTTGTGGAAACGATCCCTAAATTTATTGTTCATATTACAGGCAACACCCGGTATAGAGAAATATATACACACAACAAACAAATACTCTTGCTTATCACACAAATCGTTGCATTATTAGCTATAGCAACCAGCTTAATTAAATCCCTGATCCCGCATATTTGCCATTTACACAAAGGTCCAAACATAAACGTGGCCCTAGACAAGCAATGCTTGTATTTTTGTGTTTCCGTGTGTAACCCAACATTTTATCGAAATTCAATCGAACGCTATTTTCTTCTGAAAACATAACTATTGTCAGCGACTTGTTAAAGTCCTTTATTCCTTTGGGAACTGTTAAGTGGTAGTAAAACCCTGGCACTGTGCAGTGTCCGTCCGGATCGCTTCCACCATCTTATCCATATACCTATCGCCAAGCAGCAGAGTTCGCACTATTGTTTTCCGGTGTGGGGATAAGACAACCGGTGAAATTATTAGAATAGAGGCATTCCATCTTAGTCCTCAGGGTCGGCAACGCATTTGATGTCTTAGTATTACAGTCTTGAGAATTCAAATTTCTGTGGGTCTCAGATTCCACTTAGCATAAGCCCCCTATTTCACCATTTTAACAATGACACTTGACAGGTGACAATTCGGTATACATTGCAAAGTTAACATGCTGATACATCACTGGGTTTTATATAAGCTGCGCCGTGTGCACTGAAATGTCACCTGTCATCTGTCATTGACACGATGGTGAAATAGGGGGCAGGTGGCCTGAGTGCTCGTGTGGATTAGGCTCCATGCTATAAAAAAAATATGCAGTTGACAAGCGCTTGATGCAATCTGACAGCCAACCGATAAAACAACCGATGTCTGATAAAACAACCGGTGAAATTACTAGCATAGAGGCATTCCATCTTAGTCCTCAGGGTTGGCAACGCATTTGAGGTCTTAGGATTATAGTCTTGAGAATTCAAATGTCTATGGGTCTCAGATTCCACTAACCATCAGGTGGCCTGAGTGCTCGTGTGCCTTCTCCTTAACATAAAAAAATAAACCTCAGTTTACGAGTACATCAATCCTATACGACGACACGTTAGCCTAGTTGGGTGACCCTGCCTTCGAAGCCAGCGGGCCTGGGTTCAAATCCTAGTAAGGGCAGATATTTAAGTGATGAGCACGAGTATTTGTTTCTGTATTTCTCTATATAAGTAGGTTTATCGTTGTCTAGTACCCATAGTACAAGCCTAGAGCTTAGTTTGGGACTACGTCAATTTGCGTGAGAATGTCCCCTGATATTTATTTATTTATACATTTTGTTGATTTTCAAAAATTGCCTCTCTTGACAGAAATGCGTGGAGCTAACCCGATAGGCTTTTGTTTAGTTTACAAGAGAAAAAATAATTTGTCCACGCGTGTGATATCCGTAGACTTATTTCTCTAATAAGTCCATGGGAGTTTACTTAAATAATTTGACATTCAAATACATCTCCACAGGAGTACGCCATTAGTTTTAAGAGGCTGTATACGATTTTGCCAGTTTTGCTTCTTTTCGTGGTTTTACAATTAAAATACTGCTTCATATACTGGGTGAGGCCTGTAATAGGAGCAATAAATTGAGGGATCGTTTCCACACCACAAACGTAACAACATTTATTCTACAATTTTTGAAAATAACTTATTGTTAACCAAATATTAATGAATTTAGATTTTTCAAGCAAGCAATGTATTGTGAAAACTACAAAGTTTGTAGGCTGACAGTAGATGTCAACTAGACCATTGGATGGAGTACATTGAAAATGCTATTAAGTTGGTTCGAAAAAATCCCAAATATTAAATTACATATTTTTTTAAAGTTGTAGAACAAATTTTGCTAGTCAAAACGATCCCTCAATTTATTGCTCCTATTACAGGCCACACCCGGTACATCATGAAATATCATTTCAGTTATGATCGAATTAATGAGTTACGAATGAATGAGCTACTTTTTTATTTTTGTCGAGAATTAGTTTATTTTAAAACATTATAAACTGCTATTGTCTATGATTTTTCAAGGTAATGGATTGATTTTGAACTGAACTTTATTACTGTTTTTATAATTTTATGAACGAGAGTTTAAAGAACCCGAAGTAAAAAACATTTTTTTGCTCATTTTCTATAAAATTTTAGCAAGTTAATTATTTTTTTACAAAAATATAATATATAAAGCTGGTAAAGAGTTATTCATAAATTTTTAGGCGGCTTTTACAGCAGTAAATTGTAATTTTTTCATACCTTTTAGATGTCAAAACGATTCGTGAATATGCGATATTCTAAACCTCTTACAGCAAAATTCACAAAACAGTCGCCGGTTTCAGTAAAATAATAAAAACAAAAAAGTAGCTCATACATTCGTTGAACATTGAAATTACCTTTCGCATTGCGCATTCAAATTTGTAGAAGTAAAATATTACACACACATAACATCACGCCTTCATTCCCAGAGTGGGGTAGGCAGAGCTACAGAAATACCAACAACTCTAAAAAGACTTGTTGATAATTCTGTAACCACATTTTGCACAATCAGGCCAAGAAGTTTACTAGTGTATTAGTGACAGGTTGCAAGCCCATCGCCTAACAATACTACAAGCCCTTATTCCCTGAGTCGCCTCTTACGTAAAAAAATAAAATATTTAAACTGTAAAATCACGTAAATCAGCGGAATCGGTAACATTTTGTATAGGGGAAGATGGGGTGGCTTCGTACACAGGGAGCATTCGTACAGTGGTCATATCTTGACTATCCAACATGCTGAAGCGTTCATATTTGTATGCGTCACTGCCGCTCATATATGCATAGGCTACCCTTAAAAAGTGATGGCAGTGCGGCAGCAGATTTCGCCGGAAATAATTAATATGTGTTTTCGCGATCCGAAAGTAATTTTTGGTTCTCCTTTGAATACTTCCATCTCTAATAAGTTTTACTCAAATTTGAAAAAATACTTTTGTATACTTTGTAATTAGACGCTTGACATTAATTTGTAAACAATGGTTTTGGGATTACTTTAACGGTTTTTTTTCTTTCTTATTTCTTTTCGGATCGTTCTGGTTGGGGTGCCTTCGTACAGTCAAAATGTATGTAATTTCATACTGTGTACGAATGCACCCCATGTAAGTTAAAAAAATGCATATCAAGAATAATTATAATTACAAAACCAGGTGAGTAAGATATGCCTGAAAGGAGACTGAAACAGGTGAGATAGCTGAAAATCCAATGAATCCTGGGGAAAAACGAATAGTGTACGAAGTCACCCCACGTGTGGGGTGCATTCGTACGATTCCCACTTTTTGGGAAAACGATTATATCTTGGCACAGTTGCTTTGTATCCAAACTGAAATACACAATTATTATAGCCAAATAAGTGAGAGATACAGTAGCATTCATCTCATTTTAAAACAGCGGTTAGTTTTTTTTTAATAATTCTTAAAGTAAAAAGTGTACGAAGCCACCCCATCTTCCCCTACAGCCTCTTAAATAAGAATAACGTAATCTTGTCTAGGGTCGCTAGTTAATTTAACCTTGCAGCTAATAAGGCGATGTGGTAACCAGATGGACTAACTAGCTGAACCTTGAGGCATAATCTCGCATTCGTAGAAATAATGGTTTTATTATTAAACCCGTCCGAATGTTACGCGTCTAGACATTGGGGAATGCTTGGCTTGCAGCCAGGACCAGATATGTCTGCCTTTTCATTCATGTGAAACCACATGTTTTTAAGAAAATATTTTCTTTCAATGGGGTCTATTTCGTTAGGCCAATATATTTTTGGTCAACCCGCATATAAAATAGGATTTTATAAAAGCTAACCTAACCTAATCTAAAAAAAGTGAACATGAATGACGTCGCTTATGTTTTTGTACCTTTCTTTTCATCCTAAAGAAATGGACTAAAAACATAAACGACGTCAATCAAGGTCACTTTTCTTCTCTTCAAGGCATAGTTCGCCGTGCAATCTCCAGTGTCATATACAAGCTTCTTGCTCAGGTCTATTTTGTACTGTCAACCAATGGGAATAACCGTCAATGGCGTTTAAAAGGTTAATGTATTTCAGGAGCCATTATCACTCCAATAGTGATTACAGTATAGGCGAACGTACAATCGAAGTAAGAAGTAGCTGTTAGTCAACCAATTTGATTCCTAGGCCACTATAGACTATTTCAACATGACGTAAACAAAATAAAATGAGCTCTTACGTTTCGGTTGACATAGTCTTTAGTGCCCAAGGAATCAAATATCGTTGACTGTATACGTCCTACTAATATTATAAACGCGAAAGTTTGTAAGTATGGATGTTTGTTACCCTTTCACGCAAAAACTACTAAACGGATTTTGATGAAATTTGGAATGCAAACAGCTTATACCTTGGATTAACACATAGGGTACTTTTCATATCGCTATTCCTTCGGAAACTGATTTATACGCGTATGAAGTCGCGGGCGGAAACTAGTAAGTATTTATGTGTGTGGGTGCGAGCCCATTGGCTGCCCTCTCTAGCCCCATTCCGTTGGTTACATCGCCATAAGCGAAGTACATTTTCATAACGTGCTTCTTCCAAATGTATACGTTTATTGTTGTTTTTGTTCAGCTAAGAGCTTGCCACCAAATTATCTTCACTACCCAAAATATCCCTGTCATCGGATATTCGGCTAGATTTGTATGTATTTACATACGATGTAAGATTTCCTTGCGTTTTATTGATTACAAAGTTAATTTTGGTATTTAGTTCGTACTTTTGTTCGTGTAAGGATTTTTTTGCAAGAGTGGTTTGAAATGTTTGTGTAGGAGTTTAAAGCAGAATTTTAGTTTGCCGCAAAATATCGTCAAGAGCCAAGTCAAAGTCAAATAATTTAATGCAATAACATACGTCATAATCACAATAAAATATAAAAATAAAAAATTAAAAATTACAAAAACATAAAATTAAATAAATATATCAGGGGACAATCTCACACAAATTGACCTAGTCCCAAACTAAGCTCTAGGCTTGTACTATGGGTACTAGACAACGATAAACATACTTAAATATATATAAAAACATCCAAGACTCAGGAACAAATATAAATATCTGCCCTTACCGGGATTTGAACCTTGGACCGCTGGCTTCGGAGGCAGGGTCACTCCCAACTAGGCCAACGTGTCGTCAATATACCCATAAAAATCCTAAATACTGTAAAACGCTTTTTCAAGTAAAAATATTTTTAACCGACTGACAACCAAACTATAAGATGGTGGATTCTTAATGTCTAGACTCAGTTTATTATAAATACGAAAACCCGCCGCCCGCAGCGCATTTGAATTGCGCGCCAAACGGACCAACAAAGGGTTTATGTTCCTACAAGTTCGCCTCTGACCGGCTCGGTGTGCCCTAAACTCATTTTTATGCATCCACATGTATTTGGCTACCTCAAGGATGTACAGAGCTTTAAGGGGTTATAAAAAATATATTTAGTAACGGTAATTTTAGTTATCAACAGTTTCTTTTAAAACTTTTCCCCTTCCGGTTAGCTATAAATATTAAAAGCGGCTAAGTGCGAGTCGGACTCGCCCATGAAGGGTTCCGTAGCAGCAAGTAACATAATATAAAAGTTCGTTGTAGCTTTGATCAATCTTTTTATGACGTATTAAAAAAAAACTACTTACTAGATCTCGTTCAATCCAATTTTCGTTGGAAGTTTGCATGGTAAAGCACATCATATATTTTTTTTAGTTCTATCATTCTCTCAAGTTCAGGGGGGGACACACATTTCAACACTTTGGAAGTGTCTCGCGCAAACTGTTTTGTTTAGAAAAAAATGATGTTAGCAACCTCAATATCATTTTTGAAGACCTATCCATAGATACCCCACACGTATGGGTTTGATGAAAAAAAAATTTGAGTTTCAGTTCTAAGTATGGGGAACCCCCAAAATTTATGTTTTTTTTTCTATTTTTGTGTGAAAATCTTAATGCGGTTCACAGAATACATCTACTTACCAAGTTTCAACAGTGTAGTTCTTATAGTTTCGGAAAAAAGTGACTGACATACGGACGGACAGACAGACAGACATGACGAATCTATAAGGGTTCCGTCTTTTGCCATTTGGCTACGGAACCCTAAAAAATGGTACATGAAAAAAAAACGAACATTTTCCACCGTATTTTTATGGCAATCGTCAAACTAATGAAAACATGTTTTGCTTAAAAAATAATACCTGACTGACTATTAAAATTCACATGTACAACCCGCTTCAGAGCCGTGTCTAAAATATTATGATGAAAAAAAATCTCCCGTTTTCGAAACCACACAGCATTTAATGTCACAAATTTTAATGTAAAGCAGTGAATGTCGGAATATGAATGCAAGTGAAAAAGTCATTAACAAGTGGCATTTTTTCATTTTTAAAAGCGTATTTTATTATTTTTCCGAACACTGTGTGTGTTTATTTGTTTGTTCCGTTTATAGGCTACCGTACCTCAAAAGAAGGAAAAGGATCACAGGATTGTAGTATCATTTTATTGTACGTCTGTCTGTCGGTCAAGACCCTTTTTTTCAGGAACGAGTGAAGGTATCAACTTAAAATTCATATTAAATTATGCATCCGTCTGCAATCCTTTAAAGCTATAAAAAAAAAATACTTCTAAGTTAACGCAATCAAACGATACGGCCATTTTTGCCACATATTTTGACACTTGCAAGAGAATCAAAACAAGAAGCAATGTCACACAAATTGACCTAGTCCCAAACTAAGCTCTAGGCTTGTACTATGGGTACTGGATAACGATAAACTTACTTACATATAAAAATACATAGTTAAACAAATGGTAAACATCCAAGACTCAGGATCAAATGGGATATGGGGCCGCTAGCTTCGTGGACAAAGGTTGCTAACTAGGCTAACGTGTCGTCATTCAAAATCCGAAAACCGTAATTGTGCACGGAACCTTCGGTGCGCGAGTCTGCCCTTACGGTTTAAAATCTCAAACAATCAACGAAAAATTTGGTACAGAGAGGAAGAACCCGAAGACGAATAAAGATACAAACTTCAGAAAATTCAAGAGTTTTTTTTAAAGGCGCACGTTCACTCAGGCTACCTGATGGAAATGTAATCTGCGACCCATAGACATTTGAATTCTCAAGACTGCAACCCTAAGACCACAAATGCGTTGCGAACCCTGAGGGCTAAGATGGAATGCCTCTATGCTAGTAATTTCACCGGTTGTCTAATCCCCACACCGTAACACAATAATGCGAACACTGCTGCTTGGCGGTAGGTTAATGGAAATTATGGTCACGGACACTGCACAGTGTCACCAACACTGAAAAGTTCCCGAGGGAATAAAGGGCTTTCAGTAGCCACGGGCAATAGTTACGTTTTCAGTAGAAAATAGCGTTCGATTGAATTTCGATAAAATGATTGGTTACCCATTTACACGTATTCTTTCAGCAGATAAAAAGCCTTTCGAGTAATATACGACCATCAATAAGCATATTTCACTCACGAAGACACTTTTATGACCCTCGAAATAACCAATTTAATGCGAATATTAAAATTATAGGAGACTCCGTGCGTTGCATATATTAATTATATTAACAAATTACAAAACCGGCCAAGAGCATGTCGGACCATGCTCAGTAGGGTTCCGAAGCCGTTAAGTACTACAAACATAAAAATCAACAAGTCGATGATTTTATTAGGTATAAACACTTTAATCGCCTGTATCTCAAGAACCAATGATGTCTACTTTGTCGTGATAGTTTTCCTTTTAAGTCGTTATATACGCTTTCATTTAAGTTTTTTTAATGATTTTTTGTATTTGTAGTTTTGGCTGTAGCGGGGGACGACGACACTTGACTCAAACAAAAATTTGCGCTTTAAAGCTTAATAGTTCATAAACGTGTTTTTACAAACCCATAATATTTTTGAAAGACCTATTCAATGACACCCCACGCTATGGGGTAGACAAGAAAAAAAAATACATTTCCACGTTACGTGTAAAAATTATTCTACCACTTTGTTGCCGTGACGAATATTAATATTCATGCCAAATTACAGCTTTCTAGTACTAAGAGTCTCTAAGCTAGGCTGCAGACAGATGAACGGACATGGTGAAACTATAAGGGTCTAAGGAAAGGAAACTGTCTATGGGTCTCAGATTGTGATGGTAAGTGGAATCTGAGACCCATAGACATTTGAATTCTCAAGACTGTAATCCTAAGACCTCAAATGCGTTGTTAACCCTGAGGACTAAGATGGAATGCCTCTATGCTAGTAATTTCACCGGTTGTTTTTTTTTTGTATCATTGAGATGGCAAACGAGCACACAGGCCACCTGATGGTAAGTGGAAACTGTGACCCATAGATATTCGCATTCACAAGTCTGCAAATGCGTTGCTAACCCTTAGGACTAAGATGGAATGCGTCTATGCTAGGAATTTCACCGGTTGTCTTATCCCCACACCGGAACACAATTATGAAAACACTGTTATTTAGATTGTCTAAGTAAAATCTCTAATAACACAAGCAGTTGGTAGTTTCAATCTCCCGCACTCAAGACATCTCCTCACGGCGCTAAATCACAATTGTCGGTAGTAAATCTCTGCCGCAGATGAAGTAGGAACGTGTGTCGCACCCTAATATCCTGCTACCTGCTTTATGTTTTTATATCCGCAATGATGCAGCAGGTGAATTCGGAATCAGTTAGTAGGGTTCCATACCCGGAGGGTGTCAAAAGTGACCTTAAAACTAAGCCTAAGCTATCCTTCCGTAATTTTAAAGATCTGCATCTTTTGAACGGTAAATTTTAACAAAGAAAAATAAATAAACAAAGATAAAATAAAATGGTTAAAATACAAGAAACGTATTTATACGAGTTTATGCAATGAAGTAGCCCCGTGGGGTTGCCGGGTTAGAATAGTGCCACTCCATGTCTTCCCTTGGATGTCGTAAGAGGCGACTAAAGGAATAAGGGCTTGTAATACTGTTAGGCGATGGGCTTGCAACCTGTCACTAATACACTAGTAAACATCTTGGCCTGATTATGCAAAATGTGGTTCCAGAATTATAAACAAGTCTTTTTAGAGTTGTTAGTATTTCTGTAGCTCTGCCTACCCCACTCTGGGAATGAAGGCGTGATGCTATGTATGTATGTAGGTATATAAGCAATGAATATTGGATTGAGTATTGGAGACTTACAAAATGCCGCCTTTGCCAAAACAATTCTGCAAATAAAGTAAATAAATGTAAACTGTATACAAACTATTAAAACATCACAATGTATATAACGAGGTAAAATCCACAAAAGTTTTGCTAGGAGGCAAAAATACTCGGCAAAAAGTTCTATGCGGAAAAATATAATCGGAAAAGCGAGAGTATTTCAATAGGTAGCCGATAAATCAAATTGCGCCGGAAACCACGAGCCGGAACAGATATTCTGTGCATCAAAATACTTGTAATAATGAACAATCGGAAAAAAGAGAAATGTTTCGATGAAAAAAAATACTGCTTAATAATTCGAGCCATTAGGTCATTATATGTAATATACCTAACCAGTAGATTATAGGAATTTATATATTTACTAACAAATATAAATCTTACAACATAATAAATTAATTTGAATTAAATTTGCCTAGACGGCATTCGACGACTTAGACATTTTGCTTTGTAGTCGTTTTAGCGAATAGACCATTTGCCTAGACGGCATTCGACGACTTAGACATTTTGCTTTCTAGTCGTTTTAGCAAATAGGCCATTTGCCTAGACGGCATTCGACGACTTAAGACGACTTAGAGATATTATCTTAATTCAATTCGTAAGCAAGATACGAAGTACATTATGATTATCTTTTGTAAAATGCGTAGTTTGACGTACTGAGTAACTAATGTTCGTTCATTTGGTTCTTTCTTAGTGTGATGGTTGACGTGACTCCTGGATAGTTGGAACAGTAATTTTAACCAGATTTCCTGTTTGAGTGATAAAATAAAAAGGTAATTTTAACCTTTTTTAACCGTGTTGAAATGCAACGAAAATCACAAGTCCCGATAGACAAGGCACAAGTGACCTTATCCAAAATAAAGATGGCAAACAATACTTTCCCACATTTTATTACGAAAATAGGGGCGCAGAATGAGAAAAAGTTTTTAACAACCAAATAAGGACACCAAGATGGGTGCCAACTCTCTCAAGCGATTTAAATTACATTGTTGCTATTTTCATCCAATAGAGAATGAAGTAAAAACAACCCAATTTTAATCCCACAGTGTTGCCACAAAATATGCGCTGCGGGACAACTTTTTTAATGAGCACAGCCAGGATAAGAAAAATCCTGCTGGCATAGTATAAATTAAGTAGTTCGTTTAAAGCCCTTTAGTAGTTTCTGTTATACCTATTGCGATGTCAGCTGAGCCGATTCGACGTCTTTTAACTCTTATTGCGTAGACATTACGACTTTTTTGATCAGCTAACGCCGATTCCGCGTCGATAGGTGTGGGGAAACTCTTAGGCTGTTTGTCCACCGCACGCTGTCAACGACACGACAGCGATAACGATATTTAAAAAAATATTCTATGGAAATTAATGTTTTTTTATAAAATATCGTGACGGCGATTGTTTTTCTACCACAACGATATCGGTGCTTAAGTCATCCCGGTATCGGTGTCGTGTCGTTGACGGCGGCGGTGGACAAGTTCAAACGTGTTTTGTATTGCCGGTACATCGGCTCGTCACAACGCACAATATCTGTCCGAGTTCTAGCAGTAGCGACCATAAACTCCAAGAGCTTGTTCACACTAGCATTTTTGCCAGCGGTTTCTCAGCAGAGCGGGGTCGCGACCGGAACGCTGCGAGCACGCGACCGAAACGCGGCGTGATTATGATAAGTGCTGCAAAACCAGTGCAGGTTGCGATTTTTTATTTGCCGCGGCACGGCGGCGTGCACGCCGCGTTTCGCAATTCTTATCATATTCACGCCTTGCAAAAACGGTAGTGTGAAAGGGCTCCAAAAGTCTTCGGCCGTGCGGTGGACAGGCGGCTATAGTAAATACCGCTACTTCGACGCCGTCATCTCGTTATCGTTATCGCGTCGTTGACGGCGGCGGTGGACAAACGGCCTCAGGCTTGCGTTGAGGCATGTCGCTTAATATCTTAATATGCTCGCAACCAAAGGCGGTGACAGCGCGGCCCCGACTAAACCGGCTTGGTATGTCTTGCTTGGTGGCTCGCGGCGTGTATGGTCGAAGACGTGTACGGTCGCTTATATTAATACTATGCTGACAGTATCCGTATTTCTTTTTTGTTCTCTTAATTACGGATAACAAACAGTAACACAAATTATATATAAAAACCGGGCAAGAGCATGTCGGACCATGCTTAGTGTAGGAAGCCGATAAGTACTGCAAACATAAAAAAAAACAAGTAATGTCAAATTTTCTATTTAAAGTCTATTGGTGCCGTCTTAGATGATTTATCGGAATCGGATTGAAATCGGATGACGGAGATTGGATCTAGTGCTTACGTTACCATAGAAATAGTTCTACAGTTACTACGCGGTTTCACGGGTTCGGGTCGGATTCGGATCGGACGTAGAGCGGAACCGCTCATATCGTTGTCGTGTCGTTGCCGGCGGGCGGTGGACATACGGCCTAAGACAGATTAAAAGTTTTCAGCTGAAAGTATATACTTCAGTAATTGGCGGCGCTAAGAAATACATTAAAGTTCAAACTCCGAACTGGGAAACTTTGCCTTGGCTTTTATACAGAGTGTCTCATTTAAATCGGTCAGTATGGGAAATTCTGAAACTATAAGACACACAAAGATCTGTTCTTAGGAACCATGTCATTGATTTTAATACGAAGAAAAACCTGTACTCAGCTCGGGAATCGAACCCGGTTGTTTTTAAAAAGAAAACTTACACTATTTCTACTCGTATATTGACTGTGTAGGTCTTAAGGAGTAAAAACTCTTTGAAATATGATGTCTAAAATTAATAAAATGTATTGTTTTCACATACTTTATTTTATTTTAGTAGGTGTTCGAAGTGACCACTGTTACAATGTTCAACAAGTTCAGGCATGTAAAATTGTCTCTACTAAAATAAATTAAATTAAATTATGTCAAAACAATGAGTTTTATTTATTTTAGACATCATGTTTTATAGAGCCATTTACTGCTTAAGATCTACACAATCGATACCTATCTAAATAAAAACAGTATACGTTTTTTTTTTTTCAAAATAACCGGGTTTGATTCCCGAGCTGAGTATAGGTTTTTTTTAAATATATGAATACAGATTACCTTCTTATCAAAATCGATGACATGTTTCCTAAAAACCGATCTTCGCATGTCTTATAGATTCAGAATTTTCCATACTAACCGATTTAAATGAGACACTCTGTATAGTGTTCAGGTCGTATTTCAAAGGAAAACTTGGTGAGAAAAGATAGATCTCACTTAATATCAGGTAACATTGGCCTTAAACTTTATTTTCATTTATTGGTTACAAAGTACGATAGAAGAACTAATTCAGTAAGCAATATGGTAATGAAACCAAATGAAAAAGGCAGTTGGTGACGATCCGTTGGTGATGACCGCGAGTCTTTGTTTCTGAGAGGATATTTTATATGCATTTAAGTATGTATTTCTCTATATAAGTATGTTTATCGTTGTCAAGTACCCTTAGTACAAGCTAAGAGCTTAGTTTGGGGCTAATTGGTGTGATATTTAACCCTGATTTATTTATTTAGTGTCCCTGTGTGGTTGCAGGGTTAGAATAGTGCCACTCTTCACACAATTGTCTTCCCGTGGATGTCGTAAGAGGCGACTAAGGGAATAAAGGCTTGTAGTACTGTTAGGCGATGGGCTTGCAACCTGTCACTAATACACTGGTAAACATCTTAGCCTGAATGCAAAATGTGGTTACAGAATTATCAACAAGTTTAGAGTTGTCGGTATTCTGTTGCTCTGCCTACCCCACATTGGGAATAAAGGCGTGACGTTATGTATGTATGTATGTATTTATTTAGTTACACTGTCCGTATTTTGCATTTTTTTCCCTATTGTTATCTTTTTTTTTCTTCAATATAAATTATAAATAGTACAATTTAATATCCAGTGCTCATTAAAATCCTAGGTTTAATTAACAGGCAAAGGATGTGATTACTTGAGCCATTTGACGCCCATACTGCCCTCCTAAGCTAAAACACAGTATGTCAGATTCAATTGCCAAAGTAGATTCAATCTTCTCTTGTTAGTAATAAGGTTTTGATTGCTACAGGAGACTTATTTGACATACTGCTATTTGGCTTAGCAGGGCAGCATTACAAACCTTATGTAATAACAATAGATGCTTAGTATGAAAGATTAACATTTAATACTAGTAGTTAGAATATAAGTTACTAGTAACATTCAAACTTTTCAGGTTTATGCTCAATTTTAGACGATCGCATTTATAACGTCATGTACAGTCAAGGACTTTAATTGCTGTGACTATGGAACCCTGTCATAATGACAGGGTCAAACCACATGAGAGAAAGCTAACGTTAATGATTAACGCTGTCATTATGACAGGGTATATTGACATTATGAAACCACTTATAATCCAGAAAACTATATTAAAAACACTCAAACATTAAAACACTTTGTTGTAAACACGAGATAGGTTTGAGTACTGCTGCTTGGTTTCAGGTTGACAGTTCTGTTAGCGGTTAACCATAAATCTCACACAACACGTCTGAATAAAATTATCATAAGTAATTCAACTCAACGTTAATTTTAATGAGCTTAATCCAACTTCGTTAAGTATTCAGATGTTGGCAACACAAGTGGCTATAAACGTTGTTCCGTTCACTCTTGCTTTCATTTATAGGTACGCAGGGAAGAGCGAGACTAAGTTCAAAATAGATAATGAGTTAAATAAAGATACAATACATTTTGCTAATCTTAGTCCATGTGGTTGCCGAGGTAGGTTAGTGCCACTCGTCTTCCCGTGGATGTCGTAAGAGGCGAATAAGAGAATAATGGATAATTATTAATAACAACATTGAATTTCAAACACGTTCCGTAGTCAAACTAGGAACCCTTATAGTTTCATCATGTCCCTCCGTCTGCAGCCTTGCGCAGAGACTCTTAGTACTAGAAAGCTGTTCTTCGGCATGAATATACGATATTAGTCACGCTAACAAAGTGGTACAATAAAATGTAAAAAAATAAAAAATGTTAATTACCTCCCTTACACGTAACTTGGGGATGTATTTTTTGTTTCTCGTCTACCCTATATTGTGGGTGTCGTTGGATAGGTCTTTCAAAAATATTACGGGTTTGTGAAAACAGTTTTTCGATTAAGGGTTCCATTTATGACATATTAAGCTTTCTTAGCCTAATCGTGCAAACTATGGTTGGGTCGTTCTACTTTTTTACCGACTATACATCGGCATTTTTCTATAATTTGCGTTGTTCAACTATTGATAATTATTATGGTTTTAATTTTTGATTTCAAAATACGTTGTGTGAATTTTTATTTGGACCAATTAATGATTATTTTGGTGGCGATAATGTTTTTTTCTTTATGGTGGTTAATCAGAATATACTGTGACAGAGTGGCCGTTTTCAGAGGAGACTAAATTTTGTATTACCACTCTGTCACGCGATTCTATGAAAAACAAACTTATAAAAAAAAACACTGAATAGAGAAAGTGAAAGATTATTTAGTACTAATAGATGAATAAATGTTTCGATGTATATTCAAACACTAAAACATTAATAATCAATACTCTAACTGATAACGTATGGTAAAATGAGGACAGGCAATTGTCGGTAAAAAAGAAGAATGACCAGGTTACAGAATTAGCAACCAGTCTTTTTTAGAGTGTTTGGTGTTTTGGTAGCTCTGCCTACCTCACTCTGGGAATAAAGGCGTGATGTTATGTGTGTATGTATGTAAGTTATAAAGCGCTAATTTTTGTTAGAGTCAAGTGTCCTACAGCCAAAACTACAAATACTAAAAATCTGATAGAAAACTTAAATAAAATCGCATATAACGAATTTTAAAGGAAAACTATCACGTTTAAGTAGACATTATCGGTTCTTGAGATGCAGGCTGTTAAAGTGTTTGTAAGACGACACCAAATGACTTAAAATAGAAAATTAGTTATTACGATTTTACGTTTGTAGTAAGTACTTAACGGCTTTGGAACCCTTCGCTGAGCATGCATGAACACAAATAAATTGATTGATTGATTCTTAAAAGATTTTTTATAATTCTGTAACCACATTTTGCACAATCAGGCCAAGAAGTTTACTAGTGTATTAGTGACAGGTTGCAAGCCCATCGTCTAATGGTACTACAAGCCTTTATTCTCTAAGTCGCCTCTTACGACATCCTATTCTAAGCTGGCAACCTCACTGAGGCACAAAATAGATTATAGTATTTAACGAAAGTAGTCTTAAATATTATCTAACAACGAAAAAATACCACGTTACAAGCCCAGGGCCTCTATTCAGGTGCGTTAAAACGATATCGTGTTTGACACGTTTAAGAATCGTTTATGTCACAGTCGCTATTATTGTAAATGACATAAGAGTTATCAAAACGTTGACAATACGGAAACAGGTCAATATCGTTATAATGCAGTTGAATAGAGGCCCAGGGCCTATATTCAGGTGCGTTAAAACGATATCGTGTTTGACTCGTTTAAGAATCGTTCATGTCACAGTCGCCATTACTGTAAATGACATAAGAGTTATCAAAACGTTGCCAATACGGAAACACGTCAAATAGGATATCGTTATAACGCAGTTGAATAGAGGCCCAGTTCTGTTGTCTCCTTTCATAAAGAAAAAGAGAACTAAAGATAAGGTTTGCAAATAATTGGACTTATTCTTCGCAAAAATAAATACGAATAGACAATTCTATTTCATTCTCAATAATATTTTTCAAAAGTATAATACCTATATTTCTATTAAAACACAATGCTGTATGTTCACAATGAAATGATTTAAATTCTAAACTGAACAAAAGAGGAATTCCAAAATGTCCGCTCCGTTTTTTTCCCATTCAATCTACCTAATGTAAAATAAATATCATGTGGCTTGACGTCAAGGACAGACCATTCACTTGGCAAAAACTGCGGTGTTTTTTACAGAAGCGGTTTTTTTAAATATTTATATACTATTTTATATTAGGTAAATAATGTTATTTGACGACACGGTGGCCTAGTCGGTAGTGACCCTGCCTCCGACGCTAGTGGTCTTGGGTTCAAATCCCGGTAAGGGCAGATATCTGTGTGATGAGCATGAGTATTTGTTCTTGACTCTTGGATGTTTTCTATGTGTTTAAGTATCTATTTCTCTATATAAGTTTGTCATTGTCTAGTGCAAGTCTAGAGCTTAGTTCGGGACTAGGTGGTCAATTGGTGTGATATAGTCCAACGATATTTTTTTATTTCATGTACCCACTGACGAAATATAACCTAAAACAGCACCTCACTCAGGGCCAATTTCGGACAAAATCAAATACCTAATCGAGCAAAGGAAGCATTTGTTGATTTTAAAGACTATAGAAAGCCACTGAAGTAAGGTATTTAGGATACATAAGTTAACTACAGAAAATAATACTATAACATCAGACCGAGTTAAACTAAACAGTTGTAGAGAATTACTATGCTGAGTTGTGTCGACGATCGACCACATTCACACAGGAAGGCAAGTGATTTAAAAGTGCTGTGTAGTGTCAGATATTTAAAGTTACAAAACTT
This sequence comes from Acleris holmiana, assembly GCA_949316455.1. Lineage (NCBI taxonomy): Eukaryota > Metazoa > Arthropoda > Insecta > Lepidoptera > Tortricidae > Acleris > Acleris holmiana. Next base: position 1,201,796 of record OX438782.1, on the reverse strand, counting down.
TTAAACACAGTACAATACAATACAAAACACTTTATTGTACACAGAACAAAAACATTACAGAGAATAAGCACAATTTAAAAGATCCAGGTAAACAACAGGCGGTCTTATCGCTTATTAGCGATCTTTTCAAGACAACCTTAAAAGGGATAAGGTGTCAAATTTAAACATTTTACACAGTAAGTGGTGCAGACTAATTGCGAAAAATAACAAAAAACTATGCTAGCTATAAAACATACCCATACATAGGCATTCATTTGAAAACTCCTGACTGCAATCCTAAGACCTTAAATGCATTGCTAACCCCGAGGACTAAGATTGAATGCCTCTATGCTAGTAATTTCACTGGTTGTCTTATCCTCACACCGGAACACAACAATGCAAACATTGTTGCTTGGCGGTAGGGTAATGATGGACGGACGGACATGGTGAAACTATGAGTGTTCCTTAGTGACCTCGAAACCCTAAAAATAAAACAACATAATTTAGTCAATACATATAACTAAGCAAAACACGTCGGTTAATTTACGTATTATAGAAATTAATAAATAAAATATATAGGTAAATATCACGGGACAATCTCACACAAATTGACCTAGTCCCAAACTAAGCTCTAGGCTTGTACTATGGGAACTAGACAACGATAAACATACTTTATATAGAGAAATAAATACTTAAATACATAGAAAACCTCCAAGACTCAGGATCAAATATTCGCGCTTATCACACAAATATCTGCCCTTACCGGGATTAGAACCCAGGACCGCTGGCGTCGGAGGCAAAGTCACTCCCAACTAGGCCACCGTGTCGTCAAATGATATGTCAACTATTAATTAATAATTCGGGCTTGTTTTTTCCCAATAAACAGCTTGTCTTCTCTGCGCATGAGCGTTAATCTCAAGACAGTGGGTATTATCAAGGATAATCTTGAAAAATAACGTCCTGTCTCATCCCAATCTCGAAATCACCCCCTTAGGGGCCGTTACGGACTTGGACCCATAAAGAGGGTTATGGGTTGGGCATATTGGACGGGTTTTTTGTCATATTTGATTGCCTCGGGGGAGCACTTGGCAATATTAAGGGTAAAGGATGCTGCGGAACTCTTGGTGAGGTATAATTCGTGCAAATATACTTTAACACTAAGTGCTAAATTGGAAATCTAATTAGCCATTACAAGGGTTCTTATGTGCCTTTTTTTGTGAAGTAACTAAACCGTGCTTTTTTATGTTGAGCAGAAGGTACACGAGCACTCAGGCCACCTGATGGTAAGTGGAATCTGAGATCCATAGACATTTGAATTCTCAAACCTATGGACTACAATGGAATGCCTCTATGCTGGTAATTTCACCGGTTGTCTTATCCTCACACCGGAACACAACAATGCGAACACTGTTGCTTGGTGGGTGGTTAATGGATGAGATTGTGGTATCGATCCGGACGGACCCTGCACAGGGTCCTACCACCACTAAAACCTTTGTCCTTATTTGCCATTGTGGCATTTGAATTCGACAGATAAGGAAAAAGCATGGGTTAGCTACTCCACGGTTACTCTACGTTTTTTAATAACTAGCTGTTGCCTACGACTCCGCCCACGTTGAAAAAAATAAATAAATCATTCTTTATATTTATGTATTATATAAGTAATATATTAGTATGAGTATTATATGTACGAGTATATGACGTATATATGTATTGTAATTAGCAAAAGATAGGATAATTATGTTAAGTTTCTAGTTTTATCTGTCTTCTTTTTCTGTGCACCCACTGAATAAAGTAAATTTCTCATTGGTTATTTGGTCGAATGGTAGAGAATGCCATTAGGCATTAGGTCCGTCATTTGTACTTGTTTGTGTGCAATAAAGATCAAATAAATAAATAAAAAAAAACATAGCCTATGTTATTCAGTGATAATAATGGATAGCACTCTACTGGTGAAATGTTTTTTAAAATCGGTTCGGTAACATTTTGTGCATTCAAAATCAAAATCAGTAGTGCATCTTTTTCACATTGTGTTAGCCTGTCTCGCTTTGATTTCGTAATAAATATATATGTTGACTTTACATACTTACATAAATAACATCACGCCTTCATTCCCAGAGTGGGGTAGGCAGGGCTACAGAAATACCAACAACTCTAAAAATACTTGTTTATAATTCTGTAACCACATTTTGCACAATCAGGCCAAGAAGTTAACTAGTGTATTAGTGACAGGTTGCAAGCCCATCGCCTAACAGTACTGCAAGCCCTTATTCCCTTAGTCGCCTCTTACGACATCCACGGGAAGACATGGAGTGGCACTACTCTAACCCGGCAACTACACAGGGTCTGTTGTATTGTATGCATGTTGACGTTAGCTCTTATTTACTTGTCAGCTTGGCAGTAATGGCGACCAATTTGATACATTCTTAGCAGAATAGAGTGCCTTCTATCATTTATTTAACAGCCTGTCATAGCATCAACTGCAGTATAATTCCGATATTATATTTAAATTTTCTTATATATTTTTTTAAATAACTTTTATGGTAGTTACACGAAAAATTGCCAAACCGGGGGCAGTTTGTTGGCAAAAAGTTCGCACACAAGTTAAACCATTTTTGTGTAATACCCACTAATAAAAACTAAGTTAATTACTAAGTTAAGTTGCTAATCTATTTGGATCTAATTTGGCTACAAGACTAAGTGTAATCAGGTCAGGCTTAACAATCCTATTCTTCTTGCCGTGAAGAAATAAACAACTACTGTAGAGTTGTATCTACTTATCCTATCATTTCACGAATGCAAATGTTGCTTATTTAAATACGTATAAATAATTAAAAAAAAAAAAACCGAACTAAACTGTATCCTGTAACACAGGTTTTCCTAGCTCAGGATACAGGATCATCCTATATCAACTGAAAGATTTCTTAATAACAAAAATACTTTTTCCATTCAACCACGACGACACGTTGGGCGAGTTGAGAGTGACTCTGCCTTCAAAGCCAGTGGTCCTGGGTTCAAATCCCGGTAAGGGCAGATATTTTTGTGATAAGCGCGAATATTTGTTCCTGAGTTTTGGGTGTTTTCTATATATATTTAAGTATGTATTTCTCTATTTAAGTATGTTTATCGTTGTCTAGTACCCATAGTATAGTACTAGGTCAATTTGTGTGAGATTGTCCCCTAATATTTATTATTATTTTTATTATAAAACTCTTTCATGAACCTCTGAACCTAGGCTCTTCAAATAAATCCCACAGGATGAAAATGGGGGAAGGCAGAAAATTCCACGCGCACAAAGCCGCGAGCTTCCTCTCGTGCAGATTAAAGGTCCAGTTATTTACTGCAAATAACGCTACAAGCGCTACGCCGTAGCCCGTAGCAACATTTTTCCGCTGTTCTGCTAAAATACGCTTCAGCTAGCCGTGTAAGTTGTTGGCAATAAATACCTTTGACATGAGTGAAATTGTGATTCCTCTGGCGTTATTCTGGTAACAGCGGTGATCCTTTTTAGGGTTCCGTACCCAAAGGGTAAAAGGACCCTGTTACTAAGACTTCGCTGTCTGTCTGTCGGTCTGGTGACTGACTGTTGAGTTTCTTGCGGCGCTTCTTCTCAGCAGTGGTCTCCTCTTGGGAAGTACTAGTAGAATTTTGACGCGTAAAAGTGTCCATGCAGCCTACTTACTGCAGATGTTTCTATTTCTCAACGTTGTTTTTAAACAATAGGGGTCCCGTGGGCCAGACTTTGTTATTAGTCTCGATATAGTCTAAAAACGCTCCAGTACTTAATAAAATAGTTAATTCTTAGTCGGAATCGAGATAGCAGAAGAATAACTTGTCCCCATTGCTTATAGCCTACATCTCAAAATACACACAAACCTCTCACCTTCATTCCCAGAGTAGGGAAGGTAGAGCTACAGAAATACTAAAAACTCTAAAAAGACTTGTTTATAATTCTGTAACCACATTATGCACAAACAGGCCAAGAAGTTCACTAGTGTACAAGCCCTTATTCCCTTAGTCGCCTTTTTTGACATCCACGGAAAGAGTGGCACTATTCTAACCCGGCTACCTAACGAGCGAGATCTCAAAATATTTCAGACAAAAAATGACCACTTTGTTGGCTTTACTAGGTAGGTTATGTGCGTTAGGTAACTTCTAATGCTCAAAGGGCAGATTGCCCAAGAATAGGAGCCCCATGAAAATAGCAATGTGATACGTATATATTGCTCATACCGGGAATCGAACCCGGAAACTTTAGCCTCGTAGACAGGCTCACTCCCAACGAGCGCATTGCAGATCGACGAGTTCATTTTTATTTATTTGAATGTCTCTACCAATCGGGGGAGTATCGGAGTCCCGGACGTTTGGAAGGCGTCCATGGAGCCGAAGCCAACACGCAGGGGCCTTTTAGATGACTTTAATTTCTTAAAGTGATGGGGCACATCGCACAAAAACCAGTTAAAGAAGGCCATGTGACTGACATAGTCGCGAAGCGACTCAAAGCCCCTAATTGTGATACAGAAAAAAAAAGAAGTTAAAGAACACATTTGAGTTCTTAAGATCATAGTCTTGAGAATTCAAATGTCTATGGGTCTCAGATTCTACTTACCATCAGGTGGGCTGAGCGCTCGTGTGCCTTCTCATTAACATAAAAAAGAAGGTAACAACAGAAGCTTTTAATTCAAAGATCATTGGGTTATAATTTGTTTGTTGCAAAACAAATGAATAACTCTTATCTTCTTTGAATAAGAATCCGTGTCGAACATTGGTCCTTCGTCGAGTACTGGTGCCGTTACCTATTCCCGTTGTTAATGCCTACATGACGTGTATGTTTGTAAACACTTTATTGTAGCGAAAACATAATAATTCTTATAAAAAAGTACATATTCGAACTTAACCCATTAAGGGAGTTCTTCCAGCTAACACTTGAGAGATTGAGAAAAGTTTAATGGAAGCAAGTGTACAAATTTATTTACAACAAAAAAACTAACCAAAAATTCAAAGTATTTTTTTTAATGTCAAAGATCATTTACAATTTAAAATTTACAATTAGGCACATGTTATTTTACAAACGTAAATGCTGTTTTCACTTAAGTCAAAAAAAAAAAGAAATAAGGAGAAAAAAAAAGACAGGATTATAAAAAACAATCTAATATCAGAATATGTCATTACACAGAGAATGTTTTGTATTGTTTTTATGTATAAAATATATTTAAATAAAACAAAACATTAAAAGACATAGATAAACAGATACAAAGATATACATTTATACATCAACATCCATAATAATTAAGCTTTGACTTTGACTTAGGTAAGTTTTTTATTCAATATAGATTCATACAGAATACTTTTTGAATGTCAAAGATCATTTACAATTTAAAATTAACGATGAGGCACATGTTATTTTACAAACAAAAATGCTGTTTTCACTTAAGTAAAAAAAACAAAAAAAAAATTGAAAATATAAAGAAAAAAGAACAGGATTATAAAAAACAATCCAATATCAGAATATGTCACACAGACATATTTTTATTGATTTTTATGTTTATAAAAAAGTCATTTAAATAAAACAAAACATGACAATACCTACATAAATATATACAGAGATATACATTTATACATCAACATCCATTAAGCTTACAAAAATTACATAAAAAAAACGAACAATTTAACTGACTAATTAACCAAGTGTTATCAAGGATTCTAGGTTCTTTAAGATCTCGCCGACAAACAATTCTTTTGTCAGAGAACACTGAATTGGCTACGAGCGCATGCAAATTGCATACATAACGAAGTATGCTCGACAAGCTCGTTTGCCTTGCACCGGCATTGTCGGCAGCTTGCAGGCAATGAAACGACTTTGCCACCGGCTAATTTGCCACAGAGGTTTAAATTACTCGAGTTAATTGCTCTTTGGCATGTTTAAACATTGACACATCAACAATAGGCACTGCTTTAAAACCTCCAAAGCAAAACTACCGCGGAAACATCACAGAAAGGATTTGTTAGACGGATTTAGCGAACGCATTCTTCAGTAGCCGCTAATTTTAAGGTCGCATTTTTTAGCGAATCAACTTTTCATGTTCGCTATATTTTGCGAACGCCTGATTTAGTTGTAGCGGATTTCTGGGTCGCATTTTTTAGCGAATCAATTTTTCATGATAGATATATTTTGCGAACGCCTTATTTAGTTGCAGCGGATTTCATGGTCGCATTAATAAGCGTAAAAAAAAATCACAGTTGGATTCTTAACGATTGTTTATTTTGTGATCCTGTATTTTAGTTAAATATCTATTCAAACACTCAAATTTAGCAGGAAAACCTGGAGGATATTTGGGTACGTATGTATTACAATACCGAAGTTCAAAAGACCGAATTTCGTAATACCTATGAACGGAAGGCTGAATATTAAAATACCGAATGATTATTTGACCAAAAGTTTAAAATCCCGAATGTACGTTTGACTGAAAGCTTGAAATCCCGACAACTATAATCCCGAAAACCATAATCCCGAAACACAAAATACCAAAAGTAAAAAATGCCGAAAGTACGTTAGACGATTAGTAAACAGCGGTGTTCCCTTGAAATATCGTCAAACGTTTCACCGAAAAGGTCGACGGAGCTCCTATTTCTGCGTGGTGGGGCCTTCGGCCCTGTCACAAATCTAACCTAACCTTAACCTATTTTACCTAAGTTGAGACCTAAATCAACACTGTCCCATTTCTGCGTTAGATTTTTAGCGAATCAATTTTTCATGTTAGATATATTTTGCGAACGCCTTATTTAGTTGCAGCGGATTTCATGGTCGCATTAATAAGCGTAAAAAAAAATCACAGTTGGATTCTTAACGATTGTTTATTTTGTGATCCTGTATTTTAGTTAAATATCTATTCAAACACTCAAATTTAGCAGGAAAACCTGGAGGATATTTGGGTACGTATGTATTACAATACCGAAGTTCAAAAGACCGAATTTCGTAATACCTATGAACGGAAGGCTGAATATTAAAATACCGAATGATTATTTGACCAAAAGTTTAAAATCCCGAATGTACGTTTGACTGAAAGCTTGAAATCCCGACAACTATAATCCCGAAAACCATAATCCCGAAACACAAAATACCAAAAGTAAAAAATGCCGAAAGTACGTTAGACGATTAGTAAACAGCGGTGTTCCCTTGAAATATCGTCAAACGTTTCACCGAAAAGGTCGACGGAGCTCCTATTTCTGCGTGGTGGGGCCTTCGGCCCTGTCACAAATCTAACCTAACCTTAACCTATTTTACCTAAGTTGAGACCTAAATCAACACTGTCCCATTTCTGCGTTAGATTTTTAGCGAATCAATTTTTCATGTTAGATATATTTTGCGAACGCCTTATTTAGTTGCAGCGGATTTCATGGTCGCATTAATAAGCGTAAAAAAAAATCACAGTTGGATTCTTAACGATTGTTTATTTTGTGATCCTGTATTTTAGTTAAATATCTATTCAAACACTCAAATTTAGCAGGAAAACCTGGAGGATATTTGGGTACGTATGTATTACAATACCGAAGTTCAAAAGACCGAATTTCGTAATACCTATGAACGGAAGGCTGAATATTAAAATACCGAATGATTATTTGACCAAAAGTTTAAAATCCCGAATGTACGTTTGACTGAAAGCTTGAAATCCCGACAACTATAATCCCGAAAACCATAATCCCGAAACACAAAATACCAAAAGTAAAAAATGCCGAAAGTACGTTAGACGATTAGTAAACAGCGGTGTTCCCTTGAAATATCGTCAAACGTTTCACCGAAAAGGTCGACGGAGCTCCTATTTCTGCGTGGTGGGGCCTTCGGCCCTGTCACAAATCTAACCTAACCTTAACCTATTTTACCTAAGTTGAGACCTAAATCAACACTGTCCCATTTCTGCGTTAGATTTTTCCGTCGACCTTTTCGGTCAAACGTTTGACGATATTTCAAGGGGAAACCGCTGTTTACTAATCGCCTAACGTACTTTCGCCCATTTTGTCTCTTTGGTATTTTGATTTTCGGTGTTTTGATTTTAGAATACGAAAAATTATCTTCACAAACCCACAATGTTACGTCCACCCCCACTTTACATCTCTGGGAGGTGCCTTAAAAAATGTTTTTTTAAGTATTTTATTTCACCACTTTATCGGCGTAAATAATATGGATACCTATACCAAATTACAGCTTTCTAGTACTAAGCGTCTCTGAGCTAAGCTGGGACAGACGGACGAACGGATGGACGGGCGGACGGACATGGCGAAACTATAAGGGTTCCGTTTTTTGCCCTAAAAAATTAAAAACGAAGGTGGTCGATTTACAAGAGCTGGCACGAATGGATTGAATGAGTGAACGAAAGAATACAAGTCTGTAAAATAATAACAGGTTTTCGGTCTGAAATTCGAACATCGCGTATCGGTTCAAAAGACTGCACTCAGTGATAGGTGACATTACTTTTGTTCATTCCATTCGTGCCAGTGCCAGCTTGAATCTACCTTTTGTAGGAGCTCTTACATAGATAGGAAAAAACAAACACAAATAAAGCTTTTGCAAAAAAGGCTAACTACTCTGAAATTTACTGCAACTAAAAAAAGAGATCGCGAAATTCATCTAATAATAAACTATAAGAAAATAAATAAAGCTTTCGCTAAAAAATGCGGCCCTAAAATTAGTGCCTACTGAATAATGCGTTCGCGAAATTTGTCTAATAATAAACTATAGGAACATAAATAAAGCTTTCGCTAAAAAATGCGACCCTAAAATTAGCGGCTACTGAAGAATGCGTTCGCGAAATCCGTCTAACAAATCACAGAAAGAATTTTGCGAAATTACGGTGATTTTTAAGTTTTTTTTTTAATAACTACTGCAAATTGGCATAGCCATAATGTTTTTGGGTATTCTTATAAAGGCAGAATTGCTCTGAGTTTAGTAAAATGCTAATATTAAGGATCTTAGTGTTAACTATTCATTAATAGTGGTTTATTCACCAAGGGGAGTAAGGCACGGATTACTAATCGAGTGCGTTTGTGGCCTGACGCAAAGCGGAGGGACGTAAACCACACGAGTTTAGTAATCTGTACTGACCCTGGAGTGATATATACTGCTTTATACTACACTAAAAAATAAATAAAATACAAAAGTAACAAATGAATTTGTTCGAGGAAGAACGAGCGCGCCATCAAACTGGGGCTCTACTTTAAAATCCGTAATTCGATCTCCGTCTATTGCTATCCCTTTTGCTCTCGATGCGTAACTAATTTGTAAAAAGTGACAGGGCGATCCGAAGTTCGAATTACGGATTGCCAAGTAACAAAAGTACTTTTTTTATAATCGTGAATTTCAACGCTCCGTTCAGGGCCTCTATTCAGGTGCGTTAAAACGATATCGTGTTTGACACGTTTAAGAATCGTTTATGTCACAGTCGCCATTATTGTAAATGACTTAAGAGCTATCTTAAGTTTTTCATTTTCTACCGTAATTAGCTTTACAAAATGTTAGTCTTAAGTAAAAATGTATCATTTTGCAGAAATAAAATTATTTTCTTTCTTTCTTTCTTTCTTACCAAAACGTTGACAATACGGAAACAGGTCAAAAACGATATCGTTATTACGCAGTTGAATAGAGGCCCAGTTTGCGTGCCAAAAGACGGAAATGAAGGTGAATACGCCCTGATTTGCAGGGTCCAACTTGCGTGCGTGTCAAAGTGGGTTGATTGACAACGTCATCTAGAGTAAAAAAAAAACAAAAAGGGGTAATAATGGATTTTCATACGACATTACGCCCTGATAACAGGGCAGTTATGGAATTATTGATTCTTGAATATAAGTTTTAATTAATTTATATCTAGAGTTTTATCTATGTTATAGTTATTTTCTACTATGTCGACATGAATATTTTAATGTTATTGTCAATTCAACGTTATATAGGTGAAAAACTTAAGTGAAGGACCTGTTGTATGTGGTTATGTACAGAATTAATATGGAACTTATGTCAAATTTCAAATATAGAATGTCAAACGGTCTATACGGATGTGTTACAACTACATACAACAGGTCTTTAACTTAAGTTTTTCACCTATACTACGAGGGCTGCCTTTTAAGTTGTGTCGTTTGAAATAAGTATAGACAATCTAATAGATTATTACCATTTATTGTTTTTCAAAGAATTCGCCGCGATATTTAATACACTTTTGCATGCGTTCAAACCAGTTTTTAAAACATTTATTCCACTCCGAAGTGGGGGTAGTCAAAATGGCCGATTTGTATGCGTCAACAGCTTCTTCGGGTGAGCTGAAACGTTGACCACGAAGACTTTGCTTAATTTTGGGGAACGTAAAAAAATCGTTAGGGCTTAAGTCAGGACTGTAAGGCGGGTGATCTAAAATTTCCACGTTTTGGGTGTTCAAAAACATCTTTGTCTGGCGGGCGGTGTGCGAACTTGCATTGTCATGGTGCAGTATCATACGACGTTCCGAGTTGTTTTTTCGAAATTCGGTGATGACTTGTGGCAAACAAACAGTGGTATACCAGTCGGCGGTAACCGTCTTGCGATCTTCTAGTACAATAGTGGCGACGTGACCACCCTTTGCCACAAACGAGGCAACCATTTTTTTTGAAGTGCTCCGAGAGCGTATGACTTTGGTCGGTTTTGGCTCGTCCTGGAAGACCCAGACAGTTGACTGCTGTTTTGAATCTGGATCGTAAGCATATATCCAAGACTCGTCACCACTAACCACATCATAAACATGTTTTGACTCTCCTCGGCTGAATCGCTTCAGAGTTTTGCGACACCAACTTACACGGGCTGTTTTTTGGTCGTCGCTAAGCAAATGTGGTATCCAACGAGAGATCAACTTTTTTACAACAAGTTCTTCGTGCAGGATTTTTTGGACAGTGGTCCCTGAAATGCCCACGGATGCCTCTATTTCACGGTATGTCACATGACGATCTTCGAGTATTAGCTGCCGCACGGCTTCGATATTCTCTTGCGTCATGGCGGTTTTTGGACGACCTTCACGAAGCTTATCACTGAGGCTAGAGTGCCCACGTAAAAATTCTAAGTACCAGCGTTCTACAGTCCTAAGACACGGTGCTGCATCACCAAACACAGATGTGATCTCCTCAAAGCACTGAAGTCGCGATAATCCCCTTTTAAAGTTGTAGAAAATTACCGCACGCAAATTTTCCTTAGACATTTCCATTTTTACAACCGACTTGTCACCTTTGAATAGACGCTGTAATAAAACTATTCGACCAATTTGAAAACATTCTTTTGTTTTCGAGTTCTAAATTCAAAAGGATGAAAATGCCATATGTTTTTTTTTAAATAATCGCGGGAGGTTGGCAAACGACACAACTTAAAAGGCAGCCCTCGTATATTATATCGACGCTTGAAAGGCTAAATGGGATAATCGACTTTTTTGTGATATTGAGTTACATATATCGTTCAAATCAGAAAAATCTGCTGATTTGAACTATATATGTAACTCAATATCACAGAAAATGTCGCTTATCCCATTTCGCCTTTCAAGCGTCGATATTCAACATTGGCAAACGAACTGTCACTCTGTAGTGACTTTTTGCACTTGAGTTTAGTCATTGTATCTCACGAAAGCGGGCTTGCCCTGCTTGTGTGTGTGTATGCACGTGCACGTTGTCTGTGAGTGCGTAGCTCTGCTGTCATCGCTAAGCGTCGCCGTAGTGTGCGTGTCTATCCGCGTTTCAACTACAAGACGTATGTCCCACCCGCTTTTGAAAGATAAAACAACTGTTTTAAAATAAATTAGAGCATTTCAATTACAGGTGAGTACTTATCCGTACGCGTTCCCACGCGGCCGCAATTTAGCCTACAAGGATTTAGGAATACGGCGACTTTCACGTTCAATCAGGCGCGCAACTCGCTTTAGGCGTCGGCCGAGGCAGGTCTCGATCATGTGTCTGTTTGCTATGACTATACGAGTATATGTATTACTAGTACTCCCAAGACAGATGCATACTAAAAACCCTGTTTCACTGAATCGCGTACTCGTAAGTACTCGTGGCGCTAGTATTTGGCACTAGTATTTTTGTGGACGCATACTTGGAAGACTCAGTACGCATTTTGCCTAGTAACGTCTTACCTCTAATTTCAATAAATATTACATCTAATTTGTAATATTTTCGTGTCACGGTGTACGTTATTGAACTCCTCTGAAACGGCTCGACCGATTCTTATGAAATTTGGTGTGCATATCGGGTAGGTCTGAGAATCGGCCAACATCTATTTTTCATACCCCAAAGTGTCATAAAAAAAAATGCAGCGGGCGAAGCCGCTGGCGGGTTGCTAGTTTTATAATAATGTTAACCGATTTACAGGATCAAAAGAAACAGGCTCAGCATATATTGGGATCGACAAGATATTGTTGCTTGTTATTTATTTTTATTCATATTCCTAACATTACTCAGACAGAAATAAAATCAACGTTGCCAGGACAACTGCGACAAAGCGGTTCCTAATTTGTAAGAACCTTGTAAAAACACGTGAGCGATCTCTGCACAATGTTTACACAACAATTTTTCCCGCGACATTTGATATATCCATCATTAAAGCGCCCAAATGATACGACATTGATGTCATTCGATGTGTCATTATTTTCTGTATTTTTGTATTTGTATCTCCTTTGATATGACCCGGAGATGTTTATTATGTATTAGATGTTTTCGGAGACCGAGGGAGGATATTAATGGTTGATATTATAGGAATAAGTTTTTTATGGTTAGCTGTTATTTATTGAAGGTTGGGGCTGGGCTTGCTTTATTGGCTGTTTCAGTATTAGAATATTACGTTAATATACGACTGGAAAGGGTTTAGGTATTTACTTGAATTAGTGTTTTTTTATACAAGAGGAGGCAAACAAAGTAGTGAAACCCAGATATTTAACAGCGTGTTATTTTTGCAATGTATACCGAATTGTCAACTGACACGTGTCATTGTCACGATGGTGAAGTAGGGGGCTGATATGAAATGATCACCACCTCCCGTAGATGAACGGATTGGACCATATTTTTTTAATGTATTGAACTAGTAAACATCTTGGCCTGATTGTGCAAAATGTGGTAACGGAAATTATAAAGTCTTTTTAGAGTTGTTGGTATTTCTGTAGTTCTGCCTACCCCACTCTGGGAATGAAGGCGTGATGTTATGTATGTATGAATATAATTCAAATAACTTTTCATGAAATAGGGATCTTAAATCATTTTACATATATTTTGCGGAATATTTAATCTTACTTGCCCTGTGTGGTTGCCGGGTTAGAATAGTGCCACTCCATGTCTTCCCGTGGATGTCGTAAGAGGCGACTAAGGGAATAAGGGCTTGTAGTACTGTTTGGCGATGGGCTTGCAACCTGTCACTATACACTAGTAAACTTCTTGGCTTGATTGTGCAAAATGTGGTTCCAGAATTATCAACAAGTATTTTTAGAGTTGTTGGTATTTCTGTAGCTCTGCCTACCCCACTCTGGGAATAAAGGTGTGATGTTATGTATGTATATTTAATGTTAATATAATAAAAGTTCCAATGGCAATACTAGCTTCTGCCTGTGACTTCATCCGCATTGATTTCGATTATCGCGATTCCCTCGGGAACGTCCAGCCGTTGCATCGTGAAGGCGTTACAAAGTAATACACAAACTTTCATTATTACTTGTCAATTTGTCATTTTTAGGGTTCCGGAGTCAAATGGCAAAGACGGAACCCTTATAATTTCGTCATGTCCGTCTGTCCGTCTGTTCGTCCGTCTGTCTGTATGTCACAGCCATTTTACTCAGAGCCTATTGGCACTATATAAATAAAATTTAGAGGATAGATGTATTCTATGAACCGCTATACAATGATGTAGTAAAATTGAAAAAAAAAATATTTAGGGGTGGCACTCCATACATGTAACTAGGACACGAAAAAATTTTTTTTTAGTTACATCAGCGTGTGGGGTATGTTTAGATAGGGCTTCCAAAATGATACAGAGGTTTTTAAGTGACTTTTTTACGTAAGTTGGCGAGATATACGCTTCTAAAGTCGTAAAAATTCAGTCCGGGTGGGTAGCATTTGAACTGTTAAATAGAACATTCTAATAAAAATGACAGTAGTAGAACATACGAAATACTTCCAACAAAAATTGTTTTGAACACGATACGCTGTGTAGTTTTTGAGATTAAAAAAAAAAAAAAGAATTTCAACCATGAACGTTCATCCCAGCTACGGAACCCTTCACTGTGCGTGGTCCGACATGCACTTGGCCGGTTTTTATTATTCTTTGACGACATGGTAGCCTAGATGGTAGTGACCCTACCTTTCGAAGGTAGTTAGAAGGGGTTCTGGGTTCAAATCCCCTTACGGGCAGATATTTGTGTGATGAGCAATATTTATTCCTGAGTCTTGGATGTTTTCTATTTAAGTATATATTTTTCTATATAAGTAAGTTTATCATTGTCTAGTACCCATAGTACAAGCCGAGAGATTAATTTGGGACTAGGACACTGTGTGACATTGTCCTGTGTGATATTTATTTATAGGTTATATGTAGGTTATATGCTAATCCAAACTGTAACCTATCTCTCTCTATTCACCCAGATCCGTTCAGCCGTTGTGGCGTGATTGAACAGGCATCTAAACTTATAATATTAGTAAGAATTACCAGTTTACCGAAACATAAGTTAGGCTTTTTAATACAAAAAAAATGTAGGTGTACAAGGCGGACTTAATACAATACCATTCTATACCAGTTAGTCTCTGTCTAAAATCAAACAACGTAAGCATTCATTCAATAAAAATAATAAGGTTTTGATTTTATTTGCACACAAAAATCCTAAAACCAAACCAAGCGTATCGAGAACATAAAAATATCCGATATCCACATAACAGCCATTTGTGAATTCATTACGAATATACTCGTATCTTTCACGTCAACGAGAAGTCACTTAAAGAGGTCGGATCTTTGACGGATCCCTAACAAGGGGTTCCGTCCAAGGACCCAATCATATTACAAGAGCCTTTCCCGGACTAATGCCCCTATTACTGACAGACAGGAAATACATATCATATTTTATCAATTTTATCATAGCTTAGTTTTACTAGGGTTTATAACGTTTGCAACATGGTTACTTTTTCTATGGAAATAATATACGGAATTACATATTGTTTTTAGTTCATGGTAGTTTTTATTGGTTTTATACGGGGTGTTCGGCAGGGGGTTGGACAAACTTCTGGAACTGACTCTGTAGGTCATACTCATCAACTTTTATTATGGGACCAACATCAAAATAGCGAAAAAAAAACAGCTGTTTCATACAAACTTTGAGAGCTATACAGCCGAAATGTATGGAACAGCTGTTTTTTTTTTTTCGTGATTTGGATGTCAGTTCCATAATAAAAGTTGATGACTATGACCTACAGATTTTAGTCCCTGGAGTTTATCCAACCCTCTGCCGAACACCCTGTATAACCTTTTTAGTACAAATTCAGTATTCGAACTTAAACTCATAATATTTATTTGTCAAAATGACACCGAAACATGGGTAACTGACATAATACAGTGAGCGTCAAAAATAACTGATCACTATAGTACCTTGTCGCTTTACAACGCTAAACAAGATTGTCTAAAGCAGGTCCCACATTTGTATTATTTTATACAAATGTGGGACCTGCTTAATGTGTTAATTCGATTAAGTACAAAAGTGACCAGTTACTTTTGACGCTGACTATTTAAAAAAAAAAACAAGATAAATTAGAGTAAAATATTTCAATGTAGTGTGAAATCAAATAGGACTCAGCTCAGTATGTGCTGCAGCCGGAGCCACAGCGCTGGTGTTCACCTATTCTTAGCTGAACGCGAACGCGTGACGAGGAAAAAATGTATATAAATATTTATAGCGCACATTATTTATAAATATAAAAAAGTGGAAATGTGCAAGACAAATTAATAAATTATGAATATTATGTGATAGTATGTATATATATATATATATGTGATAAACTTAATATTCTAAATAACAAAACTAGCATCGCAAAAAGGTTGGGACAACTCGAGCTAAGAGGTACTTTATTAGACTGTTTTTCTTATTTATTAGATTTAGGATAGTCCTTTGATCTAAATTAAAATGATATCCCTATAAATGACCAATGATCATGATGATGATGATGATGATATGATGAATCATTACCATTTTTTTTACTATTCTCTTCAAAAATTCATGTTACAATGTTATGTTTTGGTAAAAAAAAGAAACGCTTTGCACGCGATTTAGAAATTGATAAATTGTATAGAATTTACGGAAGCTTATGGCAGAATGGCGTCAACCTTTTTTGTCAAATACTGTTAGTTAAAAAAAAGTAGGTTTTTAAAGCATTCAATAACATTTGGTAAAAATGTTGTTTAAACTCTAGGTAAGTACGTAAAATGACTTTATTACGTTACCTCCTAAATAAAAAGAGTTATTTATAACAAGTAACCGGTAACCCTTTTGGTAACAATGGAAATAAATCTACAAGGAAAATCGAAGGCTTTATCAATTTAGACGAAGGGACAGAAATGTCAAAAACACTCGCGTATGATGGATTACTGTGACGCTTGCTCGCGTGGGGTGGGTGCTGAATTTAGTCAGTCATAAAATCAAGAAATGGAAATATAATAAGTTTTTTTTATGGAGCTGGTTTACTAGGTGCATTCCACTTCAATTTCTGCCAGTTTTATTTTATATTTTACTGTTAAGCATACTTAGAATTCTGCTTATGTGAGTGAGATAAGATCAAAGCTTAGAAATAATATTATGTCAAGGTAGAAATTGCATTCAGGTGCAATTATCTCAAAAACCGTAAAATTTGCTAGACCTTAAAAGCTTGTCTATATACAAGTAGGTTGTGGACAAGTGGACCTTGTTTTTATTTAGAATATTAAAACCATGACCTTCGTCTGTTTAGACTTATGTTTTTAATATTCGAAGAAAAGTAGCCATGTCCTTTCCCGGAATTTAAACTATATACCACATTTAACGGATTCAGTGGTTAAGCTGGTAAAAAAAAATTGTGAGCCGTCAGGGGACGCCTGGCAGATGTGAAACATCGAAATTACTTTGTATAAGTTATATGCATAGCAGAACATTTTACGACAGTAATTATATATGACATAATGAAATGATAAAGCATTATAAATATTATTCATAAAATAATGATTATTTAAGATGAGATGTTTATAAAAATGAAAGGGACGCTTATAAATTTAAAACCGCACTTAAGCAATATTTAATTAAGAAATGTTATTACTCTATACAAGAGCTTTTGACAGAAACATAGTGGTAATATAACCCCTATAGAATAATCTTTATTCAAGTAGGTTTACAAATAATAAACTCTTCTTCATAATTAACAGACATATGACAACATCTAATTCATAATGTACCGATGTTATTATTTTTTATCCTCGTAGCAAAATTAGAATTTATTAGAATTCGTAGCAAAATTAGAATATATGTTTAAAATCAAATTCACAAAGTAACTAGTATAATCTACCATTGACATGTATCCTCTCAGACTAAATTACTAAATTAGGTAAGGCAATATGCATTTGATAAGTATGTAATTTTGCTGTGCCCTAGCAGGGTTCATGTTCTGAGCTGTATTTTATTTTAAGACCAAATTGTAACAACATGAAACGCAATTAAATGATTGATTGATTGATTGATTGATTTATTACAAAATTATGCATTTTTATTAAAAACAAAATACAAAACAAAAAATTTTCAAATTTAATTATAATTACGACAACTCCATTCTTTTATTGAGTGGCGACGCGTCGCCACGGCAAGCGTCGCCACGCCAACGATCAGTTTCATACCTCGGCTATAGATGTTTCACATCAAAACGATGTAAGAAGACGTACCAACTTTTGCATTAACATAAATAATAGTTGCTTCAAAATCACAAAAATGTTTCAACTTTTATTTTCAAACTTATTAAAAACTATTCTGAATTATTAAATCTTGAACTGAAACAACATAGCACTAAGAAAATTCTAGAAAGTTAGTTACAGAAACTCTGAAAAAAAAATAAGAACTTGATTCTCAAGTTGGCAATACGTACCTAGTCCACCATTAGCTGGAACTCCCAGGAGAAATTTAATGAGAAAATACCACAGAATCAAACCTTATTGCCTGTATGTGTAAATTTTATATAACGTACCTGTAATAGAAAAAAAACATTGGTTAGAAAACATATTCCACATTTTATCTTAATCGAAGACCGATTTAATAAATAATGGCATGAGGCGAGTTTTTTTAAAAATGTCGACTTTATATTCTTATTTAGTTTGAACGTGCTAATAAAACTCCGAACCCTGGTTATTCAAATTCAAAATTTAATTTAGTTGCTTTCACTGAATTTTAGGTATATGAGATGACATAATATAGTTTAATATTGGTATCACTAAAATTTACCATACAAGGCATAAGCATTTGAATGCTTAATTGCTTTTTATATCCTAATTGTAATTTGAATATTCTTGTATGCTATAAAAGCATTTCTCAGCTAGGCTTTTTTTAACCTAATGAAATTTAAGTCTTATATGGTGTCAGGTAAAATATTGAAATGACTAAATCTTAACTCGACATCACTAATTTAGCATGAAAACACAAAAACACCGCATCTCAAAAAACGTTCTCCTGTCCCTTATTCGTTCTGCTGCCCTTTATTCGTTATAATATTGGCCAGCTATATATAATCACCGGAATTCCTCGGTCAGCGAGGAACTTTTCCAATTATAAAACTATGCCAACGAGGCGTGAAGCCTCAGTACCTGATACTCATTAGTTCGTTAATAATGTCGGGAGTTCGACAAGAAAATTATTGACAAAATACCGAGGTAACAATATTATATATGCATAGGTTGTGTGTTAGTTTGTTGCTTTTTCACGCTATATCTGCTGGTCGGATTTGGATGAATGTGATAGCTTATACCCTGGATTAGCACATGGGCTTTTCATGCCGGAAAATTTAAAAGTTCCCGAGGGAGTACCGATGATCGAAATGTATGTGGATTAAGTTGCGGGAAGAAACCAGTATTATTGACGACACGTTGGCCTAGTTGGGAGTGACCCTGCCTCCGAAGCCAGCGGTCCTGGGTTCAAATCCGGGTACGGGCAGATATTTGTGTGATGAGCGCGAATATTTGTTGCTGAGTCTAGGATGTTTTCTATTTATATTTAAGAATATATTTCTCTATTTAAGTATGTTTATCGTTGTCTAGTACCCATAGTACAAGCCTAGAGCTTTGTTTGGAACTAGGTGAATTTGCGTGAGATTGTCCCCTTTTTTATCGTTTGGATGGAGCTATGGCGTAAAAAGAGGTACCTATTGCTCAAAAATGTATGCATTTATACGTTTCATAAAATAACTACGGCGGATATAGAAGTAACGAAGTGTTTGGACTATGTACTGTATATTAATAACTTAATTATGAAATTTGTTACATTTCGTTTAGTGATGACTAAAGACTGACACACGTACACGTGTTCTGTATTTAGAGGTCCATCATCAACCTGTATATAGACGAAAGGGTCTAATAAAATCCTACAAAACAGCTCTGAAATTTTGTATATAAAAAACTGAATCAAGATGCGGATACCTAACCAAATGCCAGTAAGTTGTGATTATGTCAAAAACCGTGTATTTACAGGCTGATTTTACTCTAAATACAGGCTTTAGTTAACACCATTCTAAAATTTGCAAATTTCATCATCAGGCTATCCATAATGATAGTACAATCAAGAAATAAAAATTGCGAAAATAAAACAAACAAAATAAAATACAAAATTACAATCCTCAGAAAAACCCAAGCGTCCTCTGACAGTTTTCACAAACTTCTAACATTTACAAAAGGGTTTAAACGTCGACCAAGGTGTTCACAATATGTAAACAACGTTAAAATTAGAGTCCGACCGATGTAACCTTTGTGTTTCCAACCAACTTTTCAATGATCTGTTAGCAAAAGTTTGAGCAGTGGGTAAAACGCTTTTGTTAATGGTGAAATAAGTAAGGAATCGCCGGTTGACATTCGTAATTTGAATTGTTTGGGAAAATAAACATAAGTAGTTTTAGTGATGGTAGGACCCTGTGCAGGGTCCGTCCAGATCGCTACCACCACCTTATCCATTAACCACAAGCAACAGTGTTCGCATTGTTGTGTTCCGGTGTGGGGATAAGACAACCGAGGAAATTACTAGCATAGAGGCATTCCATCGTAGTCCTCAGGGTTGGCAACGCATTTGAGGTCTTAGGATTTATAGTCTTGAGAATTCAAATGTCTATGGGTCTCAGATTTCACTTACCATCAGGTGGCCTGAGTGCTCGTGTGCCTTCTCCTTAATATAAAAAAGTATACATAACAATATTTCATTTCATAACGTAGAAGTGATGCGGTTAAACATCTTCACAGTCTCACTACCTGTCAACAGGTCAATTGAGTCAAATTATACGTCTTTCCAGACCTCTACCACTATCTTATTTATTAAATCTTTATTGTATATTCTGAATGGTTGCAGGGTTAGAATGGTGCCACTCCATGTCTTCCCGTGGATGTCGTAAGCGGCGACTAAGGGAATAAGGGCTTGTAGAACTGTTAGGCGATGGGCTTGCAACCTGTCACTAATACACTAGTAAACTTCTTGGCCTGATTGTGCAAAATGTGGTTACAGAATTATCAACAAGTCTTTTTAGAGTTGTTGGTATTTCTGTAGCTCTGCCTACCCCACTCTGGGAATGAAGGCGTGATGTTATGTATGTATGTATGTAATTAAAAAAACGTTGTTTACAAGAACCAGTATGAAAGTGTCCACGAGCTACAAACAATATCTACCACCAACAAGACTAATAAAATCGACAGGGAGCGAAATAATCAAAAGAGTGCGACTTTGTATTCAACAGGAAGGGACTCATTTTGAGCATTTGATAAATTGATTAATTTTGTATTAAAAATGTTAAAATTCATGGTCTTTCTTTTATTTCTTGCTTGGCTTGCAACCTGTCACTAATGCACTGGTAAACATCAGCCTGTTTATGCAAAATGTGGTTACAGAATTATCAATCTTTTTAGAGTTGTTGGTATTTGTGTAGCTCTGCCTACCCCACTCGGGGGATGAAGACGTGATTCTATGTATATATGTCACTAATAACATCACGCCTTTATTCCCAGAGTGGGGTAGGCAGAGCTACAGAAGTACCAACAACTCCAAAAAGATATGTGTGGTATGTATGTATTGCATAAAAATTCAAATTTGAGCACAAAAGTTGAACTCAACGCTTAATGGCATTCTCGACGACACGTTGGCCTAGTTGGCAGTGACCCTGCCTTTGAAGCTAGCGGTCCTGGGTCTGGTCCGCGCAGAAGTCACTTATTCCATGGATTTGATCCATGGAATAAGTGACTTCTGCGCGGACGGAGTGGTGCACAAAACTAGTAAATAATCAATTTTCACACGATTTTCTGCTCAAAGAGTCTTCCATGTATTTTATATTCATTGTTTTATACAATGCTAGGTATCACTATCATAGATCATGCAATATCTATCAAATAAGTGACTGTTGAGTTTCTTAAATTAATAATTAATGCCCGGGAACAGTCTCACACAAATTCACTCAGTCCCAAACTAAGTTCTTTTACTATAGGTAAATACTAGACAACGATAAACAAGCATAGAAAACATCAGAAGTTTCGTCAGTTTTTCCTGCTCAACTACGCATTATACATATATTTTTAAATTGTATTAATTGATTTATATAATGCTAAGTTAAATTCTATCATTGTCATAAGCAATATTTTGAAATAAATGACTGACTGTTGAGTTTCTTGTGGCGCTTCTTCTCAGCAGTGGTCTCTTTGAAGCGCCAGTAGAGTTTTGACGTGTAAAAGTGCCCGTGCGGCCTACTGACTGAATAAACAACTTCTTTCTTTTTTTTATCCAAGACTCAGGTGCAAATCGCGCTCATCTCATAAATATCCCTAAATGGGATTTGAACCCGGGATTAGTTTCGAAGGCAGAGTCACTCAACTAACACTCAACTAAACTAACGTGTCATCGGTTGTAGCTAGCTGCACACTCTAGTGCTTTGTCACTTTAACCGTTTAACGTCATGTTTGAATTAATCTGTCAAAGGCGTTAAAGTTTAGTGATGAGCATAGGATACCTCGGGGCAAGTTTTAGGGATTTGATATCGATAAAAAAGATGTCGATGTAATTAAATACTCTTTATGACACAATGAACAAAAGTAAACAGTCTTATAAAAGGTGAGGAAATTTTGAATTACCAACATGAATGAGAAATTGGCTTTGAGTCATTATAAATATTTTAAGAATACCCCGTTAACCACCGTTGACGTTGAGACAACGTTTAGCAGTTCAAAGTGGATATTTTAATCTCGACGGCAATCACTAATACTGACGAACATGGAAAAAATATTGATTGTATATAATAATAATAATAAATAATAAATATCAGGGGACAATCTCACACAAATTGAAAATGATTTAATAAGAACCATATAAATTGGCGTTTCCCAAAAAAAATGTACATCGTTAAGGACAATAGCTAAGAAAATTTCAGTTTTTCCATTTCGTCACTAAAATTAGCTATACATTTACATACGTTAATTTTCGTGACGAAATGGAAAAGTTAAATTTTCTTAACTTTTGTCTTTGACTAAGTACACTTTTTTTGGAAAACGCCCAAATACACGTTTTAATTTGTTTAGTTTTTATTTCGAAATGAGCAGAAAATAAGTAATATTTATTTATGTCGAATAACATTTAGATTTTGGCAGTAACATCGATATATTTTTTGTCGATAAAACATTTTGCAACATCACTTTCATAATAGATGCCCCAACTTATCCCAGTATGGTGATGAGGTAATTTAGTGTGCATACATAAAAGGCTGAGTGTACTCGTACCTTTGGGCTAACGGGGCATTGACCGACCAACAGCCCGTTTAGTCATTGACATTTGCAAGCTCAATGACCTCGAGTCGTTGGCACTGCACGCCGATGCATTTTACACGTACATACTTATGCTACGTACGTAACCGTGAATGGGAGACTAGCAATATGCACGTTGCAGAATGTTCCGAGACGATTGGAAGGTATTCGCTTGAAATTAGCTTGGTTTTTTAGTGGTGGTAGGACCCTGTGCAGGGTCCGTCCGGATCGCTACCACCATCTTATCCATTAACCACCCGCCAAGCAACAGTGTTCGCATTGTTGTGTTCCGGTGTGGGGATAAGACAACCGGTGAAATTACTAGCATAGGGGCATTCCATCTTAGTCCTCAGGGTTGGCAACGCATTTGAGGTCTTAGGATTATAGTCTTGAGAATTCAAATGTCTATGGGTCTCAGATTCCACTTACCATCAGGTGGCCTGAGTGCTCGGGTGCCTTCTCCTTAACATAAAAAAAAAAAACTAAGAAAATTAGAGAAAGCTTAGATCAGCTTTTGATAGTGTTTCATGCAAAAAAGGGACAAACTTGACTTTGCACTTGAAACACTGTTGTCTTAAACAGGTTGCGATTAGTTTACAAAGTAAGTTTGCAATCGCATTTTTTTTTCTGATGGAGCCTGAAATTAATTATTTTTGGATTTTTTCCTTTATTTGTGCTGCAAAACCTTCATGCCAAATTTCAGGATTCCAGGTATATGGGAAGTACCCTATAAACTTTGATTCCCTTGAGTGTAGTTTTTTTTTTTGCGGCTTAATCTCAATTTTGTTAAGTTAACTTAGTAGTTTGATTTTAGCACAGCTTGAAGGGACTGTAGACCCCTGAGTATATGGTTTAGTTTTAACTCGATACCTCCACGCGTTTTCGAGATAAAGGGTCTTGACAGACGGAAGGACGGACAACAAAGTGATCCTATGGGGGTCAGTTCTTTTCCTTTTGAGGTACGGAACCCTAAAAAAGACCCACTGACCGACTCGCCAGACTCACGCACCGAGGATTCCGTACGCTAAGCCGGTCTGCAGTCGTATATAGGGTTGCGTAATCAAACTAGAAACCCTTATAGTTTCGCCATGTCCATCCGTCCGTCCGTCCGTCCGTCCGTCCGCAGCCTAGTGCAAAGACTATCAGAACTAGAAAGCTGCAATTTGGCATGAATGTAACATGTTAGCCACGCCAAGAAAGTGGTACTATTAAAAGTAACATTTTTTTTTTTTTAGTTTACCTACGTCCGCTACACGTAACGTGGGGTTTTTTTTTTATTTTTCTCGTCTACCCTGTAGTGTGGAGAGTCGTTGGATACATCTTTCAAAAATATTGTGGGTTTGTGATAACAGTTTTTTAATTAAGTAATCCGTTTATGAATATTAAGCTTTAAAGCGCAAATTTTCGTAGATATTTTTAACTTTTTGTTTCTTTTATTTGATTTTCAGGACTTCCGTTATTATAAAAAAAAAAAACTTTATAAAACCTACAGCTAGGTTTATTACGGATCAAAAGGTACAGCTTTTTAACCTCCTGGACCCTGAGTTTTTTTTTGTCATAAAGACCAAAAAACCGAGAGTCCTTTATAAAGTACTTTGCACTTGAGTCCTGAACCTTGCTCCGCTTGATTTAAGAATTGTTACCGTTTTTCGCTTCAACAAAGTTTATTTTAGCGGTCAATATTATGTACTTTATAAAGTACACTCAGTTTTATCGGATGAGTTTATTTGCGTAGTGTCAGGTCTTTAAATGAGCGTCCATTTAGTGCTTTATAACGGATGCGGGGATCGAGGTAGTTAAGACGGACGAACGGACGGACAGTCGGTACGGGACCGTTAAAATAATTAGTTTATACTACTCTTTGATTTCGTAACCAAATGGTATAACGGGAGCCTCCTAACTACGACTACTAAGATTCCGCTGTCCAGCTGTCTATCTGTATGTCTGTTAGCGGGCTAAATCTCATGAACCATGGTAGGTAACACCTTTGAAATCAGAGTGCGTGTTTCTATTGCCACTTTAACAATAAATAATGAACGTAAAGATCCAAGAAGGGTGTGATTTGGAAGAAAATGTCAAAAACACAAATGTCACACAATGTGACAAAGATCGAAAAGGATAATGCTAAGATGATTTGGTAATTTTGAAAGGATGGATGAAAGAAGAGTTACGAAATAGGTATGGTGAGTGAGAGTGAGTGAAATTTAAAACCTTTAATATTCGCAGGATCAGTCGGGACCGTCGGGTTAACAGAGAGAGCTGGGGGAGGGGACTAGTTATTATTTTTTGCATACATACATAACATCAGGGCTTAATTTCTAGATTGGGGGTAGGCAGAGCTACAGAAATACCAACAACTTTAAAAAGATTTGTTTATAATTCTGTAACCACATTTTGGACAATCTGGCCAAGAAGTTTACTTGTGTATTGACAGTGTAGTAACAGGTTGCAAGCCCATCGCCTATAATTACTACAAGTAATTATTCCCTAGTCGCCTCTTGGGTCATACACACTCTTAAAAACAAAAGTTGTCTCTCCTGTGGTCAATAGTTAAGAGCTTGTGTGCATATAAGTTATGTTTTTATATGATAGGTCTAAACCAGTCCTGGCGGTGTTTTTGCGGGAATGGGCTTAGCCGGAAAATGAGGCCTTAAAAACGTTAACTTTCGGTGTGTCCACGGGAAAGACGGTAACCTAAATCTGTGTATGACCCTCTTTCGACATCCACGGGAAGACATAATAATTAACAAAAAAAATATCTGTTGTCGTATTTTATTCAAATAAGTCCATTTATACGACTATTGAGAAATGAAGGTCTTACTCCCATTTTGAAAGTTCTTCGCAAATAATAAACTTATAACGGAGATGAATACCAAATTAGGATAGCGCCCTCGAGTCGAATACTGAAAGGAACCAAGTTGGTAATAATACTGCCCTGCTAACATAAAAGGCAGTATCTCAGACAAAACTCCTGTAGCAAATTTAACTTTATTACGAACGGCTTAGGATTGAATATGCTTTGGCCATTGAATCAGAGATACTGCATTTTGGCTTAAGAGGGCAGAATAGTCTAAATATATTCCAGCCACGACCGCCCGCAAAAATTTCACGGCTCTCATTGGGAGAATTTATTTTTTTCGAAATGTTGAAATTTCTTTCGAAAAGGAGACGGCTAACTGCAATGTTGTAATCAAAGCATTCTATACTCTATTGGAAACCATATTCGTTTCAAAATGCTTGTACTATTACTATGCAGTTAGCTGCCTTCTTCGGTATGACGGTTCGGTATTCGATTGAGATGTGTTTGGCGGAATACGAATGGTATTCGTCATCAAGGGCTGTTTTTTTACAAGGTGGTAAAGTATGTATTGTTACAATGACCGGCGCTCACACAGCGGAATCAAGATAATTACTCACATTAATTAATTTATTTGTATTCAATATTTCTTTACGTTATTTTTAGCATCATTACTAGACCCCGGATATTTGTGGCAATGACGTCATCATAGGGTAGTTTGGGGACTGAATGGAACGGTGTTAATTAATACGGCAACCTAGTCTATTGGTGTTCTACGGAATTATAATTTTACTATCAGGCATCAACGATATAAATTACGTATAAATCAATTGTCAATTAATTAATCAATCGACGATGTTCTTTCGTTAACTGACTCTCCGTAATGTATCAAAAGTGGTTTCTAAATGACTTGCGGTCATACTAATATTTCCTGTCGTGAATTCCTAGTTAATAAAAATATTCCGTTAAAAAAGGTACTAATTAACAAATTGTATTAATTGACACCGTTCCTCCCCTTCTTTACTCCCCAAACTACCCTATTGTAACGTAATTGCCACAAAAATCCGGGGTCTAATCATTACTCAGCCTTCATTTTAAAAGTAGTTTACATGTCCGGCTTTGATTTGATATAATTATTTTCTAGACTGGTTGTTTTGTGCAAGTCAAACAGAGTACTTATTTAGTTTCAAGTTAAGTTAAAAAGGGCCAATTGTTAGCAATGATTATTAATTAATTAAATAATATTTAAAACTCACTTTCGTAATTAAATGACAGCGTCTGAACGGATTGTTAAATAACTAAGTACTGTTGAGTCGCTCAAAACAACTTATTTATTTTTGTGTTTATTTAAATTAGCATGATTATCACTTATTTTTTCGCATACTGCACTCCAGGGCCCCAAGATACAGGCTCAGCCTAGTTTGGGGTCCGCCAGACATGTCTTGTTATATATATCTGTGTGTTGATAAGCAAATAAACTATTTTGTATTTTTTTTTTGTATTTTTTACTTTAGTCAACTGGATAGTTAGCGACGATTAGCGCCACGTGGCGGTTCTGGGAAGTTTCTGGCAAAATGCAAGGAAGGGTTTTTTGAAGGGGCGGGTTGTTTTTCTTTCCTGTAACTTTGTTTTTATGTAAACATAAACTAATGAGACAACGCTTTGTGCCTTTAATTTCTAGAAATGCTAAGGATCTCCGTAACATCATAACAGTATACTGGGTGATTTTGGGGTCATGATCCGGAATGGCCAAAAGTGAATAAGATGGTCATACTGAACAACCTTTCCAATGGGACCAACCCCGAAATTGCCAAAAAAAAACAGCTGTTCCATACATTAACGGTGAATTAATTGAGAGATAATGTATGGAACAACTGTTTTTTTTGGCGATTTCGTGGTTGGTCCCATTAGAAAGGTTGTTCAGTATGACCATCTTATTCACTTTTGGCCATTTCGGATCGTGACCACAAAATCACCCAGTATATGTAAACACTTCATTGTACTAAAAACAGAAATTCTAATACAATATTCACAGAATAGGAACGTACAAAGGCGAACTTATCTCTTTAAGGGATCTCTTCCAGCTAACCTTTGGGTGATTGAGGAAAACAAGAAAGCAAAAAGTGGCAACAAGTACACATGAGTGCAAAACAAATTTACGGAAACTGTACGAACTAAATTTAAGACGAGTTAACGAGTTAAGTTATTGTGCTAATAATTTCAGTAGTGGAGGTAAGACTGTGCAGAGTTCATCCGGATAGCTACCACCATCTTATCCGTTAACCTACTGTCAAGCAGCAGTGTTCGCATTTTTTTGTTCCGGTGTGGCGATCAGACCACCGGTGAAATAACTAGCATAGAAGCATTAAATCTTAGTCATCAATGTTGGCAACGCGTTTGAGTTCTTAGGATTGCAGTCTTGAGAATTCAAATGTCTATGGGTCCCAGAATCCAATTACCATCAGGTGGGTTTAAAATGCTACAACGGGACAACATTTAGACATTGGCTACGGAATTTAATCCGGCTATTCCATAAATATCACGGGGCAATGTCACACAAATTGACCTAGTCCCAAACTAAGCTCTAGGCTTGTACTGGCCAACGATAATCATACTTAGATAGAGAAACAAATACTTAAATACATATAAAATATCCAAGACTCAGGAACAAATACTCGTGCTCATTACACAAATATCTGTCCTTACCGGGCTTTGAACCTAGGACCGCTGGCTTCGGAGGCAGGGTCACTCCCAACGAGGCCAACGTGTCAACATGTTAAAAGTAATTAGAATTTACCGAATAGAATAGAGCCTCTATGTCTAATACAAAGTGAAATAAAGCAAAAAAGATGTTTACCACTGTTGAGAAGAAGGCGCCGCAAGAAACTTTACTTACACTCAGGGATCGTTACCGGTATTCTGATTACCAGTTTTAAATGAGGTATTACCGGTTATAATTGACTTTCACTATTTATACCGCTAAAGCCCTGATTAGCGGTATAATGAATACCGGTATTCAAGTTTATTATCGGTTTAGACAATTGACAATACCCCTTTTTGATACTTTACCCCTAAAAACCATAACCAGTAATACCTGTCAGTGTCAATATTCTCGTTTATTTTTATATGTAAATGTTCTCGGTGCTCTTACAAAAAACTTAGACTCGCCTTAGACAAGTCTGAAATTACAGTTCATTAAAGTCTAATTGACATCTCACTTATCAGTTACAATGAATAGCGGTATTGAATACAGGTATTTAGTACTGTTAATAGTGAATACATAGCGATAAAAACAAAAGCGGAATGACAACAATACCTCTAATTCGAATATAGGTAGGTATTATTTTTTAGCGGTAATAATTTGACAATGTAAATACAGGTATTAAATAAAACCGGTTTTACAATCCCTGCTTACACAAGACCCTGAGTAAAATTTATAACACCCTCTTTCTTGTTTTTAACAAAGCCGTAGCTATTCATTGACTTTTTCTTTAGTTACAGAATCCTGAATAAATAATATTAAATTACCTATCCCAAAATGATATGAACAGCCGTATTACACAATTCAGATAACTACAATAGTGCGAAAAAAAAACATGCAAAAAAGGACTTTTTCACTGCACTTTTCGTCATTTCATTTTAGACAACAGCCACTGTCAGCAAAACTTATGCCGTTGCCGACGTTTTATCACGCCATTTTTTTCCGCGGATTGTGTATCTAAAGAAATAATATATCGATGTAGCTATTTCATAAAATTACAAAGATACAGGTTGATCACTGAACCGAACGTGATAAAATTGTGCGGCTAAAATCACTGCATTGTATTAAGCATCAATGTTGCATCAAACCATTTTACGGCAATAGCCGTTTCAAAATGGCTGAACTGGCTTGTTTTATCGGTCATAAAAATTTAATAGCCTATAGCGTCCGTCAATCATGGTGTTTCGAACTTTGATATTTGAAAAAGATTTTCATACGTTGTCTGGTTTGTACAAAATTCAATATTAGGAAGCTTGAGCAGAGGCCGTAAAAAGATTTTCCTTGTTTCTTTATTGGTTTAATTTTCAAAGCGGTATCAGTTATTTTGATATGTAATGTATTTCCTTTAATTTTAAAACTGCCAATATCTTCTTTCTTTTTACTATAAAGTGTAAAACAAAGTCGCTTTTTGCGTATATCTGTCTGTATGGGTTTCTATCGTTTCATCGAAAAACCTTTCATCGAATGTAACATTTCATCGAACGCTATTTTATGTTGAAACGATAATATTTTTAGGGTATTTTAAACAATTAATCTAACCTAACCTACGTAATAAATGTTTAAGATACCCTGAAAACATTATGGTTTCAGCAGAAAATAGCGCAATGAAATGTTACATTCGATGAAGTGATGAGTTATCCTGTCTGTATGTATATCCGCTAACTCCTTCTAAACCAGCATTCGATTTCGATGCGGTTATTACCACCCCTTACCACCTCCCATTATGTCTGACTGATACAACGTGTTATAAAAATACCAAAAAATAGTCAATAACGTGACGATAGCTAACTTAGGGTTGACATTTATGGCTTAGATAAAAAAAAAAAAATTAGTAACACGCTGTATAGGTAATTTTTTTATTTTGTTTATTCCAAGAGGGCTCTGTTGGTATATAGTTTATTATAAACATAATGCTGTGGCTGATTTGTAAAGGTGCAGTGCCAGTAACACCATACGGAGTCCGTTTTATATGAATATCCGGATGCCGAGCATTATACAGAGGCCGAGCGCTAAAATTCCGCGGCGCGTGAGTCGGCCTCGTCCATTTGGCATCGCTCGCGCAGGTCAAGGCGCTAACAGCTGACTCACTGCGATGCCATTTGTACTGAAACGTTCGTGTGGATTTGATTGAGTGTGACAAGTATTTGGACTAAATTTGAACCTCATTGAATAATTTCGCAAGACAAATGCCGTCGAATGTAACTTTAGATGCACTTTGAAACGTTAATTTGCGGAGATAATCGTTCTAGTATAAGTAAAAACCGGCCAAGTGCGAGTCGATTTACATACAATATGAAGATCGAGTAAAAACACATTTCTAGTTTGGCTCAGACAGAGATACGAGTCCATTTTTCTCACTTTCCCATCATAATAGATGGTTAACTATTTTATACAATTAGATACATAGATTTCAATCAGACATCATGATATTTATGACCAGTGATCGGATATAAAATGAAATTTGGGGTGAACGACCTTTAACGTTATGCTTAACATGGATGTGACTCGTGATTTCTCGGGATTTTGGGAAATGGGTTATTTAACCATTAATAACTATTGTGGCCTCACCTCCCACTCTCCCATAACCTTAGTATGTAAGTGCGAGAGAGATGGAAGCTTTATCTACCGTAATAATAGCGACCACAATAGGACTACATTGATAATCAAACGCCAATATTGCGCTTAATTTCCCTAATCAAATCATAACTTCCCTAGTTCAATTCAAAATCAATTATATTGAAAATTTATTTAATTAGATGCCAATGTTGAATATCACTAATGAAGCAGAAAATGCAGGCGCAATGACATAATTGAAATTGCCAATTATTTATGATTAGTCTTATCAGTGCCGCCATTGCTCCGTTTGGTTGCCGGGTTAGAATAGTGCCACTAAATGTCTTCCCGTGGATGTCGTAAGAGGCGACTAAGGGAATAAGGGCTTGTAGTACAGTGTAGGACTTTAATTGTTATGCCACGATGGAACCCTGTCATAATGACAGCGTCAAACTGCATGAAAGAAAGCTAAAATTAATGATTAACGTTGTCATTATGACAGGGTTCCATAGTGGCATAACAATTAAAGTCCTTGACCGTACTGTTAAGCGATGGGCTTGCAACCTGTCTCTAATACACTGGTAAACATTTTAGCCTGACTGTGCAAAATGTGGTTACAGAATTATTAAGAAGTCTTTTTAGAGTTGTTGATATTTCTGTAGCTCTGCCTACCTCTCTCTGGGAATGAAGGCGTCATAGTATATATGTATGTACATACTAGCTAGTGCCTGTAACTCCGTCCGCATAGAAGTCATCTATCACTGCTTTGGGAAAAAGTACCCTATGTCCTTTCTCGGGGTTGCTAACTCTATAGGAGATGGAACCAGTACTTAATGGATGGACCAATAATGGACACTTGATTGTTGCATTGCAACATCGAGTAAGATATCTTTGGATAATTCTGACAAAATCATTATGTAAATAAATAAATAAATATCACACAGGACAATGTTACATAAATTGAACTAGTCCTAAACTAAGCTCTAGGCTTGTACTATGGGTACTAGACAATGACAAATAAATACATGGAAAACATCCAAAACTCAGGAACAAATACTCGTGCTCATCACACAAATCTGACCTTACCAGGATTCGAGCCCAGGACCGCTAGCTTCGAAGCCAGAGTCACTACCAAGTAGGCCAGCGTGTCGTTAAATACGAGAGCTGCACTGAAAGTTTCGGGAATCTAATACTTACTTAGAAACATATTTTTGACACATATCATACCTTTTTATAATCTCTAAAGTTTCATTATTTTAACACACTGGCCACATAGAAACAAAAAGCGATGGTTCGGTGTCAATTGTTTCTTGAAGTCGTCGAGTCGCTGCTGAAAATAGAATTGTCCCGTGAAAATGTAAGAGCTATGATTTATTACGACTTTAAAAGTGGATTATCACAAAAACAATGTGGAGACCGGATGATTGTTGCTTTTAGTACTGAAGCACCTTCAAAGACGACAATATACAGGTGGTATGCAGAATTTCAACGTGGCCGTCTATCCCTCACGGACGACATGCGTGAAGGTCGACCAAAAGCGGCAGTCACCCAAGAAAACGTCGATGCTGTGCGTCAGCTGATAAAGGAAGACCAACATGTGTCATATCGGGAGATTCAAGAGTGTTTGGGCATTAGAATGAGTCAAATACAAAATCATTTTACAGGAACAATAGGCGTGCGAAAGTTGTTTTCCCGTTGGATCCCTCACTTATTGTCTGAGGAGCAGAAAACGACTCGTGTCAATTGGTGCCTCAGAACTTTGCACATAACGTGCGCACAACAGCCAAATTGTTCCTAGCATGTAGATTGCTTTGACATTCATCTACAAAACATCTATGTATAGTGTGTGGGCATGGAAGCTTATTGTAACCGCATTCCTTGTCCATGACCTTGATAATCTCTCACAAAACAAGCTTTTGCTTTTTCCTCTCGCACCAATTTTAAAAATGTTATTTTTTCTTGTAGATAATGACGTAAGGAATTTGTTAGAGTTACTTTAATTTCTGGGCAGCATTTTGTACGAACCATGTCAATCTCCATATGGTATCTCATAATTATATAGAATTTCACTTCATCAAATGTATCATTTTATCGAATTTCATTTCATTAAACGCTATTTTCTACTGAAACCATAATGTTTTCAGGGTATCTTAAACATTAATTACGTAGGTTAAGTTAGTTAGGTAAGATTTTTAAGATAACCTGAAAACATTATGGTTTCAGTAGAAAATAGCGTTCGATTATAATACATTCGATGTTACACACCTTTATTACGATGTCGATAAAATGATAGACATCCCTTCGGAACTCTACTCTGAACATGGTCCGACATGCTCCTGCCCGTTTTTTATGATGCGATCGTCCATAAAATACTCGATAAAAATAAAGTACACTAATTAAAAATGCTGCATTAAACGAAAATAATAAATAGACTATACTAAAACACAGTAAATTGCGTATTAAAACCGAACAAATTGAGAAAACATCAATACGGCTAGCGTAATTCCTTCTTAACTCGTGCAAACTGAAGTTATTACAAAGCCTTACATATCAAAAACTCCCAAGACCTTAAACTCGAGAGCAAATTGCCCTATCCTCGTAATTGATGTGATGAAGTGTTGCCCAAGTTTGACAGAGCGCTCGGGGCTCAGGACGGTTGTCTTGGCACCTGATATAGGAGAGAACGTGTACAGTAGACCCTGTTACACTAGTGGCGAGTTTGTTGATTTGTTAGATTATTTTCACAAAAGCATTTTTTCAAAGTAGCGAATTTTTACAATTATTTAAAGAGGCGAGGTGAGACGAGAATTGAAATTTCTATTGTAACAAATAAACATACATATATTAAATGACGCCAGTTTCCCAGAGGGGTAGGCAGAGAACACTTCTTTACACCTGCTACGATCCTGACAAAGCTCTTTCGCTTCTTCCACATTCATACATCGAGTCATGCATGCACGTCAGTTTCGGGTACTTAAAATTCGGCCCTTTTCCAGTATTTCCCCGATTTGATTAACAAAAAGTACGCCCTTCCGACACTTCCACGCACTATCGCACTGTATATATTTCTTTCGTCAATCATTTTTCATCCATCTTTCCAAATGACCAAACAAATAAACAATCAAGAAATTCTCGCCCGCAATTTAATAAGGCAACCTATTTTCGTGAATTTATATTATGTATCATTTATTTCTGATCACTATTAAATAACAGATGAGGGTATATATATATATCTGATATCAGATTTTAGACTATCAATACAAAATATCAAAATTCTCACGCCGGCTCGTCGTGCTTCGCCTAAGGCTCGGAACCGGTTTAAAAAATACCGGTTAATACCGGTTTGTTTCGGTTTTGCTCCAAACTTTTCTAAGGAACGCGAACGTTTTAAGAACTTTATTTTAACCTTAATTAACCGGATTACCCATTTTTTTAGCTCTAAACCGGTTAATTCGAGAAGAACTTTCTATAAAGGTTCCTCCAAAAACCGGTTAAAACAAAACGGTTCATGCGAATGGAACGAAAATGAAAAGTTTTTGCGTCAAGTACATAATAACGGTATGTAAATTTAACCGGCATCCGAGTTCTTGCCTCGCCTAACCGTTGGAAAGCACCTTAATGCGGAACCCGCTGGATTTTTCTCTTCTGCGTA
Source organism: Acleris holmiana (assembly GCA_949316455.1). Classification (NCBI taxonomy): domain Eukaryota; kingdom Metazoa; phylum Arthropoda; class Insecta; order Lepidoptera; family Tortricidae; genus Acleris; species Acleris holmiana. The sequence continues at coordinate 1,167,043 of OX438782.1, read as the reverse complement.
AAAAAATCCGATGCGTCAGCAAACTCCGACGTACCGCAAGATGGATGATCCCTGTATCATTCCTGCAAACTTCCTGCCAGCTTCCTCTGTCTTAGCCCCGAATTTTCTATTTCTATTGGCTAGAGGAAAATACACTGTAATAGAAATCTTCGGACAATTTTTCTGCTAAACGTACAAGTTTTTCACCTACCGTCAAACAGCAGTACTTACATTGGTATGTTCTAGGGGCATAAGTCAACCAGTAAAATGTCTAGCGTAGCATTCGATTGCAGTCTTGAGAACGTTGTCTCAAGATTCAAAACTACTAGGACCTCTATTCTACTCAGTAATTTTAACTCAGCCGCTATTACTAGAAAGTTATAGTCAGGGCTCAGAACCGGTGTAAAAAATACCGGTTAAAGTCGGTTTTCTCCAAACTTTTCTAGGGAACGTGAACGTTTTGATTACTTTATTTTTACCTTAACTAACCGGTTTATCGGTTTACCGGTTAAGCGGCGAGTCGAGAAACCAAAACTTTTGTACTGAATAAAAACACTAAGCGACGTTTGTTTATCGAGCGTGACGTGAGTCTGGATTAACCGGTTTTATAGCTAGAAAACGGTTAATTTCAAAAGAACTGTATGTAACGGTTTCACACACACATTTGGACATATTCATAAAAAAAGCAGTTTGTTTTAAGGTAAGCGTAAAGGACAGAGTTATAGCAGTTATATAGCTCTCTCCGTAAACTGAACTGCATACTGCTAAAACACCCCAATAATAAATAGTACTATTAATACTCTAGTTTTGCTGTTTATTTGTTTATTTAACAGCCTATAATGTCTCACTGCTGAGCAAAGGCCTTTATTCCTTCCTCGCTGCCCTATCCTGGGCAGACTCCCACCAGTCTTGATTAAAAGCATCAAGCTCATCTCTTTAACGTCGTCTTGGTCTGCCGCGACGCCGAATTCTTTCACGTAGGATCCATTTGGTACAACCTTTAGCCCAAAATTCCTCCAACATGCGACAGATATCCCAAGTAAATTCCCATTTTAGCTTAGAGGCTACCTGGGCTATATCAGTCTGTCACTAATACACTAGTAAACTTCTTGGCCTGTGGGAAAAATGTGATTACAAAATCATAAACAAGTCTCGTTAGGTTGTTGATGTTTCTGTAGCTTTGCCTACCCCACTCTGGAGATGAAGGCGTGATGTTATTTATGTATGTAACTATAAGTATGTTTACATACATACATAACATCATGCCTTCATTCCCAGAGTGGGGTAGGCAAAGCTAAAAATACCAACCACCCTAAAAAGACTTCTTGATAATGCTGTAACCACATTTTGCACAACAGGTTGCAAGTCCATCGCCTAACAGTACTACAAGCCCTTATTCCCTTAGTCGCCTCTTACGACATCCACGGGAAGACATGGAGTGGCACTATTCTAACCCGGCAACCACACGTATAAGTATATTGTATAGTTATTCTAGCCCGGATCTCCTACGATGATAATTTATATCCCAAACAAGCCATTTTGATGGATGGTGTCAACAAATTGAAAGACAGATTGGCTTGAGATTTTATTATGTCACTGCGTTGGTAACGTGATAAGGCCTCGTAAGGCCCATCATACTACAAAGTGGGAGATGTTTGTTATTGGAACTTCGAATCTACCAACAAGGAAATAAAGTTCAGTTACCATTGCTACTAAATGCCATTTTCAAATTTGAAACAAATAAAAATGAACTTTATAGTAAATTTAATGTAGTTTAAATTGAAATGTCTTGATTATGTACTACCTATAGCACAGCCGGTCATGGAGATAGTAGATCAATCACTTTGTATAAATAATAAAATAGGTAGGTATAATATAGTATTTAATTACCAGATTAAGCTATAGGCTTGTACTAGGGTAAGGACCATAGTTAAGCGTAGTTAACCATACAAACAACAAAGGTGGAAAAAGGTCCGTTGTGACACGAACATTTTCCCTACAAATATATGGCTAAATTTCGTGTCACAACGGAAAAGTTTCATAGAAAATTTTATTGAGTGAGGTACTAGAAAACAATAAATATGTATGTATGTATGTATGTAAACTCTTTATTGCACAAAAATATAAATATTACAATTATAATACAAAATTAATGTACAAAGGCGAACTTATCCCTAAATGGGATCTCTTCCAGCTAACCCTGAAGCAAATGAGTAAGGACAATGCATGGGGTTGGACACATACAAGTTTGCACAAAAAGTAAAAAGAAATGATAATACTTATAAATAAATTAATTAATTTTAAACAAATTAGCAAGTACACAAACTAATATAAACGTACATGTATAATACACACATATATACATATATACATATATACATACATATACATATAAATATATACTTGCATAGAGAAATAAAGGTTTGGGAACAAATATTTGCGCGAGCTACACAAATTTTCCTAGTGCGAATCGAACTCAGAACCTCTAGCAAGGTCACTACCAACTAGGCATACCGCCTCTAAGTACATATTTAGAGTTCCGTAGTCAAACTAGGAACCCTTATAATTTCGCCATGTCCGTCCGCAGCCTAGCGCAGAAACTCTTAGTACTGGAAAGCTGTAATTTGGCATGAATATGCATATTAGTCACGGTAAAAAAGTGGTACAATAAAAGGTTTTTTTTAAGGTACTTCCCCTTCACGTAACGTTAAATAGAAAATTACTTATTACTTGTTGACTTTTATGTTTGTAGTACTTAATGGCTTCGGAACCCTACACTGAGCATGGTCCAACATGCTCTTGTCCGGTTTTTTCAAAATGTATTCTACAACGTACGTCTTCCCGTGGATGTCGTAAGAGGCGACTAAGGGAATAAGGGCTTGTAGTACTGTTAGGCGATGGGCTTGCAACCTGTCACTAATACTAGTAAACTTTTTAGACTGATAGTGCAAAGTATGGTCACAGAATCACCAACAAGTCTTTTTGGAGTTGTTTGTATTTCTGTAGCCCTGCCAGCCCCATTCTGGGAATGAAGGCGAGATTTAGTTTATTCAAATTGAATAAGTAGCTAGTTTGTCTACATAAATAAAATTGATTCACACCAAAGTGATAAGTGATGTGCAACTTATTACCCCGCAAAATATAATATATAATAATTCAATTATTATGCTTTCTACTGCTATATCTACAGGGGCTAAAATGCGTGAAGATAATTTGAACCCCGGGAAAGGACGATAGATAGTTTTTACCCCAAAAATCGTCGATAATCCGTTCTCTGTGGTTGAATACAGCCTTAATCTTTTAGCAAATAAGCTAGTTGGGTTGGACAGTATTTTCTTGTAATTTTCATTGAGGTACTTTTGTAATTATTTTTTTAAATACTTATTGCTTCACTATACATTTAGAAGTCTTATTAATATTATATGGCTAATGAAAATTAAGCTGACCCATACATAAACTAAAAACACTAGCACCCAGAGCATCGTCAATAAGTATCTTGTCAAAATGACATGATCGTTTTATGATATTTATATCCGTTGTTCACTTATGACAATTTATTGCGAACAAAGGGGCTGAATGTATTTTATATTTTAAACGAAAAATGCTAAGATAATGTATTTTGTACTTTATATTCCAATTACATAACTTAAAATTATTTTGTATGTCGTATTTTAATTACATTGCCGAAACTATGTTGTAAATTTTGACCAGCCCTAATTGTATCTTAACATAAGGACAGGGCCTCTATTCAGGTGCGTTAAAACGATATCGTGTTTGACACGTTTAAGAATCGTTTATGTCACAGTCGCCATTATTGTAAATGACATAAGAGTTATCAAAACGTTGATAATACGGAAACAGGTCAATATCGTTATAACGCAGTTGAATAGAGGCCCTGTACTTTATCTCACTAATAAAATAAAGCTGCTCTTAGGCTAAGACTACAATGACCTTTGACCTAATTTCCGACTATACAAGCAGTTAATTACGTATCACCATTCTGTTGTTAAAAAGTTACATTTACGATTTAAAATCCGGTTTGGATATTTATTATTACTAAGCCAATGAATAAAAATAAAAAAAAACTGAAATAAAAATGCATAATGACGAACTTATAAGGAAAACTAATAGTGCCACTCCATGTCTTCCCGTGGATGTCGTATGAGGCGACTACGGGCATAAGGGCTTGTAGTATTGTTAGGCGATGGGCTTGCAACCTGTCACTAATACACTAGTAAATTTCTTGGCCTGATTGTGCAAAATGTGGTTACAGAATTCTGTAACCACATTTTGCAATTGACAATTGTTGACAATTGTCAACAAGTCTTTTTAGAGTTGTTGGTATTTCTGCAGCTCTGCCTACCCCACTCTGGGAATGAGGGCGTGATGTTATGTATGTATGTATAAGGAAAACTATCACGACGAAGTAGGCATTGGTTCTTGAGATACAGGCGATTAAAGTTTATATCTACTAAAATCAACTAAGATGGCACCAACACACTATAAATAAATAGAAAATTAGTTAGTGTTTTTTATGTTTGAAAGTACTGAACGGCTTCGGAACCCTACACTGAGCATAGTCCGACACGCTCTTGCCCGGTTTAATCAATAGGTGCTTATAAACTTATTAAGCTTATACCAGCTTTTTAAAGATCTTTTTAACCTTCCTACTCCACGATATGCTCAAAAATAAAATAGAACATTGTCACCGGGTTTGCGGGGTCCACTCTGTTCACAGTTGCAAGGACTTGCTGTTCAGTCAAATACAGTAGTTATAGGTTTTAAAGTAGACACCTCATCGTGTTGTTCTCCTAGTATTTTATTCTTATTTACCTTACATTTGTAATGGTTTTATTTCTGCTAGTTTTATGAATTAAATGAATAAATAAATCCCAAGACAATGTCACACAAATTGACCTAGCCCCAAACTAAGCTCTAGGCTTGTACTATGGGTACTAGACAATGATAAACCTACTTATATACTGAAATATATACTTAAATATATAGAAAACATCCAAGACTCTAGCTTCGAAGGCAGGGTCACTACCAACTAGGCTAGCGCGTCGTCAAAACCGTTTTTAATTACTTTATTTCAATGTAATATAACTTAATTCTAAGTTATTTATGATTGAAAAAATTACCTTCTAATTGTTTTTTGTAATTGTAGAAATAAGCCCTCTTATTTTTTTTGTATTTTTTTGCATTTAATACAAAATTCAGCCTACACAGCAAACAAATATATCCACACTGTTATAAAATCTAGTAATAGCAAATCTTTTCCTTTGGACTTTGTCGAAATTGAGTAACACAGACATCATCACAGTTCAATGTAGCCTCAGCCTAAATGTAATGGCGTCCTTAACCCGCAAGATGGCGGCAGAATTAACCACCGTTTAGCTCTGGGGCGTTTTTTATCGGCTCGTCATTAGACGTTACACGTCCAGTTAAACTGAGGCGGAAAACGCCTTTAGATACTTACAGAGTTGACTGACATTGTTTGGATGAGAGATTAGTTCTTTTTGCAAATGATCTCTTTAACTGACTTTAAAATAACCTAACAAAAAAAATTGTGAGGCATGCTTTTGTTGCCGACTGTACTTTTTTTGGCATAGTCACCATCTGCTTATCAAGACGATTCTAAAGAGCCCTAACACGACACGGGTTTATCACATGTAACTTAGGAAGTCCTATGGCCACCTTCCGTCTCCATCAATAGACCAGGTCGATAGTGCCATATTATTACATTTACATTGAATTTACATAAGTATGCTATAAATTTCAGCTCAATCTGTTAACGGCAAGTGACTGAAACATGGATTGCAAATTTTGACGGACAACGTACATACTTACATAGACGAGCAGTGCAAGTTGAATAAAAGCATGGTCCGACATGCACTGACCATGTCGGACCATGCTCAGTGTAGGGTTCCGAAGCCGTTGAGTAATTACTACAAACAAAAAGTTAGCAATTATATACTAACTAATTTTCTGTTTAAAGTCATTTTGGTGCCGTCTTAGTAGGTATAAACACTTTAATCGCCTGTATCTCAAGAACCAATGATGTCTACTACGTTGTGATAGCTTTTCTTTTAAATTCGTTAGATGCACTTTCATTAAAAAAAAACAGATTTTTTGTATTTGTAGTTTTGACTGAAGGGGGGGGGGGGGGGAACTTGACTCTAACAGAAATTAGCGCTTTAAAATTGTTTCCACAAACCCACAATATTTTTGAAACGTATCCAACGACACCCCACACTATGGGGTAGATGAGGAAAAATAAATACATCCCCGAGTTACGTGTAGGGGAGGAACCCTAAAAAAATGATTATTTACATTTTATAGTACCACTTTGTTGGCGTGACTAATACGAGTATGTATATACTTGCCAAATTACAGCTTTCTAGTACTAATATTCTCTGCGCTAGGCTGCGGACGGACGGACGGACATGGCGAAACCTATAAGGGTTCCTAGTTTGACTAAAAAACCCTAAAAAAGGAGGAAGTTTTCAGTTCATCTTTATTTTAGAGTTCCCTGCTGGAAGGTGCCCAAGTCCGTCCTGTATGTATTTCTATTGCCACTATAATAAAAAATAAAAAAATGGAACAGGGATTTACAAGAATAGCGATACTTCTCATGCGAGCCTGACTCGCACTTGACCTGTTTTTTACCTAACTATACTTCAACATCCGCCATTAATATCACTGCAGTGTTGTAGCCGACTGGCTGCAGTGTTGAAGCGTAACGTCGAGGCAACCATAAAATTCATCGCGGCGTTGTAGCAAACTGCTCGCGGTGTTGAAGCATGACTTCGAAGCAGCCATAAACGAGGAGAGTTTTCAGAGTTAATCAAACTTTGTTATTTGATTCGGCCACGTTTCGGTTCTCGGGATCAAGGGAAGATTAGTTACAGTCATAGTGAAGCCATATATCTTTTCTTGCAAATTATTTCCTACTTTAAGTTATAACTACTCAATAACCTTACTTATAGTTAGAAGCACAGAAATATATCGAGATAGAAGGAAAGAGTTCGTCGGTTTATATGAGAACCGAGCGTGTAACATTTTGCGAAGGTACTTTGACGTCACGCGAGTGTTTTAGTGATGTGCATAACATAATCTGTGGTGCTAGACAAGTTGCATTCGACACTCGCTAGCGATTATGTTTCGAATGGTAAATATATGGAATTGACGTAAGTGTCACGTTACTATCTCGGTGGCTTACGTCAATTCCATACATTTATCAATCGAAACATAATCGCTAACGATTGTCGAATGCAACTTGTCTAGCACCACAAAATCGTTTCCAATCTTGTAATCGATCGCAATGGAATAGCGTCAGTGAGCCAACATACAGAACTATATCGAGATAGAAGGAAAGAGTGTACGAGTATGAATGCGGTCGAGAGCAGACTGAGCATTCCGGCGAGCAACGACGATTTTTTAATCGTCGTTTCGGCACGCGAGGTAAATACACTCTTTCCCACTATCTCGATATAGAGCTGTAGTTATAAGACATATACATCTATAATTAACTGAAGTCACTAAATCCTACTAATATTATAAATGCGAAAGTTTCTGTGTTAGTTTGTTACTCCTTAACACTACAACGGCTGGACAGATTTGGATGAAGTTTGGAATGGAGATAGTATATACCCACAACACATAGGCTACTTTTCATCCCGGAAAATTTCAAAGTTCCCGAAGTACTTAATAACGATAATCGAAATCAACGCAAAAATAAGTCTTAAACATAATAAATGTTGTTTTATAGATAAGAAATTTAAATCAACAAAGTGCCCACCTAATTCCTTTTTTAAACTTTGACGCAACCGTGCAACATTAATTTGACTGAAAGGAGGCAACAGTAAATAAAAAAAAAATCTTCTTTTTGTTTTTATATTAAAGGTATTTCCATACAATATTAGAAATATTAACAAGTACAGCCAATTACAGAGAATAAACACGAGATTAGATCAAGTAACCTAACTATCGTAAAAAACCAAAACTAAATACATTCGAGAATGGAATAAAACTAACTAAAATACACATGAACTTTTATGCTTCATTTATTATCAACTCGTTACCAACCAATCTTTAGATGAAACAGAACAAAGCACATTAACTTACTAAGAATTTAATTAAAGAGCGATTTATCTGGATACAGCAATATCACCTAGACCGATGTCAATAACCCTGCTTTATTAAAACTAAACACTTCTCAAATGTCTTGACCCCCTAAAGGGACAGAGGGGGTTTTTAAATTGGATCCCTTCCAGACCCTATGAATAAGTGAGCGTGGCAGTAAAGAGCTCTTCTAACTTCGTGAAGTCGATTCATTGGTTTTGGAGTCCCTTGGAGAGTGTAGGGTTGGCACGAGTCTTTTAGCTTACGTGTGTAGGTAGGTGTAAATAAAAGTTTGGTTTTAAGTTCTAATTGAACACATACATACATAACATCACGCCTTAATTCCCAGAGTGGGTTAGGCAGAGCTACAGAAATACCAACAAATCTAAAAAGGCTTGTTGATAATTCTGTAACCACATTTTGCAGAAGTAGGCTAAGATGTTTACCATTGTATTAGTGACAGGTTGCTAGCCCATCGCCTAACAGCACTACAAGCCCTTATTCTCTTAGTCGCTTCTTACGACATCCACGGGAAGACATGGAGTGGCACTATTCTAACCCGGCAACCACACGGGCTAATTGAACACATTTTTAGCAAATTATTACAAAATGTGCTTATAACTAAAACTTTGCTATTGAACTGTAACTTCATAATTATTAAACCTTTGAGAAAAAGTTTTTGTCCCGAAAAAGTAGTGTTACATTATTATTTATGTAGGTCATACACAGATTTAGGCTACCGTGTTTCCTGTGGACACACCGAAAGTTAATGTTAATTTAGGCCTAATTTTCTGGCTAAGCCCATTCTCGCAAAAACACCGTCAGGACTGCTTTAGACTTATCACATAAAAACATAAATTATATGCACACAAGCTCTTAACTATTGACCACAGGAAAGACAATTTTTGTTTTTAAGAGTTTGTATGACCCAGATAAATAAAATATCACGGGACAATCTCACACAAATTGACCTAGTCCCAAACTAAGCTCTAGGCTTGTACTATACTATAAACTACAACGATTAATATACTTATAAGGATAAACACATCGAAAATATCCAAGACTCAGGAACAAAATATATTCGTGCTCATCACACAAATGTCTTACCGGGATTTGAACCCAGGACCGCTGGCTTCGGAGGCAGGGTCACTCCCAACTAGGCCAACGTGTCATTAAAATATCATGTTATTTAAAACATTTTACAATCCTCGTAGGACTTAACGACCTTGATTTGTGTCAGAGTGACATTTTGGCTTTAGTTAACTGTCACAAGATTAATTCTTGGACTAATCCTATGTGTTTCTGTTCAGTCCACGAGAGAAAATACTTTTTAACCAAATAATTGTCCTCGCGTGTGATTTCCATGGACTAATTTTTCTACTAAGCCCATGGAAATTTCTATAAATAACCCGACATTAACAAAATGCGCCTTTAAAGGAGTGAAAACTGCATATTAAAATTAGAATTAGGACTTGGTACCTACTAGTACCTGTGTCATTATGGAATGAAGCTAATGAATCATAGTTAACTATAGTCTTGTGGTTGCTGGGTTAGAGTATCGCCACTCCATGTCTTCCCGTGGATGTCGTAAGAGACGACTAAGGGAAGAAGAGCTTGTAGTATTGTTAGGCGATGGGCTTGCAACCTGTCACTAATACACTGGCAATCTTAGCCTGATTGTGCAAAATGTGGTTACAGAATTATCAACAAGTATTTTTAGAGTTGTTGGTATTTCTGTAGCTCTGCCTACCCCACTCTGGGAATGAAGGCGTGATGTTATGTATGTATGTATGCATGTAACTATAGTCTTACTTAAATACAGTCAAAATCATTGTGACTTTCTTAGGGTTCCGTGGTCAAACTAGGAACCCTTATAGTTTCGCCATGTCCGTCCGTCCGTCCGCAGCCTAGCGCAGAGACTCTTAGTACTAGAAAACTAAAACTTGGTATGAATATGCATATTAGTCACGCCAACAGAGTAATACAATAAAATGTAAAAAAACATATTTTTTTAGGTTGCTTCGCGCGTTACGTGAACTTGGGGAAGTGTTTTTTATAGTGTGGGGTGTCATTAGATAGGTCTTTCAAAAATATTATGGGTTTGTGAAAACAGTTTTTTGATTAAGTAATCCGTTTATGAAATATTAAGCTTTAAAGCGCATTTTTTTTGTTAGGATCAAGTGTCCCTCTTACAGCCAACACTACAAATACTAAAAATTTGAAGTAAATCTTAAATTAAAGAAAATATAACGAATTTTACAGAAAAACCATCACGGCTAAGTAGACATCATTGGTTCTTTAGATAAAGGCGATTCAAGTGTTTATACCTACTAAAATTATTTATTATTTTTGCGGGTGGTAGGACCTTGTGCACCATCTTATCCATTAACCTACCGCCAAACAGCAGTAGTCGTATTGTTGTGTTCCGGTTTGGGGATAAGACTAGCATAGAGGCATTCCATCTTAGTTCTCAGGGTTGGCAACGCATTTGCAGTCTTAGGATTGCAGTCTTGTGAATTCGAATGTCTATGGGTCACAGTTCACTTAACATCAGGTAGCCTGTGTGCTCGTTTGCCTTCTCAATGCCATAAAAAAAAAAAAAAAAACAAAAAAAACATCTAAGACGGCACCAATTGACATTAATATTCTACTCAATATTCTACTATGTATAATTTTACTTTATAATTAATTAAACACGTTGGAACATCGTTCTTCTCAGGAACTATCCAGTTCTTTCTAAACATTTTTCAAAGTCCCTTCAGCAATTTTTGGCCTAATTAAGTCAATAGATTCAATGGATCCCCTCGGGTTCTAACAGATGTACCGGAAAATTCCGCAGCAACCCTATAGTTTGCTTTGCCGAAGACATTTCCAGACCTAATTATGTTCAGCGCTTCAGTCAAGTAAGATATTCTCCAAGAGCTCTAAATTAACAGCAATGGGAATTTTAGAAACACTTGACGAATTTAAGACAAGAATAAAGTAAAAAGGTTGTAATTAAAAAGACCTTTTCTTGCAATCAACAGTTGCCGAATTTTGTCTCTATTTTTTACAAATAATCCACCCATTATAATATTACCAATCAAGGCAACGTACAAAAATACCCTTTGATCATTTTAGGATGTTTTGTGCCTTTACACATTCACTCAGCTGTTCAAATGTGCAAGTTACCTCACGATGTTTCTTCTTCAACGTAAGAATAATAACATCGGATACCTAATATGCTTAAATTAGAAAAACTAATTCGTACATGGCAATCGCAGGGATTTAAACTCGGTAGCTTACCTTCATAAGTTGATACTCAAAGCCACTAGGCCACCAATACATTTTAGTATAAGTTCAAAAATAGACTTTTCAAAAGTCCCCTTTCTAAATTGGTAATATTTGGTAAGGGGACTTTTCTTCCCTGCTAGGAGGGATCAAAGTGGCACTTTTCTTCCCTGCCAAAGTAGCACTTATCTGTTTAAGGACATTTTGTTGGCTGTTAAATTTGATAATTTTAGCACTTATAGAGTGTAATTTTTTTTTCCTCTTAGGTGATGTGAAAAAGCAGTATATGTGTCACACGGTGGCAAAATTATTTCCACCTTGGGCGTTAACACTTGAATCCCTCACTACGCTCTCGATTCAATGTACGCCCTCGCCGTAAATATGTAATTTTGCTCCCTTGTGACACCAATAACTATTTCTATAGAGCCTCGCACCCGCAAAAATGGCTACTAGAAATATTCCGACAGTGCCGTTTGACAGTACCTGCTGGTATATTAAGTGTCAGTTTCTCGTAAACGTTGGCCTTGTTGGTAGTGACTCTGCCTTCGATGCTAGCGGTCCTGGGTTGAAATCCCAGTAAGGACAGAGATTTGTGTTGTGAGCACGAGTATTTGATCCTGAGTCTGTTTTCTATGCATACATAACATCACGCCTTCATTCCGAGAGTGGGGTAGGCAGAGCTACAAAAATACCAACCACTCTAAAAAGACTGGTTGCTAATTCTATAAACATATTTTGCCAGGCTAAGATGTTTTCTATATTTTAATTATAAGTATTTATTTTTCTTCATAAGTATGTTTATCTTTGTCTACTCATAGTACAATACTAGAGCTTAGTTTGGGACTAAGTGAATTTGTTTGACACTGTCCTGTGATATTTATTTTTATTACTGTCAGATGTAAGTAGTAATGAGATCTATGATTAATCTTTTGTTCGACGTAATCTTTTGCCAACCCTGCCACAGCTGCTCCTAAAAAGACTGTATCCATGACGTATAGCTCATTTATGTAAGCTGGCCTTAATTGTTAGATTTAGTTACACGGTCCTTTTCTTGGTTCAATTCTTTTACACCCTGTATGTACGGAAGGGCAGTGAAAATGGGTCACGGTATGCGGAAATTTGTAGGTTAAGTGACCGTTTTGTACTTTTTTTGACGAAATAACGTGTTATAAATCGATGTACGCCGGCTGCACGCACGAAAAAGCATGACTCATTGTCACGTTCCGCTTGAGCCGAGCGTGCAAGCAAGAGCGCGGAACAAGCGATAGAGAGGCACGATCGGCCTATGCGTTCGGATTATCAATATTTTCTTATGACGTTATCATGTCAAACTATTGTCCGTAAATCGACTTAACAGATTGTTGTCTTTTTTAGGGTTCCGTACCCAAAGGGTAAAAACGGTGTCTGTCACCGACTGTATCTCAAGAACCGCGATATTGCGGTGTTGCCGCTATAATAACAAATACTAAAAACAATTTAAAATAAGTATTTAGGGGGGCGCCCATACAAAAAAACGTGTTTTTTTTGCTGTTTTTTGTTTTCGATATTAATAATGGCAACAGGTAGACACTTGAAATATTCACAGAATATTTAGTTGTATATTCAATTTAAAAATAAATAATTAAATTAATATTTAAGATGGGCTCCCATACAAAAAAACATTATTATTTTTTGCCGTGTTTTGCTCAATATTAATAATGCAACCGGTTGACACTTGAAATATTCACAGAATATTTAGTTGTATATTAATTTTAAGAATAAATATTTAAATTAATATTTAAGGGGGGGCCCCATACAAAAAACGTATTTATTTAGCCGTTTTTGCTCGATCTTAATACAGGCACCGTGGTTGATAGATAACCCTCCGTGCGCGAGTCCGACTCACACTTGGCCAGTTTTTACCCCTACTATCAAATTAAGAGTAATATGGGTACAGGGAATGTAGAATAATGCCCTTGAGTTAATTGGTTAGCTTAAGGGTATTTAAAAAAAATGGTGTAGTCTCTGAGAGCATTATAATTTTTGATGTAACACTTCGTTTTTTGAAAGAATAATGCATCTTGAGTTCAAAGAACCATTTTGTTTTTTTTTGGTGAACTACTATTTTTTTAACTTTTTTAAACAACTATTAATTATTTGACAAAAAATGATAATTAAATACATGATATATTGAGATCTAAGTTAGGTAGGACTACGTTAATTTGAGTGAACTTGTCTCTAGATGTATATTTATTTGTTTTAATAACCTTTAAAACAAATAAATATACATTGTATTTTTGTTAACAAGTATTGGACAATGCCAGAATAGAATCAGAATCAGAATCAGAATAATGTTTATTCAAGTAGGTTTACAAATAATAAACTCTTTTGAAACGTCATAGTAGCGACTTAGCCGCAATTGACTGCAGGTTCAAATCGCGACTGATCAGAGAAGAACCTGTACGAAACTCTGTCGGATGTCTTTTTTTTTGACGTTCGCAACCTTTTGTCATAAGGACTAAACATTTTATTACAAGCAATTCAGTCCCAAGCATTGTTATTATTAATATAGTCTTTAATACTATAATATGCTTTAGAAACCAGACATTGCATTTTGTAAAATAACTTATCGTTTTCCACACACAAGGTAACAAAGACAAACCTGAAATACACATTAACAGCGTAAAACATCAAGAGATATCCAGAAAAAAAAAACAAAAACATTCAGCAATCAGTTTAAGAGCTTCTCTCACTTTTCCCGATAGGAAAATTATTTTTTGTGTTATTACATCTATAGAACAATCACACTTAGTGGCGAATCTATCCAAATAGGGGATGGTTGACCTATATTCGGGAGTATAAGTGATATTATATCATTTGCCGTGTGTTTTCCGGGTTAGAATAGTGCCACTCCATGTCTTCCCGTGGATGTTGTAAGAGGTGACTAAGGGAATAAAGGCTAGCTCTGTTAGGCTTGATGCTGGGCTGATGGGCTTGCAACCTGTCACTAATACACCGGTAAACACCTTAGCCAGTTTGTGCAAAATCTAGTTACAGAATTGTTAAGAAATCTTTTTAGAGTTGTTGGTATTTTTGTACGAGTAGCTCTGCCTAACACACTCTGGGAATGAAAGCGCGGTGTTATATATAATATTTATGTAAGAGATATTATAACTAACTTAACTGGAGCAGGACCTTGTGCAGGGTAAGTCCGGGTTGCTACACACACACACACACACACACATACACACACATACACACACACACACACACACTTACACGTCAAACTTATAACACCCCTCTTTTTGCGTCAGGGGTTAATAATATAGTGGGACGCCGACTTCAGCTGGACTGACATAGTACCTATTATTTTTAAAGAAGTTGTTTTTTGCTTTTTGTAGTTGGTTTTTAGTTTTTTTTAACATTTATTTTACATGTCAAATATCTACCAGCGATTTCTGAGAGGAGACCGCTGCTGAGTAAAAGCAACGCAGGAAACTCAACAGCAGCTCTGAAATAGATGAGGAAGTGTCCAAACATGTTTTAATGTTTACAATACAATACAAATACTCTTTATTGAACACCAGAAAAAAAAAAAAACAGAACATGGAACAGTACATTTAAATCATAGGTACACAACAGGCGGTCTTACCGCTAAATAGCGATCTCTTCCAGACAACCTTGTAAGAGAAATAACTGAGGACACAAATTCATGGCAGGCGGTGTAAACTAATTCGTTTAGAACTCAAACTAAATAACTACAAGAAACAGTTAAATTATTTCAATTTTGAAATTAGAACTATTTATAAATAGACTAAATATAAATACATAAAGTAAATAATTTAATAAATACATACTAAATACATATAATTATACATTTATATAATATATACACACATACATCCTCCAAAACAGCCAAACAATGACAACAGACGAAGCATGAGATAGAACAAAGAAAACAGTAAAGGAAATAATAGAAAAACTACGGAAGTGATTGAAAATGGTCCTTTAGCTTGCTTTTAAAAATGGCAACACACTTAGCACGTCGTACCCCCACAGGCAAAGCATTCCATAACCTTGTCGCCTTGATGGTAAAAGAATTTGTGTAAAATTTAGAGGAAGAAAAAGGAACTGACAGGAGAAGGTTTTGGGACGCTCTAATAAATTTTTAAAATGATTGAAGCGCTCCTTTAGGTAATGTTTAATGTTTATTTGACAATGACATTACAGAGTATAGATAGATATATTGTTACATGACTTGAAAATAGACAAACTACAATCTTTTTAATTATTTCACTAATAAATAATGATTTAAAACATTTATTTGTTTCATACCTTTAGTGATCACCATAATAATCCTCTCTATTCTACTGCGTTATAACGATATCGTGTTTGACGTGTTTTAGAATCGTTTATGTCTTAGTCGCCATTATTGTAAATGACACAAGAGTTATCAAAACGACAATACGGAAACACGTCAAATACGATATCGTTATTACCGTGTAGAATCCCAGCCCTGTTATGTTGTCCACGTATTATTATTCCTACCATATTTGAGGATTTATCTTAATTCTTCTCGGATCCTCTCACCAGATACCAACTTGGTGGCAATGGTACCACCTCGAGATTATACCCCATCGCACAAAAAAATAATTTTGAACATCTAATTTCACGGAGTGATCGCGTAACAAACACAAAAAAAATAAAAAACTTACCGCCGAATTGATAACCTCCTTCTTTTCTGAAGTCGGTTAAAAAGAGCCCGACCTCAGTAAGTCGCCTATAATATAAAGCACATTATTTTATCTTCTTTGCCGAAACGTTTAATCGTAGATTGAGAACTTACCTAGTAAACTAACTAAAGGCGAATTTAATACCATTAAGTTCTCCTTTAGATTGTTTTGTAAAAAAATAACAGGTAGGTAACATTATTTTTTTGGTTATAATATAATTATTTACAAGTTAAATCAACTTATCATTTCCAAATGTGTAATTTCATAACCAACATTTCACAAATGATTCATTTCACAAACATATCATTTGACAACCCGCGTTTTTTTTTCCGAGACTGCAAATAATTCTGGATTTATTTCAGGACCATCGTGTAGAACCCTATAGGTTAGGTTAGGTTAGTTTTATAAAATCCTGAAATATTTTTGAGCGGGTTGGCAAATGAATAGGTTGCGAAACGATGCATTTGTAAAAGATTTGACGGCGAAATGGCAGAGAACCGTCATGAGAACTTTGCATGGAAACTTTCCGTTCATGACAAAGTTAGACAGCTTTGATAACGCACTTTATAAAGTTTCCGTTACATAATGAAAGGTAAGGTAATTATTACCGTGTTTTTTAAACAAAACTGCTTAGGAAATGTCATTGAATGCTAAACAAGGTGGGTGCGATAAATGTATTAAGTTGACTATAATAAATGTATTTCTCTTCCCTTATTAAGTCTAAATAGTTGCCATCAATAACACGAAAAATCAAGATTTTTTGATTTTTTTTCATGCAAACATTTTTGAAATACCCAACCAAATAAAAAATATTCAAATTCGTAATATTTTGACTAAACACATCAATAGGTACAACGCATAAGATGTACATTTTAGCGAGAAAATGCTGCCAGCATCTTTGGGACGATGCCGTAGGCGCCATTTTAGATTTAGCTTTTCAGTTGCAGCTTAGATACTCGTATATAGAAGATTTATTTTAAATTTGAATATACTTATTTAATTTAAGAAGGAATTACAAACTAAGCTGAAAATACAATCAATAAAAACACTTTTTTTTCATGATAAGGAGAAGGCACACGTTCACTCAGGCCACCTGATGGTAAGTGGTATCTGAGACCCTTTAAATTCTCAAGATTATAATCTTAAAAACGAAATCCTGAGACTGTAATCTTAAAATAGTGGAAGATAAGATTTATTACAAATAGAGGAGAGTTAGGTACCTACTTATACAAAATGATTTGGTAAATTTTCGTATCGGTCTTTTTTAGTATTCGATCTCCGACATTTAGCAATTCCGATAAAAAACAGGGTATATTTTTTGTCCTGTTTTAATATACAGGTAATGCATAAAGATATGAGATTACTTTCGAAAGAGCCAATAAAAAACGTCTATCCTGACAAAATGTCATACGAAATCGAGTCTTCGAATAAAATAATATTAAATACATATAAGAAATAGTAATAAACGGTGAATCGTTTGACGGAAGTGAGACGTCTCATCGAGCTATCGTTATGTTCAGAGCTCGTTCACGGTTGACTGTACACGCCTGAATCAATAACGGGGTGTTAGAAGGGAGTCGTTGCACGGAGACTTGCAAATAGTGTTTTTTATAGCATGAAGGCGGAAAAATGAGGCAGTCCTACCCTACCTACGAAGTTAGCAGTCCAGGGTTCGATTCTTGGTATGGGAAAATAAATATTTAATGAGCGCGACTCTTGGATATTTTTTCTTTATTTCAGTGATATATATAGGAATAAGGGCATGTAGTACTGTTAGGCGATGGGCTTGCAACCTGTAACTAATACACTAGTACACATCTTAGCCTGATTGTGTAAAATGTGGTTGCAGATACAGTAACAAATCTTTTTTGAGTCGTTGGTAATTTGAAGCTCTGACTACCTAACTCAGGGAATGAAGGCGTGATGTTATGTATGTAATAATATAACCTAGTGTGCCATAAGTGGTACATTATCAAGGTAATTTTGACGACACGGTGGCCTAGTTGGGAGTGACCCTACCTCCAAAGCCAGCGGTCCCGGGTTCAAATCCCGTTAAGGGCAGATATTTGTGTGATGAGCGCGAATATTTGTTCCTGAGTCTTGGATGTTCTCTATGTATTTAAGTATGTATTTGTCTATATAATTATGTTTATCGTTGTCTAGTACCCATATTACAACCTAGAGCTAAGTTTGTGACTAGGGCAATTTGTGTGATATCTGTTTTTTTTTTTTTTTTTAATTTAGTTTAGAATACATTGCAAAATAATTTCATTTTATATACACTTGCCTTGCTGGTTGATAAAAAATCCCATTTATCAAAATCTACCTGTTAGTATATTATTATGGTATTGGCCTCACGACACTCTGGCATCTAGCAGTATATTTGCTATGTTAGAGAGTGTGAGCGAGATGAACACCCTACTATTAATGGGTTACCTTCGTTTCGTCCAAAAGTTTTTGGTCAAAAGTTTAATTTGCCAACCCGCTTTGAAAATAATTTTTTTTATTGATAACTTTCGCTACACGTCATTTTTTTAAAATTATGAAAATAACAATAGTATTAGACATTAAAACAGTCAAGAATATTAAAGTAAATTCATAATTTTATCTTATTTTATTTAAGTTATATGGAAATATTCATGCAAGTCATAAAATTGCGACTTAAATCGCCATTTTTTATGTCTCGATTTAAAATTAATAGATGAAGGTGCATCCCTGATACTGTTAGGTAGGCTAATAAATATTCGTGGGCTGAGCACATAGACAGATCGTCCGCTCTTCTTCAGCCTGTGAGGCACGGGTGCGAGGCAACCCGTATCCTCGTTGCTGCGCAGATGATGATGTACTTTTGTTTGCCTTTGTTTACTGTAACAGTACATATTTCAGGATTTTATAAAAGCTAACCTAACCTATAAAGTTCTACACGATGGTACTAAAATAAATTCTGGAAAATTTATATAACATTGGTTTGGCCAATGAAAAATTTGGGAAATGATACATTTGACCAAAAATTTTTGGGCCATACGGCAGGCTCCTGCTATTAATACCTACTCTGGTTTAACTGTACTGGGCCATTATTTTACTGAGTAAATAGTACGTTGTTGCCGATGGTAGAAAATACGCAATTTATGGACGAGTAATAAAGAGGCCCTCTGGTGTGTGACTCCATAAATTGCACTTTCTGCCAAGAGGCTGACAAGTGCTTTCTTCACTACACTGCGAGAGATAAAACATGTTTTTTTTATTAACTATTAACGTAATTAGTAAGAATTAGTCCAAGAATATTTTTCTTTCTACATGCTCAATCATTACTGTAGTAAAAAAAGTCTGCAAAAGTCTGCGTTCATGGACGCGGTGAAATAAAAGATAACAGATAAAATTTGTTTATTCGTTAAGCCCGCTCGAGCACATTTACATGTCAAAATTCTACCAACGCTTCCCAAAAGGAGACCACTGCTGAGAAAAAACGCCGCAAGAAACAGTCTGATATTTATTAAAATAAATATTGCTTATGACAATGATAGATAGGAGACACGTAATCAAGGCAATTTAGTTAAAACTATATTGTAATAATCATAAAGTTGATTTTTCAGTGCTTCATTTTTGACTAAGGCATTTTAGAGCAAAGGTAACTGTACTTTATTTCCTTGTTGGTAGATTCAAATTCCCACTTACTATCTCCCTGTTTGTGATAAAGCGGGCCTCAAGAAGGTAAACTCGACCCCCATAACGTCAAGAAAATAAGAGCTATCAAAACCTAAAGGCAATGTGGTTTTAAGAAGTAATCCCTATTAGGTACAAAATAATCTCCCAAAATAACAAAGCGAGTAATAAAATGAATTCTCCGTAGAAAGTCGCAGGAAAACGGTATTCCAAAATACGATTATATTTTTTCCAATTTCTGTTTTCCTTGAACTTCAACATCGCGGTATTAAGACGTATGATATTAGAGTCAAGCGATTCGTTTTACTTTGCGACGTTCATTAAACAAAATACGAATGGGAGAAGAAAGAGGATGTTATTAAATTTGCAGAATGACGCTGTTTCATACGATAAGCCGTTTTACTTGTTTGTTTGGGAAAGGGATCGTTGAAGATGTTTAGGTTTTCATGTTGCGTACATAATTAAATCATTTTGTCTGGTCGACATGTTTTACAAGCTTTTATTTAACTTGCTTCGTTTGTCGGACATTCCAGTTTAAGAATAGTAATATCAGGGGACAATTTCACATTAAAAAACCCTTTCTTAAACTTAGTTCTAATTTTGTACTATGGGTACTAGACAACGATATATAGAGTAATACATACTTAAACACAGAAAACAAGCAAGACTCAGTAATAAATACGTATTTTTATGATAAGGAGAAGGCACAAAAACATTCGGGCTACCTGATAGTAAGAGATTCTATTGGAATCTTCCGATATAATTAGATCAGCAGCTATATCCTACAAAAGCACAATGCTTTTGACATGTACTCGTATTGTTTTTAACTCAGCCACCATTACTGTCAAGTACACACACACACACACACACACACACACACATACAACATCACGCCTTCATTCCCGGAGTGGTGTAGGCAGAGCTACAGAAACACCAACAACTCTAAAGACTTGTTGATAATTTTGTAACCACATTTTGCACAATTTGGCCAAGAAGTTTACCAGTGTATTAGTGACAGGTTGCAAGCCCATCGCCTAACAGTACTACAAGCCTTTATACAAGATTAAGCACAGCTTTGAATACAGGGTAAGCCCAGTAACTTATTTAAAGTGTATTGCTATAAATACTTAGCCAAATACTTACTTACAGAGTGAGATAAATAATCTTCTTCTTTATTTTGTCCTAAGCAAACGGGCTCAAGCTCGGGCCGTAACGCCAAAGGAAAACATTTGACTTTCAAAATGTTAAATATTTAAATAATTAAACGCTGTAATTTTAATTAAAATACAATATTTATCAGTGAATTTATTAAATTGTACACAAAGAACTCAAGGTATAGAGTCTTGAGTTTACTGTCTTTGTGTGAACTATGCGACGATAAACTTAGTTACATTACTTTGTGAGCCCACCGTACTACTAACAGGGTGGTTCTTGTAAAAAAGTTTTTAAAAATAAATATTTCAGGGGACAATCTCACACAATTTGTCCTAGTCGATAACGATAAACGTATTAAGAAATTATTCAAAGCACAAAGACAAAATAATGTTAACCCTAGCAACTGATTTATAAAAACGTGGGCTCACACACACACACACACACACACACACGCACACTAACACATAATGATTGATGTAATGTAACTAATTTTACTATTATTATATTACTTCATTTTCCCTGTCTGCTCGAAATTTGATTGTAACCCAAGTACTATCTGTTAATCGCACTCGCAGTTGGCCAAGATACAGGCTCAGCCTAGTTTGGTCACTTTTTTTTTTTTTTTTTTTTTTTTATGTTAAGGAGAAGGCACACGAGCACTCAGCCACCTGATGGTAAGTGGAATCTGAGACCCATATACATTTGAATTCTCAAGGCTATAATCCTAAGACCTGAAATGCGATGCCAACCCTGAGGACTAAGATGGAATGCCTCTATGCTAGTAATTTTACCGGTTGTCTTATCCCCACACCGGAACACAATAATGCGAACACTGTTGCTTGGCGGGTGGTTAATGGATAAGATGGTGGTAGCGATCCGGACGGACCCTGCACAGGGTCCTACCACCACGACTACACGTCACTGACGGACAGCCTCGATTTTATGTTTTATTTGATTTTGTTCAATAAACTATTTTGTACTTTGTATTTGTATTTATATAGAAAAATAGATTCATAAATACATAGTCAACATCCAAGACTCAGGAACAAATATTCTTGCTCATCACACACATATCTGCCTTTACCGGGGTCACTACCAACTAGGCTAACGTGTCGTCATTTGAACCTACCATCTTTGTAATAAAGTTTAACTTCTACGTTTGCATTAAAGAATGCCATTTTCAATTGTTAAACTTAATGCTCATTAAAATATAGTTTAAACTAAATTGCTTTTGATTATGTACCTAACCTGCCATACTGGGTCTCACGAGAGTAAAAGGCAAAAATACTGGCCCTCGTCACACCAATTTTTGGGATTCGAACCCGGGATCTATGGACACCTTTAGATGAAGTGGTTAAAAAAAGGAATGTGTAGTGAGACTTTGCATTTTTTTAGATACAACTAAACAATAAAATCATAACCCCTCTGCTAACGCAGTCGTGTAATAAAGAGCATACTTAAAAATGTAATTTTATCATTGTTTGTTATAAACACAGGTTTCGAAAGAATCGCAAACAACACAGGACAATTGCAATCTTAAGACTGCAATCTCAAGACGCGAGGAATGAAATCTTAAATTCGTATATTAAAAATAGGAAAGTCCTTCATATCCTGTCCTCTTTGGGTAGACCCGATAGGTTTTTCCAATTCCAATTCCCATTTTAATTAGAAGTAATTACGATTGAAAAAGCGATATTACTTTATTAAGTACCTAGTTGTAATGTAACTTACTTTTATAAGTATTATTGTACTTTATGATTGATAAAATGACCTTCTGCTGGAGTTTCTTGGGCGCTTTTTTCCGAAATGATGGTCGTGTCCGAAGCGCTAGTAGATTCACTTCATATTACCAACATGTAAAAGAGCCCTTTGGTGGCCTATTTACTGAATAAACGTTTTGATTTAGATTTTTTAATTTTGATACCTAAATTAGGTCGCGTCACATACGAGAGGATAAAGGTTTTTTCTAAACGTTGTAACTGTATTGCATTTTTTTCATTATTATATGCGTGTACTTATTATTATAGTTAAATTATGAAACCCCTCAAAGGTTACCTCTAAGGAATCTCTCTCTCTATCTCAACGGTAGATTTATTTTAAAGTTTATATACCTACTCAAACTCCAACGTTTCTCATAAAATATTTTCCTCATTAAAATAGAACACTTCAAATTTTAAAAGAAATTCAACACCACAGCAAAATGGCTGTCATAAATATGATGCCAAAATGGCCGCTTAAGATGGCGGCGCAAACATGGCGTTGCTAATGGCACCAATTTATTGTTGGAATCCAGTGACGAGCGTTGATGGCTTTATCAAGTGATATTAGTCATGTTTATTACTTAAATTTTTGCAGTATCTTGAGACGTGATTTAAGATAATACTCGTGTAAGCTACAATAGCCGCTGTTGCTTTACCTTTAATTTTTTTATACGACAATAACATATTTTTTCAAGCAAAAAAAATATATATTTGTATAAAATGCATTGCTTCCAAATTTACTTGCTTACTGAAGATAATTCACATTAAAACATAGTTTAAAATCAAAACACTAATTTTATATTTTAGTATGACTTCTAATTTTATGACAGTATTTAAAGTGATAAAAAACTCACATTTCATTCATTACATTATTACAATAAAAGTTGATAATAATCATAAAATACTTACTATAATTATTATTAATGTGAGTTTAGTTTGATAATCACGATTTAAGGCTGGACACATTTTAAATAATTGTTTAGAATGCAGTGCACTCGTATTAATTTACCTAAAAATACACCGAACGTCAAATGATTTTTGTAAATAAAAATTGCGGGTGAAAGTTAGTTTAAAATGAAAAAGATAAAAACTTACTTTAGTCCAGTAACAGAGGCAGGTCATACACACTCTTAAAAACAAAAGTTGTCTCTCCTGTGATCAATAGTTAAGAGCTTGTGTGCATATAAGCAGTCCTGACGGTGTTGTTGCGGGAATGGGCTTAGCCAGAAAATTAGGCCTCAAAAACGTTAACTTTCGGTGTTTCCACAGGAAAGACGGTAACCTAAATTTGTGTTTGACCCAGGCATGAAAAGGATCATGCGCGTAATGCTCTTAATTTGCAATTGTCTACGATCAAAAAGATTATCTACACGTAATGCTCTTAATTTGTAATCGTCTGCGATCAAAAAGATTATCTACACGTAATGCTCTTAATTTGTAATTGTCTGCGATCAAAAAGATTATCTACACGTAATGCTCTTAATTTGTAATCGTCTGCGATCAAAAAGATTATCTACACGTAATGCTCTTAATTTGTAATCGTCTGCGATCAAAAAGATTATCTACACGTAATGCTCTTAATTTGTAATTGTCTGCGATCAAAAAGATTATCTACACGTAATGCTCTTAATTTGTAATCGTCTGCGATCAAAAAGATTATCTACACGTAATGCTCTTAATTTGTAATTGTCTGCGATCAAAAAGATTATCTACACGTAATGCTCTTAATTTGTAATTGTCTGTGATCGAAAAGATTATCTACACTTAATGCTCTTAATTTGTAATTGTCTGTGATCGAAAAGATTATCTACACTTAATGCTCTTAATTTGTAATTGTCTGCGATCAAAAAGATTATCTACACTTAATGCTCTTAATTTGTAATTGTCTGCGATCAAAAAGATTATCTACACGTAATGCTCTTAATTTGTAATTGTCTGCGATCAAAAAGATTATCTACACGTAATGCTCTTAATTTGTAATTGTCTGTGATCGAAAAGATTATCTACACTTTATGCTCTTAATTTGTGATTGTCTGCGATCAAAAAGATTATCTACACGTAATGCTCTTAATTTGTGATTGTCTGCGATCAAAAAGATTATCTACACCTAATGCTCTTAATTTGTAATTGTCTGCGATCAAAAAGATTATCTACACTTAATGCTCTTAATTTGTAATTGTCTGCGATCAAAAAGATTATCTACACGTAATGCTCTTAATTTGTAATTGTCTGCGACCAAAAAGATTATCTACACGTAATGCTCTTAATTTGTAATTGTCTGCGATCAAAAAGATTATCTACACGTAATGCTCTTAATTTGTAATTGTCTGCGATCAAAAAGATTATCTACACTTAATGCTCTTAATTTGTGATTGTCTGCGATCAAAAAGATTATCTACACGTAATGCTCTTAATTTGTAATTGTCTGTGATCGAAAAGATTATCTACACTTTATGCTCTTAATTTGTGATTGTCTGCGATCAAAAAGATTATCTACACGTAATGCTCTTAATTTGTAATTGTCTGCGATCAAAAAGATTATCTACACGTAATGCTCTTAATTTGTAATTGTCTGTGATCGAAAAGATTATCTACACTTTATGCTCTTAATTTGTGATTGTCTGCGATCAAAAAGATTATCTACACGTAATGCTCTTAATTTGTGATTGTCTGCGATCAAAAAGATTATCTACACCTAATGCTCTTAATTTGTAATTGTCTGCGATCAAAAAGATTATCTACACTTAATGCTCTTAATTTGTAATTGTCTGCGATCAAAAAGATTATCTACACGTAATGCTCTTAATTTGTAATTGTCTGCGACCAAAAAGATTATCTACACGTAATGCTCTTAATTTGTAATTGTCTGCGATCAAAAAGATTATCTACACGTAATGCTCTTAATTTGTAATTGTCTGCGATCAAAAAGATTATCTACACTTAATGCTCTTAATTTGTGATTGTCTGCGATCAAAAAGATTATCTACACTTAATGCTCTTAATTTGTAATTGTCTGTGATCGAAAAGATTATCTACACGTAATGCTCTTAATTTGTAATTGTCTGCGATCAACAAGATTATCTACACGTAATGCTCTAAATTTTTAATTGTCTGTGATCGAAAAGATTATCTACACGTAATGCTCTTAATTTGTAATTGTCTGCGATCAATAAAATTATCTACACGTAATGCTCTAAATTTGTAATTGTCTGTGATCGAAAAGATTATCTACACTTAATGCTCTTAATTTGTAATTGTCTGTGATCGAAAAGATTATCTACACTTAATGCTCTTAATTTGTAATTGTCTGTGATCGAAAAGATTATCTACACGTAATGCTCTTAATTTGTAATTGTCTGCGATCAACAAGATTATCTACACGTAATGCTCTAAATTTGTAATTGTCTGTGATCGAAAAGATTATTGTGCGCTTTGAATATCTTATTACACAGCAGCATTTGCTCTTTTTCTTATTTTTTATTTTGGATCTCATAATTTTTTCTAGTGCACATAGTACAGGCGCTATCAAATTTATCTGTTACTCTTCAAAGTACTCAAAACCATCTGAATATGCTCTCTATGGCCTTGACAATTAGAATATTGAAAAAAAAATTGGACTGTACTAGAGCTTCATGTGACATTTCGTGCTTAGGCTAATTGTAGTAAGATTGATATTGGATTTTATTTATTTTTTGTTTATTTTACTGTCTTTTCTAATTACCGTTTAACTAAGAATATAAAGATGGCGGACTAATTACCAGCGTAAACAAGTAACGGGTGGTTATGCAAAGCGGCGAGCGTTAACTGAAGCTATTTAAATAGCTCAAGTTAGGGGATGAAGCGGAAATAATAAAGAAAAGAAGAAAGGGGTCGACAACCAAAAGAAGCTTAAAAAGTGTTTTATTAAAAGGACAGTGGGAGAGTGTGTCGTTAGTTTTGGTAAAGGAACCAAGTCAATAAACTCGTAAAATTTGTGTCTTATTTGATTCAGCGTTTTCTACTGACCATTGCCAAAGATTTTGTATTTTTCTATAGATTATATTGCCAGTCCATGTCCCCCGCGTGATTCCCGTGGATGTCGTAAGAGGCGACTAAGGGAATAAGGGCTTGTAGTACTGTTAGGCGATGGGCTTGCATGCTGTCACTAATACACTAGTAAACTTTTTGGCCTGATTGTGCAAAATGTGTTTGCATTTTTTTTTTTGATTTTTTGGTATTTCTGTAACTCTGCTTACCCTACTCTGGGAATCTATCTCAATACTACATTATGTACATACATACATAACATCACGCATGTATGTATGTAATATTGAGATAGGTATATAAAACAGTGACTGACCGTTGCCAAAGGTTTATGCATTTTTTTTAGGTGTAATTGGATTTTCTTATTGTTCAGTAGGTAATGTTTGTTATCTAACTCTATTTGTGTCTTTGGTTTTAAGTGTTAGTCATATTTATAATAATATAAGTACATACGCATTGAGATATTCTCTCAAAAATAACGAACAGATGTAGATAACAATTCGCATTGCTAACAAGCAACGGGCGGTTATGTAAAGTGGCGAGTCGCTAACGGCTCTCTGTTTACGATATAGCTGAAGGGGATTCAGGTTAAAGAATAAAGCGGATGCTGATGAAAGAAAGGGAAAGAGAAAATCATGATTGGGCAAAATGTGTTAACAGAATTGTCAAACAAGTCTTTTTAATTTGTTGATATTTCTGTAGCTCTTCCTACCCCACTTTAGGAACAAAGGCGTGATGTCATGTGTATATGAAAAAAACACGACCTGAACATGATTTAGGATCTAAAATGTTATTAAATGCTATAAATAAACAAAATTTTATGGATCTCTACATATAACGGAACAAAGAGGCCTTATTTATGACCTGTTTATACCTGTCAAGTTCCAGTCGCTGAAAGGGACAGAGAGTTATGACTCCAACATGTCAATCTCTATCACCATTTCTTTATTTCTCTTTTATTATTATTTTTACTTCCTGGATTTATTTTTATGCATGACTATTTATTTTAAGGCTTGTAGTACTGTTAGCGACGGGCCTGCAAACTGTCACTTATACATTGGTAAGCATCTGATTGTGCAAAATGTGGTTACAAAATTACTAAGAAGTCTTTATTAGAGTTATTGGTATTTCTGTAGCTCTGCCTACCCCACTCTGGAAATGAAGGCGTGATGTGATGGATGGATGTTTATTTTTCTTTGGGGTACTTCTTAAAAAAAAACAAGGATTTGTTGGAAGAATCCTTAAAATCATTGTTTTTTATTTCTTTGACATATGCTCGCCTAGTTGGTAGTGACCCTGCCTTCGAAGCTAGGGGTCCTGGGTTCAAATCCCGGTAAGGGCAGATATTTGAGTGATGAGCACGAGTATTTAGTGTATTTATTTCTCTATATAAGTAAGTTTATCGTTGTCTATTACCCATAGTACAAGCCTAGAGTTTAGTTTGGGACTAGGTCAATTTGTGTGACATTGTCATGTGGTTTTTTTACAATAAAGAGTATACCTATAACATTCAAAGCCTCTGAAAAGTAAAGAAGCCCATTTACTTTCGCCCCGCTACCTCCTCCAACTTACACTATAAATACCACTGTCATTATTCCCTAGGGCTTATCACCACGTCCCAACAGTGGCCGTGGGCACTTGTTCAGGAAATGAAACATCATGAACCTTTGAATAATAAACGCAGGTGGACTGTTTGGGGCCCGGCTTGATGGAACACTGCATGTAACTACATAGTGACACTGAAAGGTATTAAGGAATATAATGAAAAGGTAAACAGTAGCGTGCCCGAAACCACAGGTTTTATTTTAATAAAATTCAAAGCAAGCATGTCAAATTATTATAAATTACACTGAGGTCGTTAGAATTACAAATTAAAATATAAAAGCAAAAAAAATTATGCAATTGATGTCATGAATAATAATGTAAAACAAGTATGTACTTTTCTCCGTAAGGATCTTCATAAAAAACATTGTCACATAAGTAATAAAATTAAACACGACACAAGTAAAATAACAATTAAAATAACTACTTAAGTAGAACGTCAAGAAATAATAGAAAAATAAAATATATCAAAGTCAGAACCAAAATCTACATGTCAAGATCCATATAGGTACTCACTTACTAATGTGAGTGTGTTTAGTGTATGTGTGTTTGTGCGGGGACAATAGTGTGCATATATATACTCATTGGAGAGAGCTATGCTCGGGGTTTCTCTGCGGGATAGAATCAGAAATGATGATATCCGCAGTAGAACTAAGGGTACCGACATAGCCCGAAGAATAGCGAAACTTAAGTGGCAGTGGGCGGGGCACATTGCTCGCAGGACTGATGGCCGATGGGGCCAGAGAGTTCTCGAATGGCGTCCACGGACCGGGAGACGAGCTGTTGGTAGGCCTCCAACAAGATGGAGCGACGACCTCGTAAGGATCGCGGGATCGCGATGGATGCGGAAGGCACAGGACCGGTCTAAGTGGAGAGCCTTGGGGGAGGCCTATGTCCAGCAGTGGACGTCTTTCGGCTGATATGATGATGATGATGATATACTCATTTGTATTGGTTTATGTATGTTTAATCATGTGTTGTATATGTATGTTCATACGTATATTAATTATTATATCATCTTCTTTAGTAATTGCTCCGTATTCTCATAATCTTGTTTTTTTTTTTAATAATCTTCCAGGAGTATTCCGTATATTCATGTTTTTATTCAATTTATTATACAGTGTGTTACCGGCATGAGGGCTTTAAATGTAGGTATCGATTCTACTCCTCAAATAGAACTCCTTTTGTTCTACGACTTTAAAAAATGAGGTAATTTTTATTTTTTATTTTCCATACAAAATAAATTAATTCACTGATTTTACTACTAAAGTTTGAAAGTTTGATCACCTATAACTTACTGTAAATTAAGTTATTTTCTAAGTCGTAGAACAAAAGATGTAGCATTTGAGGAGTAGAATCGATACCTACATTTAAAGCCCTCATGCCGGTAACACACTGTACAAAGGAGGCCTTAACACCTTTATGAATTTATTAGCCAATTTAGTTTTATATTTCGGAACAGAATACACGATATCGCTTTCCCTTCGGAATGCGGAATAATCAGTGGGGCTAGACGAGTTGCATTCGACAATCGTTAGCGATTATGTTTCGATTGTAAAATGTAAGGAATTGACGTAAGCCATCGAGATACTACCACGTGACTATCTCGGTGGCTTAGGTCCTTATACATTTGTCTATCGAAATATAATCGCTAACGCTTGTCGAATGCAACTTGTCTAGCGCCAGTAAGTTTTTATGTTGCTTACATACTAGCTGTTTAATAAATATTTGTCTTACTATTAAGACTATAGACTAAAGACTTAAATAAGTAGAGTAAAAAGTAGGCAATAACAAAAAACCGGGCAAGAGCATGTCGGACCACGCTCAATTTAGGGTTCCGAAGCCGCTAAGTACTACAAACTTAAAAAATCATCAAGTAATCACTAATTTTCTATTTAAAGTCAATTGGTGCCGTCGTAGATGATTTTAGTAGGTAGATATAAACACTTTAATCGCCTGTATCTCAAGAACCAATGATGTCTACTTAGACGTGATAATTTACCTTTAAAATTGGTTATATGCTCTTTCAATTAAGTTTTTTCTCAGATTTTTAGGGTTTGTAGTTTTGGCTGTAGCCGGGGGGGGACTTGAGTCTAACAAAAATTAGCACTTTAAAGCTTAATATTTCATAAACGGATAAATTTATCAAAATACTGTTTTCACAAACCCATAACATTTTTGAAAGACCTATCCAACGACACCCCACACTATAGGGTAGACAAGAAAAAAAATATATCCCCACGTTACGTGTAGGGGAGGTACCCTAAAAAAAAAGATTCTACCAACCTGCAGTCAATAGGCTAAGTCGCTATTATGACGTTTCAAAAGAGTTTATTATTTGTAAACCTACTTGAATAAAGATTATTCTGATTCTGATTCTGATTCAGATAGATGAACAGACAGACGGACAACAAAGTGCTCTGTTTTTAGGGTTCCGGAGTCAAATGGCAAAAACGGAACCCTTATAATTTCGTCATGTCCGTCTGTCCGTCCGTCCGTCCGTCTGTCCGTCTGTATGTCACAGCCATTTTACTCAGAGCCTATTGGCACTATATAAATAAAATTTGGAGGATAGATGTATTTTATGAACCGCTATACAATGATGTAGTAAAATTGAAAAAAAAATATATTTAGGGGTGGCACTCCATACATGTAATTAGGGGACAATTTTTTTTTTTTTGAGTTACATCAGCGTGTAAGGTATTTTTAGATAGGGCTTCCAAAATGATATAATGAGGTTTTTAAGTGACTTTTTTACGTAAGTGAACAGTTGGCGAGATATACGCTTCTAAAGTCGTAAAAATTCTGTCCGGGTTTGAACTGTTAAATAGAACATTCTAATAAAAATTACAGTAGTAGAACATACGAAATACTTCCAACCAAAATTGTTTTGAACACAATACGCTGTGTAGTTTTTGAGATTAAAAAAAAAACAAAAACAATCATAACGTCACGCCTTTATTCCCAGAGTGGGGTAGGCAGAGCAACAGAATACCAACAACTAAACTTGTGGATAATTCTGTAACCACATTTTGCATAGTCAGGCTAAGATGTTTACCAGTGTATTAGTGACAGGTTGCAAGCCCATCGCCTAACAGTACTACAAGCCTTTATTCCCTTAGTCGCCTCTCACGACATCCACGGAAAGACATGGAGTGGCACTATTCTAACCCGGAAACCACACGGAGATTTAAAAAAAAAATAAAAAAAATCTACCATGAACGTTCATCCCAGCTACGGAACCCTTCACTATGCGTGGTCCGACATGCACTTGGCCAGTTTTTCCTTTTGAGGTGAATGTACTCATAATGACTCGTCATAAATTGCGTACTTTCTACCCTTTGCAACAATGTAATATTCTTGGTCGACTATAAATTAACGCAACCACTTCAATTCTTCAAGTTTTTTTTTATGATATGGAGAACGCACACGAGCACCCAGGCCACCTGATGGTAAGTGGAATCTGAGACCGATAGACATTTGAATTCTCAAGACTATAATCTTAAGACTGCAATCCTAAGACCTAAAATGCGTTGCCAACCCTGAGTACAACCCGTATTTATAGACTGGAATTGTAATTACTTGAGTAATAGTAATGTTAAAAGTCATACAAAAATTGTTTCTTTAAGTCATTACCAGACCTAGGAATCCGTGGGGCAAATTTTGTTGACAGGTAGGGACATCCTATATCGACAAATTAAGTTATCGATGTTCGTTCTGTATACTAGAGATCACTCAAGGGTATGCTTGTAAAAATATGTTTTAATTAAAAGTAAAAATATAATAATTACATAATAACTCAATACTCTTCTTCGTTTTTAAAGACAATTTTATAATTTTACTCATCTCAATTATTGTCCTCGTGAATGCCCCATATACTATAGTAAGCTCTTTGTAAAATTGATATTTTCTCTTGAATACCACTATGTCTTTCGGTTTTTTTATGCCTAACAAGAGAATATTTTTGCGATGAAAGATGGATTGACATTTGTTACAGTATAGCTTGGACCCACGTTTAATTAATTCAGGTGGTTTTTTAAGCAATTCTTCTATTTTTTTAGGAGGCGTTATTTATTTTCACTCATAAATATAAAATACTAATGTAATATAACGTGTTTACAAATGACACTGTCCGACGACATTGACAAGCACTTACTGTTTTATAGCGAGTGTCTAAAGGTAATTTACTTCTATTTAATTATCTAAAGATGTTGAGATAATTATTACCGATTTTGTAGTGCAACAGGTATTACACCCTACCTTTATATTATTATAACCTAGCGATTATTTAAAATATGCTATGTTTAAAAATAGAGCAAAAACACACAATGTTGGGGGCGTTCACTAGTATACAGAACGAACATCGATAATTTAATTTGTCGATATAGGATGTCCCTACCTGTTAACAAAATTTGCCCCACGGATTCCTTGGTCTGGTCATTACTTTTGCTAAAGTAATAACGTTTCATTTATATAAATAATTATATAAGTAATTTCACCAGTTATCTTATCCCCACACTGAAACACACCAATGCAAAAACTGTTGTTTGGCGGTAGGTTAATAGATAAGATGGTGGTAGCGATCCGGACCCTGCACAGCGTCCTACCACCACTGCTGTTTTAACTCGTAATATAAGGGTACCTTTCGGAACATTATTTTATAAATAAACAGTGTATACTAATCACAATATACTCTTTTACATGATCTTCAGAAGACCCCAGAATCGTAGTTAAGATGGGTCATACACAGATTTAAGTTAACGTCTTTCCTGTGGACACACCGAAAATTAACGTTTTTAAGGCCTGATTTTCTAGCTAAGCCCATACCCGCAAAAACGCCGTCAGGGCTGCTTTAGACCCCTCTTGATCGAGTTACCTTAAACGCAAGATGCCAATGAAGGCGTTATACCTAAACATGAAATTGCTAAAAAAGCTGTTTGACCTAAACCAGGGATGCCTATGAAGCAGCATGAAATGTAAAATTGACTAAGAAGCAGATTGCCTAAATTTAAATTACCTGTAAAGCAGTTTGCTCTAAATACAGAATGACTTAAAAGGCTGATTGGACTAAACGAGAGATACCAAAGAAGCAGTATGACTGAAATGTGAATTGAGATCGGTATGTTAAATATGTGCATAGACTGGAAAATTGTTAGCGAAGAAGAGAATAACGGCGAAGAAGACAGGTATCATAGCCCCGATGTAGTGGACAATGATGGCTCTAGTTTTTGGTTCAACCCTTTTGGGCGTTGCAGGAAGAGGGGGGTAGTTTTGGTGTTATTTGCTTTGTAGGCATTAACCACTTAGGCATTTTGATGTGTAGGCATTTAACCACTTAGACATTTTGCTTTGCACGCATATTACCATTTAGGCATTGAACCATTTAGGCATCCTGCTTAGTAGGCATCGACATCAGGCAATCTGCTTCTTAGTAAATTTTACATTTCAGGCATACTGCTTCATAGGCATCCCTCGTTTAAGGCAAAAAGCTTTTTAGGCAAATGTCATGTTTAGGTATAACGCCTTTATTGGCATCTTGCGTTTAAGGTAACTAAATCAAGAGGGCTTTAGACCTATAACATAAAAACATAATTTATATGCACACAAGCTCTTAACTATTGACCACATGAAAGACAACTTTTGTTTTTAAGAGTGTGTATGACCCAGATACCTTAATACACTTTTTATTTTAACTTACTTGAAGAGAAGTTTGTACCATCTCGAAGATAAGGGATTTTACCTGTAACAAATAAATGTTCATTAAAAATGTCAGCCAGTTTTTCAGCAAATTTAAAATTAGAGTTGATGTTGATGAATGAAAATCCACCGTGATTTCCACCAAAAGGCATACATCGCATCAGATTCGAACGGATTTTTATAATCTTTTAACTATATTTTGTCATGTACACAGTATTTAGAGGCTATATTACCAAGCAGCTTGACTGCAGGCGTCTTCCGCGACACGCGATCGGCTCCGTAATAGATACATACATACACAAACATGACGTCACGTCTTCATTCTGAGAGTAAGGTAAGCAGGGCAACAGAAATACTAAATAGTAAAAATGGTGATAATTCTGTAACCACATTTTGCACAATTAGGCTAAGAAGTTTACTAGTGATTTAGTGACACAATACTACAAGCCTTTATTCCCTCCGTCGCCTCTTACGACATCCAAGTGGAGACATGGAGTGGCACTATTCCAACCCGTATTATACGGGAAAACCGTGATATCTATCTATAATAGACAACAATAATTTCAATAGACGCGATCGGTTGTTAACGCATCCGTTCGTATCCTTTCCAATCCGACGCGATGCGGTCCGCCTGGTGGAATTTGTAGTGTACGCGTAGGTGTCTGGTTATTTCTATAATAAGGAGTTACGGATAGATATGTTTTTTTATGTTAAGGAGAATTCACATGAGCACTCAGGCCACCTGATGGTAAGTGGAATCTGAGACCCATAGACATTTGGGAATAAATCGTTCAGCAGCTATACACGGCTTTCATAGTGCTCCCCATTAGAAATACCTCAAATATTCATCCTTGTACATATCTTAAACCGACTTGCAAGACATGTCATGTTAACCCCCCCAGCTCTAAAAGTAGGGGTCGCGTAATATCAGGTTTGTCCCATGTGGTTGCCGGGTTAGAATAATGCCACTATTCGGCGAATAAGAGAATAATGGCTTGGTGGTACTGTTAGGCGATGGGCTTGCAACCTGTCACTAATACACTAGTAAAGTTCTTGGCCTGATTGTGCAAATTGTACAAAATAACCAGCAAGTCTTTTTAGAGCTCTTGGTATTTCATTAGCTCTGCCTACCCACTCTGGAAATAAAGGCGTGATGTTATGTATGTATGCATGTTTTTTTTAATTATTAAGTAGTTATAAGTAATTTGAACATTGAGGCAACGTCGTGAATTGTAAACATTTTATATTAACGACTCCATATTTAAATAATTTTGATGAAAACTTTCAAGAATAGGTAAGCTCTTTGAACTGACTTTTCTTTATTTAACATTGAATTTTAAATCTAGTGTTTCAAGAGACACATTTTAGTAAATGAGTTTTAAAATTGAACGAATCCTGACTGCTCTCACTCCCTGAGCGTATACAATTTAAAGTTTCATTTTCAAGCTCAAATTTTCCATCCAAGACTGTCACGTTTAATATTTAAAATGTCGCGCGATATAACAGAATCAGACTCAGATTATAAAAGAAATAAAAAGTTGTAGGTTAAGAGACTGCCGTTATTTTAAAAACGTTGAAGTATGTTACATGTTGATGCATTAAGATAAAAAAATTAGTAACATAACTAAATAAAAAATAATATCAATACCACCAATTATCATAAATCTGAGATAAAACTATCGAAATTAAATTAGTTTTTCAAATAAAATTTCTTAGGAATTGGTATTTTTGTTTGCAAGCTACAATACACATTAAACTTTTATACCTGTTTTAGCGTCTAGGGTTAAAAAAAACGAACAAGTGCAAGTCGGACTCGCCCATGAAGGGTTCCGTAGTAGCAAGACGATTGATGACGTATTAAAAAAAACTAGTTACTAAATCTCGTTTAAACTAGTTTTCGGTGGAAGTTTGCATGGTAGTGTACATCATATTTTTACAGAATACATATCTACTTACCAAGTTTCAACAGTATAGTTCTTATAGTTTCGGAAAAAAGTGGCTCTGACATACGGACGGACAGACAGACAGACAGACATGAAGAATCCAAAAGGGTTCCGTCTTTTGTCATTTGGCTACGGAACCCTAATAAAGCTAAAATGTGCGTTTTTATTTTGCAAAGAAGAAAAAGAAGGTCTCTAAAGATGCTAAGTGGTGGATTTTCTTTTTATGAAACGTGTCTATTTTCATTTCCCAACTAAAGCTCTTATTCCCAACAATTCTGAAGTTTTGTTTCGCAACTGATTCGCTGTCAACGGTTTGGCTGTGTTTTATCTCGAAAAATTTAAAGGTTCCTTAGGGAATAGTGACAAACGACTTCTAAGCAGACGGAGTCGCGGGAAACGCCTAGTAACATACGAACCTATGGTTACCCATCGTGTTGTCGAAATTCACATCATCGACTGGTAAATTGCATCGAATTTCATTTCATCGAACGCTATTTTCTGTTGAAATCATGATGTTCTCGGCAAATAAGTCTAACAAAAATGATTTCGATGTAATGAAAATTCTGCGTAATGAAATTCGTTAAAGGATTTTTGTTAAAATAATAGATATTTACCTAAATATTTAGCTATTTATCCTGACAAACACTAATTTTGAATAAGATGTCACACCCAATAATCAAATTGAATTTGACGCGACAAATCGTATTAGCTCAGCCTTCAGTTACAGTAACTTTGTATACCCCGATGACCTACGTGATGTTACAGGTAGCGCTCTGTCTATGACTCGTAATATACTTAGGAAAAATATGGAAATGTTACAAACGTAACTTTAACGTCGAACAAATAAGGATCCTATTATTTATTAGGCACGTTCAGAGGCTACTTAATGATAACCTGCAATCCTAAGAATCCAAAACGTTGACAAACCAGAGGACTAAGGTGGAATGCCTTTATACCAGTCATTTCAATGGTTGTCTTATCCCCACACCGGAACACATGACAACACCGCTGACGATAATGTTAAAAGATAAGATGGTGTATTTTTTATATACATACATACATAACATCACGCCTTCATTCCCAGAGTGGGGTAGGCAGAGCTACAGAAATACCAACAATTCAAAAAAGAGTTGTTGATAATTCTGTAACCACATTTTGCACAAATAGGCCGTAGCCTGTTTACCACTTTACCAGTTTACCAGTGTATTAGTGACAGGGCTAAAAATTATACACGGTATAAACGATATCGTCTTTGACGTGTTTCCGTATCGTCAACGTTTTGATAACTCTTATGTCATTTACAATAATGTCGACCGAGTCATAAACGATTCTAAAACACGTCAAACGCGATATCATTATAACGCAGTATAATAATAAACGATATCGTTATTACCTTGTAGAATCCTAGCCCAGGGCCGAAATTCTACACGGTAAAAACGATATCGTATTTGACCTGTTTCCGTATTGTCAACGTTTTGATAAATCTTATGTCATTTACAATAATGGCGACTGTGACATAAACGATTCTAAACACGTCAAACGCGATACCGTTATAACACAGTATAATAATAGAGGCCCAGCTTAAAGTAAGACTCCACGCGTAGGTCTGCTACGTCTCGTAGCGCGTAGCAGCGCTACGACCAACTTGCTAAGCAAATACAAATTCAGTATGTTACGGTATTTGTAGAATAAGAACTACTAGGGCTACTATATTACTCGTTAAAAGCATAATGTTTTAGACATGTTCTCGTGTAATGTTTAACTCGGCAGCCTTTACTGTCAATTAAATAAGAGATATTGTAACTTTGACAATACGTGAAAATTATTGATGACACGCTAGCCTAGTTGGGAGTGACCCTGCATCTGAAGTCAGTGGTCCCAGGTTCAAATCCCTGTAAGGGCAGATATTTGTGTAATGAGCACGAGTATTTATTCCTGAGTCTTGGAGGTTTTCTGTGTATTTAAGTATATATTTCTTTATATAAGAAAGTTTATCGTTGTCTAGTACCCATAGTACAAGCCTAGAGCTTAGTTTGGGACTAGGTCAATTTGTGTGACATTCATTATTATTTATTTATATGGTTAGACGTACAATACGGGCCCTGAGATCGAATTTTTGTAGTGAAACTAAAGACTGTCGTAATATGATAATTGTCAAATGGCAAAATTCGATTGGATTTCAAATTGGTGGTGGTTGTTTTTAGTGGTGGTAGGACCCTGTGCAGGGTCCGTCCGGATCGCTACCACCATCTTATTCATTAACCAGCCGCCAAGCAACATTTGCATTATTGTGTTCCGGTGTGGGGATAAGACAACCGTGAAATTACTAGCATAGAGGCATTCCATCTTAGTCCTCAGGGTTGGCAACGCATTTGAAGTGTTAGAATTATGGTCTTGAGAATTCAAATGTCTATGGGTCTCAGATTCCACTTACCATCAGGTGGCCTGAATGCTCGTGTGCCTTCTCCTTAACAAAAAAAAAACAATATGCTACTTTTCTTGTATAGGGACCTAACATAGTCGTAACACTAATTAAAAAAAAACTATCAT
Source organism: Acleris holmiana (assembly GCA_949316455.1). Classification (NCBI taxonomy): domain Eukaryota; kingdom Metazoa; phylum Arthropoda; class Insecta; order Lepidoptera; family Tortricidae; genus Acleris; species Acleris holmiana. Next base: position 1,128,565 of record OX438782.1, on the reverse strand, counting down.
TTATCTCTTTCTACTTGAAAGATACAGCTCTTTTAAGTTAAGACAGACGGACGGATGGATAGGCTTAGTATTTAGGTAATAGATTAGAATGGAGTAGAAAAAAATATTCAACGCTCACAAAAAATACACTTAAAACAATTGACAACTAGGAAAACACATTAAACATGGCGTTGGAAAGGGCCCCTACTCAGCATTCTGCCGCAGCAAGCTGCGGCGGTTTTCAGAGGGACCCTGACTTACAAACTACCTTAAATATAAAGGGGTAGCGACACAATCATCAGCGACAATAAGAAAGAATCTACGATAAAAAGACTAACGTTTCTTTGAATGGCAACACTGCAGTATCTCAAATTCATTTACCAACGCAAATTCAATCCTATCCTGTTAGTAATAAGGTTGCATTTCCTACAGAAGTTTGGTCTGAGATACTGCGATTTGTGTTAGCAGGGCGGAACACTACAACAACACAACCATTTCCTGTTGCGTAATAGGGTCCCGTTTCCTTCGGATACGGAATCCTTACGCAAAAGTAAAAACCTATTTTAACTTCAAAACTTAATTTCTGCTTGATATGCTCAAAGCTGAAAAAGTTCCTTTGTCATGAACCCTCTAAATTACTTGATATTAAAACAAAGCCGTCGCATTTTTAATACAACCTTTGTTTTTTTACGTCGCGTCATAAAAATCTTTGCCACACAATTAAAAATAACGGTAACACCGACCCCGGATTTATTCCGCTTCGTTTGTCAAGGGAAAATAAGAAATATTAATTTCTTCGCTCCTAAAGTAAGCAGGGATCAAATTTAAGAATAAATAATTGAAAAACTTTTACATTATTACCGTAAGTACTCGTAGTTACTGAATATTATAAACAAACAGGATTGACGGGGGCTCTGGTACATACCAGAGCTAGTGATTCATTAAATATCGACTAAGTTTATCGACAACTTTTTTCGTGACATAAAAATATGGATTTTAAAGTTCTTGCAAAACTTTATTGAGTGATCAGCTTTCCATGAAGATAAACGAACTTTTTTCTTTCGAGGCATTTTTAACACAATAAAAAAATAGTCTCAATAAAAGGTTCTCAATTCGTCCAAATGCTAAAGAATATTGCTAAATGAATTGTTAATCAATGCAATTTCAATGTTTATCAAAAATGACTCGAGTCCAGAGTCAATGTTAGATACCGTTTTTTTCAAGTTGCGATAAGACGTATAAATAAAAGAGGTTTGCACATAATAGAATTTACTTTCGCCTTTAGTTATGATAATGATGATTTAAAATTACTTTTTATCGATGTCGTTAAACTTAGTCGATACTCAATGAATCACTAGCACTGGTACATTTTTTCTTCCGTCAATCCGGTGTTTAAATGAATCAGAATCAGAATCAGAATAATCTTTATTCAAGTAGGTTTACAAATAATAAACTCTTTTGAAACGTCATAGTAGCGACTTAGCCTAAATTGACTGCAGGTTCAAATCGCGACCGATCAGAGAAGAACCTGTAAGAAACTCTGTCGGATGTCTTTTTATTTTTTCGACGTTCGCAACCTTTTGTCGTAAGGACTAAACATTTTATTACAAGCAATTCAGTCCCAAGCATTGTTATCATTAATATAGTCTTTAATACTATAATATGCTTTAGAAATTAGTTTACGCTTAACGTAACTCTTAAATTTATTTACTGATAGTTCAGTAACATTACTTGGGAGCTTATTATAGAACCTAATACAATTACCCATAAAAGAGTTTTTTATTTTATGGAGCCGCGTGAAGGGCACTGCGAGCTTATGTTTATTTCTGGTATTAACATTATGTATGTCACAGTTCTTTCTAAATTTAGCGATGTTTTTATGAACTTACATAATGTTTTCATAAATGAATTGACTGTGCATGGTCAATATATTAATTTCTTTAAACTTATCTCTAAGCGAGTCTCTCTGGCCCATCTTGTAGACAGCGCGAATAGCCCTCTTCTGCAGAACAAAGATGCTATTTACATCAGCAGCACTACTAATGCATTATTACAGTGTTTGAACTTTTATATGCTGCGTAAGCAACCTTATAATTTTACACCTAAGGGTAAAAATATAGTGATACAATATACTTTTTAATCCATAATGTAATTTATAACCTACTAGCTGTTTCCTGCGACTTCGTCCTTGTAAAAGTCATTTATCGCTACTCCCTTAAGAACTATCTGACTTTTCGGGATAGAAAGTACCCTAAGTTTTTCTCCGGGGCTCAAACTATCTACATACCAAATTCATCTAAACCGGTTTAAAAAAAACATCAAATTCTAACAACATTCATTGCCACATTACATAGACACATCACGGGTACATTAAATTACAGTTCTAAACATTCACAAAAAATAAACTAAATTACACCATACATTTCACATCCACCATCTCACAATTATACAATCCAAACATTAAAAATAAAAACAATACAAAAAAAAGACGCGACTAAGGGAATAAGGGCTTGTAGTACTGTTAGGCGATGGGCTTGCAACCTGTCACTAATACACTGGTAAACATCTCAGCCTAATGCAAAATGTAGTTATAGACTTACCAACAAATCTTTTTAGAGTTGTTGGTACTTCTGTTGCTCTGCCTACCCCACTTTGGGAATGAAGGCGTGATGTTATGTATGTACAAAAAAAAAGCAAATCAGAGACTTAACATTGAGGTGGCAAAAGGCTCAGGCTCAGCCTGTGCCACGATTTTTAAATATCGCAGCGCTGATTTTCAGCCTGCACCTTGACTCACTGCGCAGCGGCTTACTCCTTAAAAACGTCTCAAACAGACAGACAGACATCCAGATAGAGTTACTTTCACATTTATAATATAAGTATAGGTGTTCTGACAAATACATAAATTAAAATTCATTTCAACACTCCCCACTTCTATTGGGATTAATAAAATACTTGACTTTAACGACACGACACGGTGGCCTAGTTGGGAGTGACCCTGCCTCTGAAGCCAGCGGTCCTGGGTTCAATTCCCGGTAAGGGTAGATATTGGTGTGATAAGCGCGAATATTTTTTCCTGAGTCTTGGATGTTTTCTATGTATTCAAGTATATATTTCTCTATTTAAGTATGCCTAGAGCTTAGTTTGGGACTAGGTCAATTTGTGTGAGATGGTCCCTGATATTTATTTATTTAAATGCCTTATAATTTTGTTGCTAAGATTTGTAATACTGCTTTTACTTTTAACTCGACCTTAATTTAAGTCTACAGTAAAACGTTTTGCCCCAATTAGCTCTGAATTTTACTCCTTACCAAGTCATTTCGTCCGACAAAGTTGCTAGCAGCGAAAAGCATTAAAGCAGCGAATAAATGGTATAATTTAAAATGTAAGGCTTTAATAATTTCATATGATTCAAAAATCATTTTATTTTTGCTCTTGAATTTGTCTTTACATTTTTTTAATATTTGGGACGCCAGCTTCGTAGGCAGGGTCACTCTAGGTTAACGTCTCGTTTATAAGACTGTATAGATTATAATATTTAGTCGTAAAAACACTCCAAATCCTCTTCAACGTGAATTCCAGCACTTGCTATCGGTTCCGCAACTTTCAGATAACTTCCAACCCTCCAAAACTTCTGGAGCCCTGGTAAAATGCGTCGGAATCTAATTAGATTAATCACGATAACTAAATTAAATAAAGGATTGAACCACCCGGCGTCCTTCCGAGGCTCCAGTGTAAGGGTATATCTTCACAGATTGTAATAAAAAATTACATGAATATGACATCTTATCCATTAACCATCCGCCAAGCAACTGTGTTCGCATTGTTGTGTTCCAGCGTGGGGATAAGACAACCGGTGAAATTACTAGCATAAAGGCATTTCATCTTAGTCCTCAGGGTTGGCGACGCATTTGAGGTCTTAGAATTATAGTCTTGAGAATTCAAATGTCTATGGGTCTCAGATTCCACTTACCATCAGGTGGCTTGAGTGCTTGTGTGCCTTCTCCTTAATATAAAAAAATAACTTATTTTATCCTAACTCAGATCCGTGTAGTTGCCGGGTTAGAATAGTGCCACTCCATGTCTCCCCGTGGATGTCGTAAGTGGCGACTAAGGGAATATAGGCTTGTAGTACTGTTAGGCGATGGGCTTGCAACCTGTCACTAATACACTGGTAAACATCTTAGCCTAGTTGTGCAAAATGTGGTTACAGAATTCATACAAGTCTTTTTGGGGTGTTGGGATATCTGTAGCTCTGCCCACCCCACTCTGGGAATGAAGGCGTGATTTATGTATGTGGATGTCTATTACATATTTCGGATACACTTTGACCCATTTAGTAGGGTGGATCGCTCTAGTATGGGAAAAAAAAATTTTTGCACATTCGGCTTCTAATAGTTTTAAAAAGTTGTATCACAGTAAAACAATGTATAAAATATATTTTTTATATTTTTAAAATATCATCTTGTGCCTCCGCATCTCTGTCAAAAAATAATAATTAAAAACAAAACAGTCAAGTTTTAAAAAAATACTACGAGAAATTATTTCTAAATTAAGCTTACTGTTAATAAAAAACAATATTCCTCGGTTCATCATTTATTAAAATAATATCTAATACAACCTTAGTACTATAATTGACGCACTACTTTGCCTAAAAATCTCTCTTACTTTCAAATTTTGGCATGATTTTTCTCGATGCCAACTTTGATTGAATAAGCCCTTCACGAGATATTTTTGTACATGCAGATATGGAAGCTTCTGTTGTAACTTTTACAGCTCTTTCTACTGCTTGTGTATGGTTTGGTAGCTGTAAAAACAGAGCATTACCATCTTTATGACTGCTGTTCTGTGCAATCGCGGTAAGGTCTTCGTCAGACAATTCGTTAAGGATTGGCGAAGCTGTAATTAGACTTGTCTCCCAACTAATAAGGCTATAATAACAAACCGCGTTTAAGTTCAGTTTCGGGACTTGAAACATTCTGTGTAAAGATGGGAATATCGATTTACGTGCAATCAAAATACGTTGCACCGCCAACTCTCGCACTTCTTGTCTTCATCAGTCAACAATGACAGCAAAATATTCTCTGGATGAGCGGCATAGCTGTTTCTACGTATAACTGGATCAATTACCTTTTTAAGGTCGTTAGGCAAATATCTAGACAGCATAATCTCTTGAAAAAAATGTCGTGCCGCGTGTTGACAAGTTGGAGCCAATTTTATAGCAAACCATACCGGTGCATACGAGTTTTACAAGGCTTATAGTTGTACGAGTTTTTAGCTTTCCTCTTCGCAATTTATACATACATACATACATAACATCACGCCTTCATTCCCAGAGTGGGGTAGGCAGAGCTACATAAATACCAACAACTCTAAAGACTTACTGATATTTCTGTAACCACATTTTGCACTAACGGGCTAAGAGGTTTACTAGTGTATTAGTGACAGGTTGCAAGCCCATCGCCTAACAGTACTACAAGCCCTTATTCCCAATTTATTAAGATCAATAACTTCAACTTCGGAATTAATATCGTGTAATACTGAAGAAGCAATAGCAGCGGCAGCTCTATCCGAAACCCCGTATCGATCACAAGTCTGGGCTAAAGTAGAGAAAAAAATCTTTTTAGTGGAAGAAGTTGTAATAGTTGAAGGAACATTACATTGAGAACGTTGTTTTTCTAAACGTCGTTTTTTCGTGGTCTGTTTTTCCTCATCATTATTATGTGCCTGGTGTTGATTCTTATTTAAAGTCAATCGCCTTTTTAATCGATTTTGAAGAACTTTCGTAGTCTTAACGTCTAATCTACCTATGACCATTTTTCGTGTTGTTCTCTGATCGATTAAAAAGCTTGTTCGGTTTTTGGAACTTTTTTATCTTTGGGACAAGTGCATTGCTCGATATTCTTGCACTTGCATGATGAAATATCGAATAAAACTTTGCTTTGCGTCAAGAAGCCTTGCTTTTTCTCTTCTGTAAAACGGGTGACAGACTTTAAGACGTTCTTACACTTTAGATGATATGCTTTTATCATTTGTATTATTCTTGTATGTGACACAATCGGTAGTGAGGCTTTTAACCATATATTTTCAATTTCCTGTGATATGGTTTCAGCAATATCCGAAAACCCAGGCTCCTTCGGATTTTGCATTTGCCTTTTAAGGTCATATCTCGTCCATTCGTAGAACTTCATAACGTCTTCGTAAGTAGGAAGAAAATTTTCTTTAATTTTGCCATTAGTACCAAACAAAGGAGAACACATAGCAAGAGTTTTTTCCATTATTTTAAAACACTAACAAGACGATAACACACAATGTCACTAAATAAACAATTCTTGCGTGACTTATAATTTCAAGTGAAATATACACTCAACTCGCGTAAATTGATATGCTACCGTCCTCTCGTATGTTTCGCGACGGCATATAAACATGATTTTATGTATTTTTCTGATCATTGGCTATACATGCAATTAGAATTGTTGTAATAAACTTAATTTGTTTATTATTTATACGTGGTTAAAGATGCGTAACTTAGGGTCGTAAAATATGATTCTAAGATACTTCAAGTACCTTGCGGAGGCATTTAACCTATTCTGATGGTTATAGTGTAGAACTAAATCTTATTGTTTATTTAAAAATGCAACTTTTTATTACTATTACATTCCCGAATTTGCAAAAAAAAAAAAACGATCCACCCTACCATTTAGGATATTTTGTGCAACCTCTTACACAATCAGCTGTTCGAATGTGCATGTGTCCTTTACCGTAAGAGCATCGAGTAATGTACTTCAGTTAGATAAACTCATTGGTACATGGTGACCGCGGGGATTCGAACCCGGTACCTTACGATCACGAGTCGACCCGCTAAGCCTTTAGGCCACCGACGCTTTCTGATAAACATTCAGATAAAGTAATATTTTCATTTGTAACTTATGGGTAAGGACCGAATAGTTGGACCATAGTTAAGCGTAGTTAACCCTCCGGAACCATCGGTCTACTTTCCCGATCCGTCCACTTGTGCAAACCGTCTACTTTCCTGATCCGTCCACTTGTGCAAACCGTCTACTTTCGCAATCGGTCAACTTGTACAAACCGTCTACTTTCCTAAATCGGTCCACATGAGCAAACGAGCGAAACTTTTACATGAGGCGGGGTGATCCCTCCCTAGAAATTTTAACACAAATATCTGCCCTAACCGGGATTTGAACCCAGGACCGCTAGCTTCAATGACAGGGTACTAATGTTAACGTTGTTGCAGTCTGTACTAGACTTATAATCTTTTTTTAATTTTGGACCCAAACGTAAGGACGGAGGGATAAGGAGAAGCAATTAGACAGTTAGGGAAAGTTGACCGTTTGGTAAGTAGACAGATCAGGAAAATGGACTGATCAGGAAGTAGACGGATAAGGAAAAGCAAGTGGGCCTATCGGGAAAGTAGACGGTTTGCACAAGTGGACCGAACGGGAAAGTAGACCGATGGTTCCAGAGGGGTAGTTAACCATACGGGTCAATCCACGGTGACTCGCGTTACTTCATAGTCACTATATACGTGACAACCTTGACGTATGTTTCAAATCTATTGCTGCCTATACCGAAAAATGATGTTAATATCACAAAGGACATCAGTGTGACGAATAAATCAAAGTACTTTACCCCCAACAAATTATTAAAATCGAAAAAAAGTGGAAAATAACTCGGTGACTCGCGTTACATGAAATGGACACGGGGTTTAATACCTTATACGTTTATTGATTTCCCTTTGATTTTTGAATGAATTAATTACTGACAAAATGACAAAACAATGATATAAACAATCAAACTTCTTTAATACTTAACCAAATTAAATCAAAGATATACATTTATTTAATTAAAATATTAAATATTACGAACTCGCGTTACGTCGATTTCGTGACTCGCATTACTTGCGACTAACCAGAACACTGTTAAATATTTATATTATTTCTAGCAAACAAACATATTACTTTTTTAAACATAAATCATAAAATATGGTACACTCTACAGTACAAAAGGCTGATTTTTCTTTTTTTTAATTCTGCAAGTGCGATATTTGTGTTACTTTTACCCCTTTGTCAAATGCTTGGGAAATTTGAGCTTTCTGCAATTTTCCACACTGCCAGTACATTATATGGCACTTAGATATGCCAATAACCTTTGGAGCCTTAGAAAATACTGTATCTAAATCAGTTTCTTTAGAAACAGCTTCGATTTCCCGAGGAGAGAGGTTGATAACTTGTACAGAAGACTCCTTTGCTGCATTGGCAAACTGTTCAGCATTAAAGACAACCGCCTTTCTCGCCATCACTTGACGCCTCACAGTCCTTTTAAGAGAGCCACCAATTCCATCCACTGGGCCTTTCCCGTGGGAAGTAGCAAAGTAGTTCCAGATGATGTGTACTCTATTTCGTTCTTCCAAGAGTTTTATTGCTTCGACAATAAAGCGATTCTTAAACTGTGAAGCAGGGCCATCTGACCACAGGTGTACTTCTTTTATGTGTTGTGGCAGCTTTTGTAGAATGCAATCTATAAAGATAGTCGCTGTCTTTTTATCGTGGTGACGGTTATCAGACACAATGACAATGGGATGCTGCTCTCCAGAATACCAAACAGAAGCAGTGAACAAAGTAACCTGAGGTTGAACCCAATGAAAACTTTGTACTTCTTCTTGGGCAATACATGTGTAGTTTTCAGAATAATCTACTTGTAGCAAGCAGATATCTGGGTCATGGTTCGGTGACGATAAGGCTTTTTTGTCAGCTTCATAAGAATCAGCTTGATGTCTTTTAATGTATGCATGTTCGTAGAAAGTTGATGACATATCCTTCACATGTTCTATGAGTTCTTTAATCGTGCCTGTTTCTTGTACCTTGCTCAATTTGTTCTCAACATCTTTCCATGTGTACCAAATCACCTCGTTCGGCAAATCATCACAAAAAAGCTCACACTCATTCAGTTTAGTTTCCAGCAAATCTTTGCAGCTTTCGCATTGATTTAACTAGCATTCGGGTTTGGCTGGATTACACATAAACAATTCTAAAAAATCGTGATCGTATTTGGGGCTCCCTATGACAAAATGGAGGCTGTTCACAGCCATAGAGAAATTCTCGTGATATTTACAGAGGCAAACGTTATGAGGTAATTTATTTGATAAGTAAACGTGTTTTGGCCGGAACGAAGCGAATTTCGTCTTTCCTACGATTTTCCCATATTCTTTCACGAACAGGGCAAAAGTTTCAGAAACTGATTGAAATAAATATCGTGTTTGTATTTTTTCAGTTTCGCCATTAACATTACGGATAGTGATACAGTCTTTTAGACCAGGAGACTGGCGGCTGATATCGTCTCGCTGATAAAATTCCTCTATTTTCTGAACTACTTCTTTACCCAACCGTGTCGCACGTGTTTTTGGCCAAACGGTAAAGTCAGAAGTCTGGGAAGAATCAGTATCGCATTCTTCTAACAAGTGCTTTAATACTATTTGCTTTTTAAATTGGTTTTTTGGTAAAACTTTTCTAACGCGTGATTTAGCTCTGCCCAAAGCTTGGGGATTAATTAACGACGAAGAAGTCGTTGCGACTGAACTATCTTGGGTACTTGCTTGTTCAGCTTTCTTCTTTAATCTGTATTTTTGAACTCTTTTTCGGGTTTTCTCTCTTTCTCCCTGTATCAGTTGTACTTTTTTTTTTCGAGGATACTCATCTAGCAACTTCTTCTTCTTTTGCCTGCTTTTTTGGCAGGTAAGCCTATGTTTTTCCTTATATTCCTCGTACTTCCCTTCATCTTTCAGCTTCTGTCTTCGTCTTTTTGCCCTCTCGGCCGCTGATAGAGGCATCGTGGCTACAAAATACATTAAATTATTTAGTTACCCGCTTTACAGTTGCAGTAACGCGAGTCACCGTGACTCGCGTTACAAGGATCTTAAGTGATGTATTACTTTTAAATACCACTTTTGCTAAGAAAAAAAGACGCGAATGACAACATTTAAGCTCAATTAAATATATCGTTAAATATAATTTCAGTTGTACAAAATTACAGTACAGAAAATGAGAATATTATCTTTTTGCGTATCTCGCGTTACTCAACGACATGCAATTTTCAATCACATGTTACGTGATTATCTTTCGACTTATCATAACTGCAATTAAACTATCGTGTCAAGACTTTAATGGTTAACAGATGAATAAGGTTTACTTACCTCTTCTTTGAGTATATGTTAGTATAATTTTTAATATTCGTGACCACGTCTTTTAAGTTTTAGATTGCTTCCACAGGCAGAACGGACAATGACAAAAAATATTGACAATTGTTGACTTGGTATTGACTTATGACGTATTATTGTTTTCTCCTATCCTCATTTGTTTATTCTACATTCAAAAAAGTTTCAAATTCGACACTTCATTTTTTCGCTGTTGTGTCCGAGTTACGTGGATTGACCCATACGAACAACAAAAGTGAAAAAAGTTCCGTTGTGACACGAAAATTATCCCTACAAATGTATGGCTAATTTTCGTGTCACAACGGAAAAGTTTCATAGAAAATTTTATTGAGTGAGTTGGCGTGGCCAACTTTTTGGTCCTTACCCTTATATTAGGTATGTATGTATGTAAACACTTTATTGTACAAAATAAAAGCCAAAACAATACAATGAATAAGAATAAAAAGATGTACAAAGGCGAACTTATCCCTTTAAGGGATCTCTTCCAGCTAACCCTTGATAGATTGAGAGAAGTGAAAGGTTATGCATCGAGTAAACAGGTGTACAGATTTATTTACAAAAACTAACCAAAAAGACTATTAAAACAAAAAAAAAAGGACCATAGAATAAAAACAAAACTAATACATTCAAATACTTACATAAATAGATAGAAAGATATGTAATGATACATAAATAAACATACTTAAACTTACATAAACTAAATATATGTATATATCAACATTTGGATAATTGATACAATATTTAGGAAATAGAGTCAAGCCAGAACTTTTTTAATTTGCCTTTCAGGGAATCTACCGATTGTGATTGCCTAATACCCTCTGGTAGCCGATTCCACAACCTGACAGAGTGCACAGAAAAGGATTTAGATTTGTGAGACGGGAAAGCGAGGGTGAGATTGGCCTTTGAGCGCAAACTGAACAACAGAAACTATACTAGAAGGAACAGCAGGGTTCCTAGGAATCCTACGTTTCCATCTTGTTATAACAGTCGAATCAGCAAATAATTCTCTATTGAACTTCCGATGTTTCTCGTAGTTTCGCCTGTTCAGTTTCCTGCTTGGAATTTGTGTTTTATGATTTAGAAGACAATATTGTTTTCTGTTTATTCAACAAGATTAAACGGCTGCAAAAGGAGAATGTCAAGCAGCAGTGTTCGCATTGTTGTGTTAGCATAGAGGCATTTCATCTTAGTCCTCAGGGTTGGCAAAGCATTTGAGGTCTTAGGATTGCAGTCTTAAGATTATAGTCTTGAGAATTCAAATGTCTATGGGTCTCAGATTTCACTTACCATCAGGTGGCCTGAGTGCTTGGGTGCCTTCCTCTTACCAAAAAAAATAAATGTATTTTTAAGTTGATACAGAAAAATGCCACCGACGGTCTATGATTAATGATTATGATAAACTAAACTAGAAAATCCAAGACTCAGGAACAATACCTGCCCTCATCACACAAATATTTGCTAAAATAAAACCACTATTGTTTTATTATATCACTGTATTTCTTCTACTAAATATGTAACCCTTGCTTTGATGTGTTTGTCGAATAAACATTTTTCTATTCTATTCTATTCTTTCTAGCTTCGTAGACAGAGTTACCACCAACTCAGTCAGTATTCACTAACCGTATAGCTCTGCACAGAAATAAGCACTTTTTATAGCCCATTTTGATCCGAGACTTTATAAAGCACACTGAAATATTTTAAACAAAATCCTTTTTTCGGGCCAAATGTCTTTTTATTTAAATCGTTAACGCAGCGAGCCGTGAACGAGATAGCGCGGGTGTTTTTATCATCCGTCTTTTGTCTCTGTCGGGTGTCTTTGGGTAAGTGTCTTTTTTTAGGACTCATTGGCTTATGGTTCCGAAGCGTCCTTTTGTTAAGACAGAGGGAGTTGGTGAGTTAATTAGTTCTGATTTGTCTTTGATGGTTCTATTTTAGGACTTTAAGTGATTAATTTGGTTTGTTTGTTGACGGAAATTTTGTATTAATTGACGATGTTAACATAATTTGAATACATATCAAATTTTTAAAGCAGTCTTATCTATTGTTAAAATAGTCTTAGTTTTATGGTATAGTGAAAAGAATTATGAAATAGCGAAACATAATAATTATTGACGATTATTGACGACACGTTGGCCTAGTTGGGAGTGACTCTGCCTCCGAAGCCAGCGGTCCTGAGTTCAAATCCCGGTAAGGGCAGATATTTGTGTGATGAGCGCGAATATTTGTTTCTGAGTCTTGGATGTTTTCTATATATATTTAAGTATGTATTTCTCTATTTAAGTATTTTTATCGTTGTCTAGTACCCATATTACAAGCCTAGAGCTTAGTTTGGGACCAGGTCAATTTGTGTGAGATTGTCCCGTGATATTTATTATTATTATTAGTAAGACCAACCAAGAAAAAAATGCTATGTCGGTTGAAAGAATACATCAAGGGAATTGTACATCAAGGGAAGTAAAAACAAGGTAACTAACAAGAGTATTAGATTTAATGACTTGAGTTTGTTATCCCCTTACTTCTGCTCGTGACACACACATTTAATTTTTCATTACATTTGCAAGAAAATAAATAAAAATAGACTATTAAAGAAAACAACCATCAACAAATTAATTGCACTAGACTCGCTAAAAGAGATTGTCAACATGACAACTCAACTTTTTTCAATATAGTCTTCCACAGATAATGCTAAGAACTGCCATTAGTGTTCAGACTTGACAGGCCATACTGGCAGATTGTACCGGTTTTTCATATACAATTTAATACAAATATTTGCAAATGTCTCTGAAATATTAGTAAAATATAAATATAATGTAGTTAAGTGTACCGTCTAAATTTTATATATTGGTGTGTAGCCAAGATATGAAATTAGGAAATAAACCTTGGCTTTTTTTAAACCTCCATAGTCTGAAATTAAGTACGATAGTGGGTTTTATATTTAAAAAGTAAAACCATAACTCCCTTAGGAAGTAAACAGGTTATAACTGCCCTATACGTCTGCCAGTTATAACACAATTTGTGTTTTTTTAGAAAACACACGAGCTCTCAGGCCACCTGATGGTAAGCGGAATCTGAGACCCATAGACATTTGAATTCTCAAGACTGTAATTCTAAGACCTCAAATGCGTTGCCAACCCTGAGGACTACGTTGAAATGCCTCTAGGCTAGTAATTTCACAAGTTGTCTTCTCCCTACACCGGAACACAACAATGCGAACACTGTTGCTTGGCAGGTGGTTAATGGATAAGATGGCGACCCAGGCGGACCCTGCACAGGGTCCAAACACTACTAAAACAAAAACAAAAAATGTGATGAAAAGTGAAAGTGGTGAAAGTGACGAAAAAGAAGTTAAGGCTGACCTGAGATTCCATCACGGTAAAAGAATAGGCTATGGTTGCGTCGCCCCGACTAAGGGAGCGACCACACCGGAGCTTAACGGTGCGTTAATTACGGTCCATCAAAATTGACGCCATGTAATTAATATTACCCATTCTTTTGTTTACGCAAAATCACCGTATTTTACGCGTCGGTGTGGTCGCTCCCTAAACCGGCTCGGTCCGTCCTGTTGAGTTTGCTTATGGTGGCCCGCGACGCGTACGGTCGAGGCACGCACACATGCAAGCAAGCGATATACCTTTGTCTAAAGATGAACTTCTGTTTATAGCAAGGTTTCGCCAAGGAGAAAATATTTTTGTATGTTTTCTAGAGAAAACAAACGTTAATCTCATGCGGACCCTTATCTTCTCTATTTTCCTTTACGCTTCGGAGACCTGGACACTAAAGGCAAGCACGAGGAGCAGGATTGACGCTTTTGAGATGTGGTGCTGGCGCAAAATGTTGGGTATCTCATGGATGGAGCACCGCACAAACGTTTCCATCTTAAAATAACTCGGCGTAAGGACCCGTCTATCGACTATCTGCATGCAACGTGTCCTCCAGTATTTCGGTCATGATTTTGAGAAGCTCATTGTTGTAGGACAGTTGGAGGGAAAAGGGAGCCGTGGCATCACCTACTCGATGGACCGACGCAGTGGAAGAGGTCTGCCAAACCAATTTGCAGAGGTCTATGCAAGAAACCGAAGATAGAGATGTTTGGAGAGCCTTGGTGAACCGAGCAACTACTGATTGATGTCACGACGTCATGAGGCAACGAGCATGAAGAGTAAAACTAGAACACATCTCCAAAAACAGTAATCGTCCTAACTGTAGCCTTGGCCGCGAAAATACGTATGCATTCCCGTTTTATATTCGCGAGGTATCAGTGGCGAGTGCTAAACTACGGTTGCTGGTCGTAATGCTGCGCGGTCTAAATATTAGGAGAAAACATCTTTTAGAATATCTTATTCAACCTGCCGTCAAACAGCAGTATTCGCATTGTTGCTTTCCGGTGTGGGGTTAGGTCAACCGGTGTAATTACAAGCATTGAGGCATTCCATCTTAAGACTACAATCTCAAGACTGAAATCCAATGACTTTAAATACGTTGCTAACCCTGAGTTCCATCTTGAAGTCAGGTTTGGCGACGTTTGGAACGTCTATGTCTACGGGTATCTGATCTCAATTACCTACCATCAGGTAGCCTGAATAGAACGTTACTACCTAAGTGTTTTATCGTTAGAAACATTTTATCAAACTCATCATCGTTAGAATAATAAATACCAATTTTAAATTTCAAATCTTTACTGTTTTATTTAAAAATAGTGACTCACTGCTTTAGTATAGGCATTCAGCAAGATAACTTTAAAGCTTGAAAACTTAATACTAGGACTAACATTAACATATTTAAAATCTCACTAAGTAAATTGTTATTAACTGACTCTGAAAAAGGGCCGTAATTACGAGTATGTATTTCGCTTTATAAGTATCGTTGTCCGTATTTGTCATTGTCTTGATTTGCAAAAGTGTTGAGCTTAGTTCGGAAATAGGTTCATTTTTGTGTGAGATTGTATCCTAATTTTTTTAATTTTATTTATGGTTATTAGCGTAATTAAATACTTTCATCATATTGGTAATGGGGTTTTTCTCATTTCTTATCTTTTTCTTTTTTTTAATCTTGGCTATTATTACTTTTGGCTATTAATAAACTTCTTATGTGATCTTGGTTAAAAATGATCTCCTGAATTACATGTCTCCTTGCCATTCAAGTCAATACAAATTAAATTAAATAAGGAAAATATATACAAATAACTATTTCTAAGCCAAAACATGTTTTTTTAATCAGCCTCCATGCTGTTAACACTATAACGCGCCTTAAAAAGAACCAGTTGTCAAGTAAAATCACATAAAAATTTACTTCAAACAATTTGGAATTTAATTCGTGACAAGAATAACAATTCCAATCCGATTCCGTTTCGCTTCACGGTTCCTAAAAGCCCGGATAAGATGGTGTAGACATCCTGAAGTATCCTGCACAATGTCTTACAACCACTAAACATACGCTTCCAAATTCAAAATTCAAAAAAAACAAAGCACTCAACATCACATTCACATCAAAAACAACAGCGCCATTCCACCCAGCATTATCCGCAAACGGCGTTCCGAATTCGAAAAAAAACAAAATGGCCGACACCCATTCTGTTACAAACGCTTATCACTCATGCTTTAAATCAGGCGGGTCGGACTGTGGCGACATAAAAATGGGGTTTACAGTTTCCGGACGAAGCCGGAAAACCGGGCGAGTGTCGCCAATAAAGCTGATAAAACGGGAAACCGAGAACAGTTTGAATTTAGGCAGTCCCGAGAGGTTCGAGGCGAGGGCACTATGTCGGGCTGTGAATTTAGAATTAAAAGTGACGTCTTGAATTTTATTGATGCAACTGTTTTACGATTGCTACGGAAAACGGTGATGTTTTGCGTAAAAAAACCCGGCAAGAGCATGTCAGACCATGCTCAGTGTAGGGTTCCAAAGCCGTTAACTACTGCAAACATAAAAATCAACAAATATTTAATGACTAATTTTCTATTTAAAGTCATTTGATGCCGTCTTTGATGATTTTAGCCGCCTATATCTTTAACCGCCTGTATTTCAAGAACCAATGATGTCTACTTAGTCGTGATAGTTTTCCTTTTAAATTCATTATATGCGCATTAATTAAAGTTTTCCCGTGGATGTCGTAAGAGGCGACTAAGGGAATAAGGGCTTGTAGTACTGTTAGGCGATGGGCTTGCAACCTGTCACTAATACACTAGTAAACCTCTTAGCCTGTTAGTGCAAAATGTGGTTACAGAAATATCAGTAAGTCTTTAGAGTTGTTGGTATTTCTGTAGCTCTGCCGACCCCACTCTGGGAATGAAGGCGTGATGTTATGTATGTATGTATGTATGTAATTAAAGGTTTATTTTTGATTTTTAGTATTTGTAGTTTTTTCTGTAGGATACATGACTCTAACAAAAATTAGCGCTTTAACGCTTAATATTTCATAAACGGATCCCTTGATCAAAAAATTGTTGACATGAACCCGTAATATTTTTGAAAGACCAATCCAACGAAACCCCACAACTATGGGGTAGACGAGAAAAAAAACTACATCACCATGTTACTCGTACGTGGTGTAGTACACATTTTTTTTCGAAATTTATATTACTTCTTTGTTGGCGTGACTTATATGTATATTCATGCCAAATTACAGCTTTCTAGTACTAAGAGTCTCTGAGCTAGGCTGCGGCGGACGGACGGACATGGCGAAACTATAAGGGTTCCTAGCTTGACTACGGACCCTAAAAATGCGATGACGTTGTCAGCTGACCCATAAAACACGTGAAAAATTTGCCTCCCGTCCATCAAGCACCCCACAGATAACAAATATTATGTTAATCATGGTAATTCCCTCGTAGAACTTGGGTGAAAGAAGTAATATGATAAGCGTAGTGGTCTGATGACACGTGACCCGAATTCTAAGCGGTGCCACGGGCGTGATAGAGATGGGAGATAATGCCTAGTAATAACAAGGATAGCGATAACATAAGTTAGGGTAATGCATATTCCACATTTCAGTCACATTAGTGAAACCGAGGAATCTATTCTCCTGCGTTATAACGATATCGCGTTTGACGTGTTTTAGAATCGTTTATGACTCGGTCGCCATTCTGTTAAATGACATAAGATTTGACAACACGGAAACACGTCATCGACGATATCGTTATTACCGTGTAGAATCCCAGCCCTGGGCCTCTATTCTACTGCGTTATAACGATATCGCGTTTGATGTGTTTTAGAATCGTTAATGTCACAGCCGTCATTATTGTAAATGACATAAGAGTTATCAAAACGTTGACAATACGGAAACGGGTCAAAGACGATATCGTTATTACCGTGTAGAATGCCTGCCCTGTAAATGTACGGAATTCACGTTAGCCACTGAGATAGTCACGTGGTATCTCTGTGGCTTACGTCAATTCCAGTCATTTTTCAATCGAAACATAATCGCTAACGATTATCGAACACAACTTTACTAGGTTTAAAACTTTATTATCAAAAGGTTGGCCATACGGAAGCACGTCAAAAGCAATGTCGTTTTTACCGTGTAAAATCTCAGCCATTGACTTTAGGAATGTTTTTAGGGTTCCCTAGTCAAACTAGGAACCCTTATAGTTTCGCCATGTTCGTCCGTCCGTCCACAACACAGCGCAGAGACTCTTAGTACAAGAAAGCTGTAATTTGGCATGAGTATACATATTAGTCACGCCAACAAAGTGATAAAACAAAATCTTAAAAAAAATATTTTTTAGTGTACTTTCCCTACACGTAACGTGGTGATGTTTTTTTTTTCGTCTACCCCATAGTGTGGGGTGTCATTGAATAGGTCTATCAAAAATATTGTGGGTTTGTGCAAAAAAAAATCAATCAAGGGATCCCTTAACGAAATATAAAGCTTTAAAGCGCTAGACTCAAGTATCCCTACTGCCAAAACTACAAATACTAAAAATCTGAAAATAATTCTTAATGCACTTTGCATATAAAATTTTTTAAAGGAAAACTATCTCGACTAAGTAGACTTCATTGGTTCTTGAGATACAGGCGATTAAAGTGTTTATACCTACTAAAATCATCTAAGACTTTAATTAGAAAATTAATTATTACTTGTTGATTTTTATGTTTGTAGTACTTAACGGCTTCGTAATCCTACCTTGAGAATGGTCTGACATGCTCTTATCCGATTTTTATGTTTGTAGTACTTGACGGCTTCGGAATCCTACCCAGAACATGGTCTGACATGCTCTTGCCCGGTTTTTAATGTTTTTAGTATCTTGATTTTATGAAACCTGCGATCCAAGACCTTGGCATTAACTGTGTAATGTTTGGCCTAATGGCTACCTAGAGCAGGCTACACATAACAACAAAAAACAGAAGTAGATTGATTAAGATAAATAAATTAAAGGTGCGGACGTTTTTAATTTAGCATGTTTTCTCTGAAGACCGTTTAATCTTTAATATTTTTCACGTCTGTCTTTCTTAGACGGTAATAAGAAAGGAAAATTACTTGAAATCCCCTTGCGCTGAAAAAAGGAACTCTGACAGCATTGGACATGTTTTAATTAAGTGAATGTTCTTCTGACGGATATATTAATAACTTGTTCTTACTCATAATAAAATGCGAATTGTATGTTTGTTTGTTGGATCGATGTGAAAGCACGGATCCGGGTAAATTCTACTTTCTATCCTGGAATATTGGACAGTTCTCTAGGGAACTATCATATAAACGACTTCCAAGTCGCGGACAAATTAAAAATAATAAATAATAAATAAATAAATATCAGGGGACAATCTCACACAAATTGACCTCGTCCCAATCTAAGCTCCAGGCTTGTACTATGGGTACTAGACAACGATAAAATAACTTAGTCATATAGTTCGTTCCAAGAGGTTATTCTTTTAGTGGGGTATTCTATTGAGAGGTTAGTCTTTCAAAGGCTTTTATCGGTGAATGGGTGGGCGGCCCTGCTTTGTAGTACAGTCGAAGTCATAAATATGTTTAAACTTTAGTACCATGTCACGTTCATTCATTGAGACAATTACATATAATTATATATGAAATTGTCTCAGTGAATGAAAGGTACTAAAGTCTAAACATATTTATGAAGTCGACTGTACCAAGAGTCTCTGATTCAAGCCGCGGACCGATGGACAGACGGACATGGCGGAACTATAAGCGTTGTTGACGACGGAACCTAAAAACGGGTGACAGTCACGTGATTTTGCCGCAAAAAAAGTCATGTACCTGGCCCCGTTCAAAATATTTTATAATCAAAAGAACTCGCCTTTCTCGAAATAAACGTACCGTTAATATTTCAATGTATTTATGAAACTAGCATCTTGACTAAAATACACACATTTAAGTTTGTGTTTTCTTTTGTCTATTTAACGTAAAAAGTTTATAAATAGGTAATCCATTCTTACAAATAATTAAGTAACCAGCCTTAACTGTAAAGCAATATAATAGAACAGTAATGCATAAATACCCATGTACTTTCCAAATAACATAAAATCTAACCCAGAAAGATTATTATATCCATTGCATCACACACAATAACCAGTCTAAAAGCAACCCTTGCTGCTAGCAAATAAGTCGTATTTCAAATAACATTCAAACTAAATTTCTGCTTAGATAAAACGCACCTTCCTACATTGCAATAGAGGGCTTGATGTGAATTCTAGGATTGAAAACCGTGTACGTGACTTTTTTGTTTTAATAATAAAATGTAATGGCACCCAAAACTGCACAATACATTGGCAAAAAGTATACTGAATCTAGATGACTATGTAAAATTTAAAGCTGTATATTTCTTTTTTACCTTTTGTGTAACGAAGTTGTTACAACCTCTTTCTTGCGTTCCTGGCCACTTTTACATTTCGTTTAGTTTCTACCCAAATTGTAAAATTTTCATGATTCGTGATCTATTTGATGCGATCGATAAGCATCCGACACGGTTCCCGTGTTATTTTATTTTATTTTATTATTAATTTAGCTATCATTCTCTAAATCTTTTTATTACCAAAACTTTTCTTCTTTTTATTAAACGCATAATATTTGAAGAAAGCGATTTATTTAATACCAACTACAATATCCTGAGTTATTAGCAAGAGTCTCCGAGAAACTTACCATTTTACCGTCAGAATTGTGTACAGTTAATTAGAAAGAAATGTATTCACTTTTACATTATTTCAATGGAATAATAATGCAAAAGTGGATACATCTCAGCCTACTTGTGCAAAATGTGGTTACAGAATTATTAACATGTCTTTTTAGAGTTGTTGGTACTTCTGTAGCTCTGCCTACCCCGCTCTGGGAATGAAGGCGTGATGTTATGTATGTATGTATGTAAGTGGATACAAATCTTTATATAGGCGAACGTACAATGTAAATATAATTTTACTCTGTAAACGCGTATTATGACCCGACATATTTATGAGTACGTCTAACGACAAAATATGACGAAACTCATTACAATATGAATTATAATACCTTATGATCAATATTAGGAAAAAAACATTTAAATTTGAATTAATAAAACTGTTATTTATCTTAACGTTCCTTGAAATAATCCTTGTTAGAATAGACATTCCTTTAAATAATGCTTGAAGGGATTATTTATTGGTAGCACAAAGTCCACTTTCAGTTTAATGGCTCTGCAAATGCAAACAAACATTGCACAGAAAAAATACCATTAGTACTTAACTGTTAGATATACGCAGTGCATGAAAGAATGATTTTTCAAGGGATCAAAATCTTTTATCAGTATAATTTGAAATCTGTTGTGGATAAGCCGCCGCAAGTATTTTTAATAGTGTTAAGTCAATTTTAATCTAATATATTTATTTTTCAATACAGCCATTTTTGACTTGTTATTAGAGTATGGAAGAATCTTACGCCATCTAACAATTACGAAATAACTCCGATTTATTTTAAAACCCGTTTGTTAAATTCTAGAAACAATATTTGAAAGTGTCAAGAATAAAATGACACTTATATTTTTTACCCAACTAGGTCAGGAAAAGAGACAATAATAAAAAAAACATGTTTGTTTACATTATCTTGGTCGAATTTAAAAAAAAAATTACTTGGTTGATAACATTAACCTTTAAAATGAATAAACGAATTATTATAGATTATGCATGCATAAATTACCAAATTGCAACCTAAATATTTCGGAATGATCAATTTAATCCTTTGGTAAACAATCTAATATTTGAGACCCCTTGCACTTTACTAGGCTCTGATCTATGGCAGCCTACTCTATATTGCCAAGCGAAAACGTTCCTTCCCACATTGTGATAAGTATCTTTATACCCGGCTACTGACGTAGAGCTATTACCCGCTTCATTAGGCTGACATTCCGAATATCCGGACGGATATTGCCCCGTGATGTATGTATGTATGTAATGATCGCTGAATGCTTAACCTGTGAATAAAGGAACCACTGGCTTATATTTAACTTGTTCTTTGTGTCATGATATATTTTTCCTTTAAATAAAAATATCGTCCGTGTGGTTGCCGTGTTAGAATATTGTAACACGGCAATTTAGTGGCACTCCATGTCTTGGGTCATTCTTGAGAATTGGATTATTCATCTCATTCCCCTGTCGTTTTTTATTTTAATAATTTTTAAACTAATTACAATATAATATGAAATTTTACTTAATTATAAGCGTATTTATCGAATGGACATCACATTCTGTCAACTAGGTACAGAAATATACCACTTTAAAGTTTAGCTGCCAGGGGAATGATAAAAACGACAAGGGAATAATAAAATTTACAAGGGAATGTTAAAAATGACAAGGGAATGATATCTTCAGCAGTATTGAGATCAGATGTTTTATTTAGTAAAATAACATTTTAACAAATTAACAGTCTTCTGGTAGCATTAATTGGTATTTTTTTCTATAATCATATAATTTTTTACATTGCTGTTCGATGAGAACTTTATAAAATAATTATGGTCTTTTATTATGGTTTTTATGGTTTTTTTAATTGATTTATTTTTATTATAAAATCATTAACAGTACTTTGGTTAAAATTTATGTTCTTATAGAAGAAATACACTGTAAACACTTTCGTTTGTAACCTTTTTTTCACGTATGTACACATAAAAAATACATACACCTTAGTGTCTAAGATTTTTATCTTATCTACATATTAAAATTTCATATGTACACCTTAGTTTGTAAGGTTTTTCCAGGTTTATTGCTTTTTTTAGGAATATACACATTAAGTTTTAATATTTACAACTTAGTTTGTAAGCGTAAGCTAATATGCACTCAAGTGCTTTGTGCAACCAGAATTGCACAAGATAGCCCTTATTTGTTAATAAATAAGGTCGATCAAATTTGCATCAGCACTCAAGTCGGTAAAAAAGTATATATTAGCAAAGTGGTTTCAAATCAATTTGTCCCAAAATGGCGCTTTAGTCTTTTTACATCGGAAGGGACGATATACAATGCGAATTAAAGGAAAACTATTGTTTTTTCTAGGCAACTTAAGAAAACTATCATCACCTTGTTCAAAAAGTCAAGGGAATGGGAACCAGGGGAGTGAGAAAAAGTATGTTTCTTATCGATTTTACTGAAACTGTTATTTTTACAGGAATAACTATTAAATCAACACATGCAGTCATTCATGAAGTTCTTTTTTCACTAAACACTGTATGCCAATTGCAAAAAATAAAATTTATATTCAAATTCAAGGTAATGATAATCACAGTGAACCAAAGACAGGGAAATGATATATTTACCTTCATAGCTCAGAGCTCCAACCACGAGTCACGTCCTGTTCCCACGGCGTTGGAAGCGCTACTGACGCTTATCAGGCACGGTGGGCGCAATGCGTCGGAACACGTTTAAGTAGGGATGTGCACATTGTTTAGTGAGGCAACAAGGGAATGATAGGTAAGCTCCGGACAAACCTTTCATGTAGATTTAAAAAAAAACTATGATAAACACAGCAACCATATTTTTTCTTTCAAATCAATAACTTATATGCTAACAATTGAACTAAATACAATAATAAATTTCAATCCATATCTTAGTCTTTTCAGGGTCGTTTGTTCCCAAAATGGTGAATGGACGCAACAAGGGAATGATGTATTAGGGGTTTGATATTTTTTTACGACTTATTCTAACTACCTTAAACACAAAAAAAAACCTGCCCTAGGTAGGTTGAGTGGTAATGTAACGAAACATTTTTAGTAAAGTGAATTGTTTTAATTGTACGGGTACTTTTTTCCTCTGGACGTTGAAAATTTACCCTTTCAAGAATCACCCTCTTCCCGTGGATGTCGTAAGAGGCGACTCAGGGAATAAAGACTTGTAGTACTGTTAGGCGATGGGCTTGCAAGCTGTCACTCACAACTCTAACTTCTAAGCCAACGCAATCAAAAGATACAGCCGTTTAAGCCGCAAATTTTCGCATACTGTCGAAACTCGAAAGAGAATCAAAACTTAAAGGGTACTTCCAGTCGATCTAGAAGCTTGAAATTTGGTACGAAGCAACGTCTTACAGCACAGATAAAGGAAAAATTGCAAAGCCCGTAAATTTAAGTTTCATCAAAAAAAAAACATTTGGCGATTGCAAACTTTTATGCAGTTGGTAAACTAATAGCAACCTATGTCAGTGCCTACAAGTTTGTTCGGAACCCTCTGTGCGCGAGTCCGACTCGCACTTGGTCGGCTTTTTTTTTATAGCAGACTATATTTTTTGATATCGCTTATAAACCTAACTTAACCTACGGAAAGCAACTAAATTATGCATTTTATTTAAAATAGCTCCAATGTTAGCTTTCGGAAAAATGTTAATTCGGACAAATCAATATTCGGAAAAACATAGTTCGGAATTTTAAGGTGTTCCCCATCTATCTATACCTACAGGGTGGCCGAATTTCGAGGAAAGTTAATCGAACATTTCATATTTTGAATTAAATGCAATATGTTTGTACGTTGTACCTGTTACAAAACAGTTTAAAATATATATCCTCTCCGATATTTAGATAACCATTTAAATATATTTTTTACCTTTTTAAATTGGTTAAATAGGCTTGAAAACGAAAATAAACAATACATTTATTATATGCGATAAGTACCTAAGTAAAATTTGTTTAAGAATTACAAAGCCATGGACCGACAGGCAAAAACAAACATAGGCGTCATTTATGTATGTAAACACTTTATAAAAGAAAATACAATTACAAGAATTTTCGTACATAAACTTAAGATTAACATGTACAATGGCGAACTTATCCCTTTATTACCTATACATATATGTATAATTCCTATTTCCCATCGGGTGTAGTCTAAAATTTTCCTTTGTCTGTTTCCACGCAGTAAATATCATAGCAATTCAATATTACTTGGCACCACGTGGTAGATATAAGTTGAGCCAAGTCGCGTGTATCGGTATATTATCGAAATGTTTTCAAGTTTTATGTACAGTCAACCAAATTGATTCCTAGGCTACGATGGACCATGTCAACATGACGTTGTCAACCAAGTCATAGGAAGTTGCTTTACAGCGTGGACTCCCATCAGGAGTCCGCCCTCTCTCCGGCGAAGTAGTCAAAGCCATCAGAGGCTAACTACGTAGGTCCCTCAAAAAAAAAAAAATGAAGTTGCTTGGTTGACAACGTCAGTTCATAGTCCGCAGTGGCCAGAGATCAAATTGGTTGCCTGAACCTACCTACGACACGTTAGCCTATAGGTAGTTGGTAGTGAACCTGCCAATGAAACAAGCGGACCCGGGTTCGATTCCCAGCATAGGCAAATTGAGTTATGAGCGCGATTATTTGTTCTGAGTCTTTAATGTTTTCTATGTACTTAAAGTACATGGTTCTTTAAATATGTTAATTGTACCTGGGTAAGAACTAAAAAGTTGGCCACGCTAACTCACTCAATGAAATTTATTATGAAAGTTTTTCCGTTGAGACACAAAAATTAGCCATACATTTTAGGGATAATTTTCGTGTCACAACGGAACTTTTATCACTTTTGTTATTTGTATGGTTAACTACGCTTAACTATGGTCCAACTATTTGTTCATCACCCACCTATAATACAAGCCTAGAGTTTAGTTTGGGACTAGGTATTTAGATATTCATTTTATTGATTTTTTACCTATGTGCCAGTGCAGTCGGTTAAACAAGTAGTCTTTCAAATAAAAAAATATAAGGGGATATCTTAACACAATTAAACTGTCATGTCTTGATGATTATGCTATTTTTGATACAATAAGTTATATCGACTTATCGGGTTTGGCCACGCAACCCTCGAAATTAACCTATGAAATAATAATAAATATCAGGGGACAATCTGACACAAATTGACCAAGTCGCAAACTTAGCTCTAGGCTTGTACTATGGGTACTAGACAACGATAAACATACTTAAATAGAGAAATACATACTTAAACACATAGAAAACATCCAAGACTCAGAAACAAATACTCGAGCTCATCACACAAATATTTGCCCTTACCGGGATTTGAACCCAGGAACGCTGGCTTCGGACACAGGGTCACTCCCAACTAGGGCAACGTATCGTCAATTTTAATACGTTTTAAAGTAAAAATTAAAGATGCAAAATACTATTCATAAACCAACTAAAATATATCAATAAAGTAACTCAATCTGAAATTCGAAATCATTAATACCAAGGTCTCAAGATCCCACTTTGATATTCCTAACGACAACAGCTCATAATTCTGGATACTTGAATCACCCGACCATTCAAACAAGAACCAGTAATACAATGTAACTCCTTAAAACGACAAGCCATTTAATGCTGGTTTTAACATTACAAGCCTGATACTTCAAGACCTTTTACTTAATTGAAATTGTTCGCTTTAAGAGTTCCCTCAGTTCTGGTGTACGTGCCCAGTATTGGTAGATCTTTGAGTGTGTACTGGTTTGTTTGAAATAGAGGGTCGTCATAAAGTGGCTTTTGATTTTGATTTTACGCCTGTGTTATATTTGGAAACCCTTATCTTTACTTGATAGTTAGAAATGATTTATTAATCGCCGGTTTGATTTATTGGGTTTAACTAAATTAATTAAGAGTTACTTATATCTATTTTAGTGCAAAAGTAAAAGGGTGTCCTACATTTAAACACAGGTAACTTAAAGTTGAAGTTATAATTTATTATGCGTTCATTTTTGTATAAAGTATAAAAATTGAACTGATCAGATAAATAAGTAAACAGAAAAATACTGCTTTTGTTTAAGCAACATATATTTACACTTTTTTTGTGTTAAAAAGTTACTGTTTGAAAATAAAGTTACATCAACATTGGGATTAAACTTTAAAACCAAGTCAATGTCAATAACAAAAATCATAGTACGGTGTTTTACTCGCTGGTTATTTGAAAAGTCACTGTATTATTATGTAAAGAGCTTTGATTAAAAGGAAACAAAAAAAACTACGTATTTGTGCATAACTTTTGGGCAAATATTTAATAATCATTCATTTTTTTTGAGGGACCTACGTAGTTAGCCTCTGATGGCTTTGACTACTTCGCCGGAGAGAGGGCGGACTCCTGATGGGAGTCCACGCTATAAATGGGTTTTACACTAGCATGCCTAACCCTCGGGCCAACCTCGGACTTAGGACGCTAGGGGAGAATTTCAATCGAATTGGGCAAAGCAAATGTATTATTAAATGGTCAGCATTTTACATATTTTGATAATTAATAGGAATATTTGAAACAAATGTAAGACAAAATGATTTCTTATTACCTTTTGGAAACTTTATCTAGAGTTATATTTATCTTTTATTACCTAACCGTATAGGGTAAAATATAAACACGCCTGTTTCCCAGAGGGGCAAGAAGAGACACTTCTCTCCACCTGCTACGATCCTGACAAATCTCTTTCGCTTCTTCCATATTCATACATGGATTCTTGCATGCACGTCGGTTTCGGGTACTTAGGATTCGGCCCTTTTGCAGAATTTCTCCGATTTGATTCGAAAAAGTACGCCTAGGGCGGCCCCTTCCCACCCTTCCACTCACTTTCACACTATATATCTTTCGTCAATCTTCTTTTATCCATTCTCTCCAAATGACAATGTCACACAAATTAATCTAGTCCCAAACTAAGCTCTAGGGTTGTACTATGGGTACTAGACAACGATAAACTTACTTATATATAGAAATATATACATAGAACTATATACATACCCCCGTGTGGTTGCTGGGTTAGAATAGTGCCACTCCATGTCTTCCCGTGGATGTCGTAAGAGGCGACTAAGGGAATAAGGGCTTGTAGTACTGTTGGGCGATGGGCTTGCAACCTGTCACTAATACACTGGTAAACTTCTTGGCCTGATTTCGCAAAATGTGGTTACAGAATTATCAATAAGTCTCTTTAGAGAATTTTGTTTCTGTAGCTCTGCCTACCCCACTCTGGGAATGAAGGCGTGATTATGTATAGTATAGTATATACATAGAAAACATCCAAGACTCAGGAACAAATACTCGTGCTCATCACACAAATATCTACCCTTACCGGGATTTTAACCCAGGACCCTTAGCTTCGAAGGCAGGGTCACTACCAACTAGGCTAGCGTGTCGTCAATCTTAGTCACTACATCTTTCACTCCACATCTAAATATAAATATAAACATCAAAAGAATATATTATTTCTAGAGACTAACAATAAATAATAAAGGTAACCAAAATACCAAAACAATTAATCAAATATCTATTGTGATACAATTAAGCCTTATATGAAAACTATTAAATTCCCCTTGGACAATACGCAAGGAAAAGCAATAAATAATTCCCACTAATAACAATATATCAAATATATAAATCATCCTGCGGAATTTGGGTCGTTTAAGCAAATATCTTCCTTAATCGTAATGGAGCAGGGTCTATTACAAACGTACCTGCTACTTAAGTGCCTTTTAACTATTAAGGTCTCTGTCCACTACACCGTATCATGACCGTAGTATGACACAGTGGCCTCGTTGGGAGTGACCCTGCCTCCGAAGCCAGCGGTCCTGGGTTCAAATCCCTGTAAGGGCTTATATTTGTGTGATGAGCGCGAATATTTGTTACTGAATCTTGGATGTTTTCTATGTATTTAAGTATGTATTTCTTTGTATAAGTATGTTTATCGTTGTCTAGTACCCATAGTACAAGCCTAAAGCAAGTGCAAAATCGACCCCTGATTTTTACATACATACATAACATCACACTTTCATTCCCAGAGTGGGGTATTCAGACTAAAAATATTTACGTCCAAGACTGTCTTATACTATAAAAAAAAAAACATTTTCTTTGCTTTACATGAACCCAATAGTGAGAGGTGCCCGAAATAAACGTAATATAACTATGCCTTATTACAGCTTTATAATACCAAGATTATCTAAATTAAACCGCGGAAAGACAGAAAGACGGATATGGCAAAACTAAAAAGGTTCTCTGTTAACTACGGAACCCTTAAACCGTTTCAGTTGTAAAAACCATTGATAGGTATAGCCAATGATCATGTCACTCGGACGACACGTTGGCCTAGTTGGGAGTGACCCTGCCTCCGAAGCTAGCGATCCTGGGTTGAAATCCCGGGAAGCGCAGATATTTGTGTGATGAGCGCGAATATTTGTTCCTGAGTCTTGTATGTATTTCTCTATTTAAGTATGTTTATCGTTGTCTAGTACCCATAGCACAAGCCTAGAGCTTAGTTTGGGACTAGGTCAATTTGTATGAGATTGTCCCTTGATATTCATTATTTATTTACTCAATAAAGACCCATAACAACACCTTCACTGGCAACTTTAGAACATGCTTAAACTATCCTCTAACTTAAACCACACCCCCCCACCGTTTATTCAAGTAGCAAACTTCAAGTTTCGAACACTAGATAACTGCCTAGTTTATAACTAGTGCAAGTCTAGAACTAGGTCGTGTTGGGAATAAACAGTTTCTGGTTTATGCTTGGTTTAATGAAATTGTGCCAATTGCGTTTTGTAATTGTAACTGTTAGTTACGAGTTAAATGCGGGGAATTGAATATTGATTACTTAGTTTCAGTGCCCCCATGTGGTTGCCGGGTTAGAATAGTGGCACTCCATGTCTTCCCGTGGATGTTGTAAGAGGCGACTCAGGGAATAAAGGCTTGTAGAACTGTTAGGCGATGGGCTTGCAACCTGTCACTAATACACTAGTGAACTTCTTGGCCTGATTGCGCAAAATGTGGTTACAGAATTATAAACAAGATTAGAGTTGTTGGTACTTCTGTAGCTCTGCCTACCCCACTCTGGGAATGAAGGCGTGATGATATGTATGTATGTATGTATGTAGTTTTAGTTTACTAAGCCTCGTAAGGACTTCGTAATTTGACACTACAAACAAACAGGAATATTTTTGTCAGTGGAAATTTCAACCAAGCATCAAAGGGAATAAAGTTCAAATACCTTTGCTCTTAAATGCCATTTTCAATGTTGAAACATAAAAATGAACTTTATAAACATTGGAATACAGTTTAAACTGAATTGTACGGGAATGGGCACATTGCACATCGGCCTTACGGGGATGGACAAAAACCACCGATAAAATGGCGATTCCTATTTTCAGAGCTGAGAGGGTATCATGACATGGCTAAGCAATTTAATTTACGGTGACAGAAAGAGACAGAGCCGTGTTACTGGGTCATACACAGATTTAGGTTACCGTCTTTCCTGTGGACACACCGAAAGTTTAAAGGCCTAATTTTCTGGCTAAGCCCATTCCCGCAAAAACACCGTCAGGACTGCTTTAGAGCTATCATATAAAAACATAACTTATGTGCACACAAGCTCTTAACTATTGACCACAGGAGACACAACTTTTGTTTTTAAGAGTGTGTATGACCCTACTATAGCTCTGTGCCTTATAACTCATCCTAAAATGAATTGATTTGCCATGTTACGGTAACCCCCCTAATATCTCTTAACCTTTAAAACGCCGCGGTCGGCTGCAACCTCACGTGCCTCAGACGCCAACGACGTCAAATGGCGCAACCGCGCTGATAGAAAATGTATGGACCGTATTGAGCGCTCTGCGTCCCTGACACAAAGATCCAATGACGTGATTTCGCGGTTAAACGGTTGAACGGCTTAATTGATTTTCATAAAACCTAACTGTCAACCATTCCGATTAAACTAGCTTACTATTTAGGGTTCCGTAATAAACAAGGAAGGAACCCTGATAGTTTTGCCATGTCCATCTGTCTGTCTGTCCGTGGTTTAACTCAAAGACTTTTTGTACTACACATACTATACATTATACATTTGGTATTATACATTTATGTTATATATGTATGTATTATTATTTTTCCAGCGCAATATGTATTTATATTATTATAGCTTGTTTATATGTATGTGTTTGTGTATTAGTTACACCTTATGTTGCACCGCCACTACAATCTCTGCTTTGCCCAAAGGTCAACTGGTAGAGAATACCTTACGGCATTAAGTTCGCCTTTTGTATACTAAGTATATTCTTTTGTGCAATAAAGATTAAATAAATAAATACTACAAAGCTGTAATTTGACATAGTAATACATTTAAATAACGCCAACAAAGTTAATATTTTAATGTATCTATCAATGCTTGTAATCAACGCTCTAACAAAATTAAACAAATTAATTTAGAAAGTTAGCGGCGTTTTAAATTGAATCCTCTATCACCTCGTAATTTAAATTAATTCTTCATTAACAAATGTTTTAATTATTACCGCTCCCTTTCCGACGGCAATCAAATCCTTCTTATTAGAAGAAGTTATTCCAAATTTGGAACTGATTTATTTTTACAGTAAACCTGCTACTGATCAGTAGACACAATCGTCACTACTTTAAACATGAAGAGAATAAAGCTTAAAATCGCACATCATGAAATGTTACATACGAAGTTTTTTCAAAACAGTGACGATTGTGTCACACAGAAGAAAATATAGACACGTCTTCAACAAGTTACAAGCTTTAATTAACTTGCAATGATTATAGACGTCGGTCAGTTATGTCAAATCTTGCAAGTCGATTTTAAAACAGTTCCCGTAAATGGGTTGAAATTTGGATCACACATGTAAAATCGTTTTTATTTTTAATGTTAAGGAGAAGGCACATGAGCACTCAGGCCACCTGATGGTTAGTGAAATCTGAGACCCATAGACATTTGAATTCTCAAGATTATAATCCTAAGACCTCAAAGGCGCTGCCAACCCTGAGGACTAAGATGAAATGCCTCTATGCTAGTAATTTCACCGGTTGTCTTATCCCCACACCGGAACACAACACTGTTGCTTGGCGGATGGTTAATGGATAAGATGGTGGTAGCGATAATGCAATAGTATAGTATTATAGTTCTGATCTGATGATGGAGTCAGAACGTGGCGAAAGGATCTCCGATATACTTTAAGTGTGAGGTCAAGAGCCCAATTTAGATTACATTTGCAGAGTAATCTGGTAATTCCTAAACACCAGTCAGCGAGATTCAGGGGTAGTTTCAGGTACGGAGCAGCAAAAGTCTGGAATAATATTCCTCCTCATATAAGGTAGCGAAAGTCTTACGATATTTGTAAGAAAAAGTGCAAGGCAATTCCTAAAAAACTCCCGGAAGCTACTCTATCCCTAAATAAATAGAACCTTCCAGTTCAAGCTGCAGACCGGATAGCAAGATTCTTCTTTTTTATATTTTTCTTATGTGTCTATTTTTGTAATGGTGTCTCTCTTGTTTGTACGATAAAATGTCGCTTATTTTTTAGTAATTCTTTTTGTTTCTCTTTAATGTTTTTTTTACTTTTTCCCTGGGGCCGGTATAGCTTTCTGAATCATCAGCTGACTGTCAATTGGCAATATCGCTAACCTCAGTCAGCTGGTGGTGTCCCTTCGGGTTTCGGCTGAAAAACAGCGCTGCATGGAGTCGCTCCTGCGCGGGTGCAACCATCAGCATTACGCTGACGCCCGAACCCTTTGCCGCGCCTAGATTACTTAGGTTAGAATTATTTTTTGTTTTCCACTAATTTTTGCTAGCGTTGTTTCTCTTTTATCTCTTCTGTAACATTTGTTCTGTGTAATCATTATGCTAAGACTGATGTGGCAATAAATGTATTTTCTTTCAATTCTACTTAGAACCTAAAACAATACAAAACAATACAAATACACTTTAGTGAAGACCAAAAAGAAACAGAACACGGAACAGTACATTTAAAACATAGGTATATAACAGGCGGTATTACCGCTACATAGTGATCTCTTCCAGACATCATTGGGGTAAGTAACTAAGGACAAATTCATGGCAGGCGGTGTAAACTAATTCCTTTAGAAGTCAAACTAAACAACTACAAGAAACACATAAAGTATTTCAAAGGACGATGGGTAAAAATGTCCCCACCCACCAACAGTGATGAAACATGTGCCAGTTTATAGATCTTGGCAATATGATGTATTTTTTCTATGGCGACGATCACCATATGTATGGGGTTTTCTTGAAAAATCATAATCTTATAGTATGGAACTATGGAATTTGTTTGAAAATGAACACGTATGTAGATGATTTGCCTTGCCTGGCCCTTTGTTTTCATTAAAAAATTCCCATTGATTTTGCTACGAAGATAAGTATTTTGTCTTTTATTGGGTCCTAATGAACATATAGACCTGCAGCCCGTTACTGTTGGAGGGGGAGACGGGGTCCATACAAAATTGCCCATCACCCTTTGAAATGAAAACTATTTATATATAAACTAAATATAAATACATACATACATCCTCCAAAACAGCCAAACAATGATAACACACGAAGTATGAGATAGAAGTTTTTTTTTTAGACTTTAACTACGGAACTGATAGAAAACGATCATTTTGCTATTGACATGTTATCGTATCGTCAACGTTACGATAGCTCTT
Source organism: Acleris holmiana (assembly GCA_949316455.1). NCBI lineage: Eukaryota > Metazoa > Arthropoda > Insecta > Lepidoptera > Tortricidae > Acleris > Acleris holmiana. The sequence continues at coordinate 1,095,492 of OX438782.1, read as the reverse complement.
ATTTATATGACCGCAATGGCGACCGATTTAAAAGAATATTAATGTAGCAAAAGCAATACGATTTCAGGCAAAAATTCATTCAGACAAAGCGAGATTTAAATTAACTTTAAAATTAAAAGCCATGACAAACACCTGGGACTTGTCAAAAAATATGCCAAGGGCACCCTAATACTAAGCCTCTGTTGTTCGTCTGTCTGTCCATCGGCGGGCTCCTCATGAACCGTAACAAGTTGACGGTTTTTGAAAGCGTCTCGAGAAGGTACCGAGTTTGAACCCCCGCGGTCACTATGTACAACGTTTTTCTAACTTATGTATATTACCCGATGCTCTTACAGTGAAGGAACAACATCATGTCGAAACCTGCATATTCGAACAGCTGAGTGTGTAAGAGGGTAATTTCACAAAATAACCTAAAGGGGTCGAAGTGTATCTGATGTTTATATAAGGTGTGTATTTTTATTGCCACTATCAGATTAAATATATACATAACATCACGCCTACAGAACAACCAACAACTCTAAAAAGACTTGTTTATAATTCCGTAATAATATTTTGCACAATCAGGCCAAGAAGTTACTAGTGTATTAGTGACAGGTAACAAGCCCATCGCCTAACAGTACTACAAACCCTTATTCTTTTAGTCGCCTCTTACGACTGTACACATCTTGAATTAGATACGACTGTTGTGGGTTGCAGTGTGAAGAAAAAGTCTTGAGTCTTAGTTATAATTAATATATTCGGAGCACTTGTTGCTTAGCACAGAGATGTGAGAGATGTTGCCAGTGTACATTACATTACATTATCAGGGGATAATGTCACACAAATTGACCTAGTCCCAAACTAAGGTCTAGGCTTGTACTACGGGTAATAGACAACGATAAACTTACTTATATAGAGAAATACATATTTAAATACATAGAAAACATCCAAGACTCAGGAACACATATTCGCGCTCATCACACAAATATCTGCCCTTACCGGGTGTTAAACCCAGAACCGCTGGCTTCGGAGGCAGGTTCACTCCCAACTAGGCCACCGTGTCGTCATGTCTGTTGACTGGCACTTTTTTAGTGGTTTCCACAGATTAGAACAGATTAGAAGGGTATGTAAATTATATAATTGTCACAGACTAACAGTAATAAGGGATACGTTATTGTTATCATATCATAGATAAGGTCTAGTTTAGTTTCTTATTTTATTTTTCTTGTTTTTTTAAACCAACACACTGTATGGTGCTGTGTAAAGCGGTGTTTGCACGAGGAAATTGTATAGTTACGTGGCATACCTACTGTATGATGTTCTTGTTTTTTTTTATAAGTGTTTTGCATGTGCGATCGTGGCGTCATTGCGCCGTGTCTTCACCAATTGGTCACAACGGAAGAACAGCGCTGGCCATGCCAGCACCACGCTGAGTTGTGACCATTTCGTGACAAATTATGTTTTGATTTCCGTTAATGTTTAAATTGTTTGTACTTGTTTGCCAGTTTTGTCTCGAATAAACTATTTCTATTCTATTTCTATTTTTACCCGGCAATGACACGATATGATAACAAATAATAAAATTAAAATAAAGTTACAAGGAAAGTTTCCATACAAGAAACGCGTTTTAAGCTCAATTTTATTTTCGTAACACCCTCCGATACCTTAGTGCGAGTCTGACTCGCACTTGGCCGATTTTTTAATGTTTTTTTTTAACTTCACGTTGTCTTACTGTTCTGACACTGTTAAATGTTATTTCCGTCTCAATCATTACTTGGTTCAAGGTAATTGAATTATCCAATTAAGACTGTACGCAATAACTGGTGTATCTATTTATTTGTGAGTGACGTACCCAGTAACGTCACTCACGCCTCCATAAATGAGGTACGTGGGGAAGGATTTGCAGTCTTGGGATTTGGTTTACGGACAAAATAACAACTTTTAGGCATGCATAGGCAGACTAATGTGATGCAGTTAATCGCTAGATACTAAAACGACATTTTAATCCCTAGGGACTGAAGTACTTTTTCTTTTTAATTTCCTTATAAAAAGCATTGGAAAGCACAAACAGCCAGATTCATTTTTTAATTTGCTGATGTTGCCCTTGACGATGGAATGCGCGGTGTAAATGTCAACGCTTGTTTAAGTTTTTGTAATAACAACATTGTAATTTAAGATTTATTTTTCTCGTCGAAGTGAAAAGCCGAATGTTTAACTGGAGACTAAAAAGCCATAATGACACTCGAAGTTCATCCACCCTCGCTTCGCTTCTAATAAATTCGTTGCGGTAATATTAATGGTTAATTTATACGAATCTAGTTATTCCTCTGCACCAACCACCGTAGATACAATTGCTATTGTCTTTGTACCTGCATCTATTATTTTCACTAAATTTCGTTACTCACCATTGTCCATTGTCATTCGAGTCTGGTTTTGAATATACTAGTAGTAGAGAGTGCACTTTATCCGATAATATTTACTGACTGTAATAATTCTTTATTCGTTTGAAAACTGGCAAAAATACAGAAACGTGTTTGTGGTTGCCGGGTTAGAATAGTGCCACATGTCTCCCTGTGGATGTCGTAAGAGGCGACTAAGGGAATAAAGGCTTGTAGTACTGTTAGGCGATGGGCTTGCAACCTGTCACTAATATACTAGTAAACTTCTTGGCCTAAAATGTAGTTACGGAATTATACACAAGTCTTTTTAGAGTTGTCGGTATTTCTCTAGCTCTGCCTACCCCAATCTGGGAATGAAGGCGGGATGTTATGTTATGTGAATAATCTAGGCAGGTACATCTTTTTGGGCTTCATCTTTATACCAAAGAATCATGGGCAAACGACAAATAGCAGTTGCTGATAAACCTAATGATATTTGCATAGTAAACTAATAAATAAATACCAGGGGACAATCTCACACAAATTGACCTAGTCCCAAACTAAGCTCTAGGCTTGTACTATGGGTACTAGACAACAATTAACTTACTTACATAGAGAAACGTGCTGAAAAGCCGGGTGTCGCCTGTAACACGAGCAATAAATTGAGGGATTGTGTCCACACCACAAACGTAAAAAAAAATATTCTCCAACTTTTGAAAATAACTTATTGTTGACTAAATTTTAATGAATTTAGATTTTCTAAGCAAGCAATGTATTGCGAAAACTACGAAGTTGTTAGGCTGACAGTAGATGTCAACTAGACTATTGGATGGAGTACATTGAAAATAATATTTAGTTTTTTCGAAAATATCCCAAATAATAAATAACATATTTTTTTAATTTGTAGCACAAATGTTGTTACGTTAATAAAGTAGAAGCGATCCCTCAATTTATTGCTCCTATTGCAGGCAACACCCGATATAAAGAAAACATTCAAGATGATGTCGTCCATATAAGGTTTAAATTATATTGAGGACGTTATCCAAACAGCAGTCGGGTTTTTAAAACCTGGGGGGTTATTATGACATAACCATGCAGTTCTGTTTACGCTCAGAGAAAAGGTCAGAGCTAAGGCAGAGGTCCTTTTCTCTGAGTGTAAACAGATCTGTGGTGCTAGACAAGTTGTGTTTCGATTGATAAATGTATGGAATTGACGTAAGCCACCGAGATAGTCACGTGACACTTACGTCAATTCCATATATTTTTCAATCGAAACATAATCGCCAACGATTGTGAATGCAACTTGTCTAGCACCACATAGTTAGGTCATGATAACCTCCCTGGTTTTTGTTATTTACACAAGTTTAGTAGAAAAACGAACACCACAGTATTGTTTTTCTTTTTATAAATCATATATCTACCCAAATTTCTACAATTTTCCATCACAATGTTTTCAAGTGCCCATATTTTTGTTCTGGTAACGAGTATTTGCGGCAATAGTAAGAAATTATATTTCACCTCATCCCTTCTATACAAAAATACCCATGATCCTATCATTAAAATTAACTTTATTAACTAAGCACGGGCACTTTACACTCTCAAATCCCTGCATCAATTTTTTGTAAACTTGGTGCAATCTTTTCATAGTAAATTACTAACGGTTCCAATTTCACTTTGACAGCGACTTCGCCGACGAACTTTGAAAGAAACCCTCGTACAATGTCAATTAGTGTCACAAACTTGTAGATCGCTCAAACTAATCCTGGGCCTCAAGGGATACTGTAAATGTGTGGGGCAGTAAGATAAGCGTTAAGCGTTTGTATTTGTACAAGCCTTCATGTTTCACTTTGTTCTTGTTTAACTGATGTATTTTTATTTCAAATATAAGTCTCACTTAAGTGCTTTGCTTGCTGTATTTTTACTTTAGTATGTCTTGTGTTCGACGACATGGTGGCCTAGTTGGGAGTGACCCTGTCTACAAAGCCAGCGGTCCTGGGTTCAAATCCCGGTAAGGGCAGATATTTGTGTGATGAGCGCCAATATTTGTTCCTGAGTCTTGGATGTTTTCTATGTACTTAAGTATTTATTTCTCTATATAAGTATGTTTATCGTTGTCTAGTACCCATAGTACAGTCAAGGTCATAAATATGTATACACTTTTGTACCTTGTCACTTTAATCGCTGTGACAATTTCATATGGCAGTTTAAACATGACGTTAAATAGACAAGGTACTAAAGTGTATACATATTTATGACCTTGACTGTACAAGTCTAGAGCTTGGTTTGACTAAGTCAATTTGTGTGAGATTGTCCCCCGATATTTTTTTATTTATTTATTTATAATGAGATACATTTAGGAAAGCATCTGTATCTTTAGTACCAATTCAATAATTATGTTGCACTATATATGTTGTTGTTAAAAGCAAGCTAAAGGATCATTTTCTATCACTTCCGTAGTTTTTCTATTAAGTCCTTTACTTTTTTCTTTCTTCTATCTCATGCTTTGTCTGTTGTCATTGTTTGGCTGTTTTGGAGGATGTATGTATGTATATATCTATTATAAAAAAAAAACGTGTCACAGTGTTAGTTACCATACTCCTCCGAAACGGCTCGACCGATTTTAATGAAATTCTATATGCATATTCAGTAGGTCTGAGAATCGGCTACTATCTATTTTTGACACACCTAAGTGACATGAAAGAAACAAAAAAAAAATTGCAGCGGGCGAAGCCGCTGGCGGGTTGCTAGTTATAATATATGTATTTATTAAATTATTTACTTTATGTATTTATATTTAGTCTATAAATAAATAGTTTTAATTTCAAAATTGAAATAATTTTATTGTTTCTTGTAGTTATTTAGTTTGAGTTCTAAACGAATTAGTTTACACCACACAGTGAAATTGTGTCCTCAGTTGTTGTCTGGAAGAGATCACTATTTCACGGTAAGACCACCTGTTGTTTACCTATGATTTAAATGTACTGTTCCGTGTTCTGATTATTTTTTTTATTTTTTGTTGTTCAATAAAGAGTATTTGTATTGTATTGTATGTGTTTCTGTGTTATGTCCTAAGTAAATAAATAAATAATAAATAAGCGGACGAAGATTACGTATGGACATCAAAAGGCCACATAATAATATAATAAAGTCGGTCTGTTCATTATATATATTAAACTGATCATATTTCCTTAAGACTGTTAAACATGAAAGCACGATTAGAAGCAAAGTCCTCGAGTTTTTTTAAAACATGACATATTTTTGGTTGTATCTTCGAAACCCGAGGACTTCCTCGAGCAACGTAATAATAGTAATTTGTGATTTTTGACATTTAGTATTTAATATAAATTTTAATGTTTTGATTTGTGATCTTACATGTATTTTATGACTTATAAATTTTTACTATATATACATTATGTTGGATGTTAAATTTATTTATTGCATGAATAATAATATTTGCACGCTTGCTTGCAAGCTGGATACACTGGACATTATATATATTTTTTTAAATTGACTGTAACATCTTGTGTACTGTATTCTGCAAATAAATGATATTGATTGATTGATTGATTGAACCTTAATCTTTAACGATGATTTTGGATTCAAAAGTTGAGTAATTTATAACTTCTTCTTGGTAATCCATTTTCGAAAATAAGCCACGCTATCTCCAACTCATGTTCTTCGCGCTGAAGCACATAAAGCTATCCCTTTTCATTCCGGTGTGGGCGTGGTAGTATATGTGGCCTTTTAATGTTTGTATGTAAAGCTATATGGGCTAGAAAAAACTATGCAACAGCGATGGAGAGCAGAGGGAGACCAATTCATAGAAACCGCCCCACATCTCGCTTTTTTTAACGGGGTGGGGGGGAAACTGCTAGATAACTTCCTAGATTTTTACCTACTTACGAGTTTTTAGGGTTCCGTAGCCAAATGGCAAAGAACGGAACTCTTATAGATTCGTCATGTCTGTCTGTCTGTCCGTCCGTATGTCACAGTTACTTTTTTCCGAAACTATAAGAACTACACTGTTGAAACTTGGTAAGTAGATGTATTCTGTGAACCGCATTAAGATTTTCACACAACAATAGAAAAAAAAAACAAATTTTGGGGGTTCCCCATACTTAGAACTGAAACTCAAATTTTTTTTCATCAAACCCATAAGTGTGGGGTATCTATGGACAGGTCTTCAAAAATGATATTGAGGTTACTAACATAATTTTTTTCTAAACTGAACAGTTTGCGCGAGAGACACTTCCAAAGTGTTAAAATGTGTGTGTCCCCCCCCCTGTAACTTCTAAAATAAGAGAATGATAGAACTAAAAAAATTACCATGCAAACTTCCACCGAAAATTGGTTTGAACGAGATCTAGTAAGTAGTTTTTTTTAATACGTCATAAAAACATTGATCAAAGCTACAACGAACTTTTATATTATGTTACTTGCTGCTACGGAACCCTTCATGGGCGAGTCCGACTCGCACTTGGCCGCTTTTTATGGTAAGGTGAAGCTAAACAAGCACTCAGGCCACCATTCAACCAAACAAACAAACTCTTTAGCTTTATATACCTATTAGTATAGATAGAGCTTGACTCACTTCTCACCACGCGCTATTTTTTTTGTGTATGAACTGTCGAAAAGGTGTGACCATATACAACGCCAGGTCGTTGGAGGTGAGCGGTGTGAGTCCCCACTTCTTTTAACCGCCTTTCACAGGATACCGTAGTATTATTCTGTTCCCGTACTACAAAGACAAGCATTTTTAACGCATTCACTGCCACCAACGCATATATGCGTTTTTGTAACTTTCACCCAGTGCCTTGAACGCATAGACGCTTTCATAATATTTAATGACTTTCACCCTGTGCCTTCAACGCATTATATGAGTTCTGAATTTTATTTCTTGAATGTTACCTCTTGGATCAGACGATATGTAATGCCCCAAATTATACTATCAGTAAGTATACAATATTATAATGATTAGGTACTTTCGATAAAAATGTTTGAATTATAAACGTCTATAAAACAATAATTAACACAGAATCGTTTTTCTGGCGATCAGTATTAATGTTATCAAAGATAATAAACATATTCTAGGAATATAAAATATAACTTACAATGTTTTATTCAAAATAACGTGTTGTTAGAATAATTAGGTATTTCCAATGCGAACAAACCAATTAGTATGAACTCATAATGTGCGTTGGAGGCACTGAGGCATAGTTGTCTACATACCTTTTAATTCACGACTCGATTTGAATACTTCAATTTATTTTTACCTGAAAAATAAGTAAAACATTATAATTGCGAAGTACAAATTGACAAAATCACGTGAAAAAGATGAGTTTTTTTTTTTTTTATGTTAAGGAGAAGGCACACGAGCACTCAGGCCACCTGATGGTAAGTGGAATCTGAGACCCATAGACAATTGAATTCTCAAGACTATAATCCTAAGACCTCAAATGCGTTGCCAACCCTGAGGACTAAGATGGAATGCCTCTATGCTAGTAATTTCACCGGTTGTCTTATCCCCACACCGGAACACAACAACTACAACTTGACGAAAACGGATGGATCTAACTCCGTGTGCTTCTGTTTAGCCCATCAGAGTAAATATACTCTTTAACCGAACAATTATTGTCCTCGCGTGTGAAATCCATGGACAGATCCCTTTTACTAAGTTCACGGTGATTGTCTAGGTAAAAACCAAGAAGCTTCTAGTGGTGGTAGGACGCTGTGCAGGGTCCGTCCGGATCGCTACCACCATCTTGTCCATTAACCACCCGCCAAGCAACAGCTTAGTGTTCGCATTGTTGTGTTCCGGTGTGGGGATAAGACAACCGGTGAAATTTCTAGCATAGAGGCATTCCATCTTAGACGTCAGGGTTGGCATCGCATTTGAGGTCTTAGGATTATAGTCTTGAGAATTGAAATGTATATGGGTCTCAGATTCCACTTACCATCAGGTGGCCTGAGTGCTCGTGTGCCTTCTCCTTAACATAAAAAAAATCTTATATTACATGATACCGGAGATTGCACGGCGAACAACGCTTCGAAGCCAAGAAAAGTGACCTTGAATGACATCGCTTATGTTTTTTGTCCCTATTTTAGGATGAAAAGAAAGGGACAAAAACATAAGCGAAGTTTTTTGTCCCTTTTTTAATGGTGAAAAGAAAGGGACAGGAAAAATAAGCGACGTCATTCAAGGTCACTTTTCTTGGCTTCAAGGAGTTGTACGCCGTGCAATCTCCAGTGTCAAATACACCGTGTTTTTTTTGATTTACGATAACTTTAAGGGCACGTTCTTCAAGTCAAATTAAGCTAATTTCCCGAAGACCGACATATGATAACTCGTACGGTTATAAAGATATTCAATTATTAAAATTAATCAGTTAATCACGTTAAACTAATGTAAAAGGCTCTTAATTGATACCTAACAATTTTCTTTTAATTACCTATTATGAGTAAAGAGTTTTCAATTGTTAGGTCGTGCACCTGTCAAGTGTTATCTTTACTTGTGTGTGTGTGTATGTCACGCTGACTTGACGTATTTGACACTAACTATGAGTTAACTCTAAAGACCCTTTTAGAATGATTGAAGACACAACATTTAATTACTTTGTTCTAAACAATTTTTTTATTTTTTTTTGCAAATTTTTTAAAATCTAATGTACCACGTAGTTTCTATACGTGTACCTAACAATATGCCGAAGTTATCGTAAATCAAAAAAAACACGGTGTATATTCTTGGTAAAAACATTACACTCCTTTTTATGGGCAGCCGTGTAAAAAGCCATTAATTAAGAAGTAGAAATACATATTAAATAACTATCATTATTTTGAGAAAATTCTGGTTTGAATCTTTTTAAATATTAAACCTTGTTGGGACCTTAAACGTCCTGTTTTATCGGCATCATTGTGCACATTTTAAAACGCAGTAAGGCAACATCGTTACATAGACAAACAACTATTGCCTGGAATTCAATTAAAACAGAAGCTACTTCTAAACTTCATATGACGTTCAAGCTTCAAAGGACAAAGCTTTGCAATTTATTTCCGACTTTGAGCCACGGAGTGTGAAAATATCGGGTTGTCGCTCCATCAGTTGTCAACCGACGATACACGCTCTATTACGCTAAGCTTCCGCCATTTTGAAATGGATCGGTCAATCCGATTTGTCAACCGCTTTTGTTTTATTTCTACAGCATTTTAACGTTTTCACTGTTCACGCTCTAAAATCATTTGTAATATTCGTGTTTAGGCGGACTAAAGTGATGCATATAATCCCTAGGAACTAAAGTGACACTTTACTCCCTTAGGTGTAAACGGTTGTTCAAATGATATGTTTGTGAAATGAATCAGTTTGAGAAAGGTTTTGTATCAAATAATGGTAAACTTTAGACCACAGACACAATAAATTCTCTACAAATTAAACATTCACCGCTAAACCCACCATCCGTCGTTATACGAGTGTGTGCTTTGACGATAAACATAATTCGACCCGTTACTATCTCAGCCTCGTACCGCATCTAATTGACTAATAGAAAAAGCACTTATGTTCCAAGAACACTAAAGACTAATTTTCTATCAAACTATTCGATCAGATAAGAGGTTGAAAAAGTAACGGGACGAATATACGTATCACCAGTTAAGATAGACCCGATCCTTGCTTTCGAATACTATATCATATCTCGATAGTAATAAGGTCTATACCAAAGAATAGTTACCGATAATGTTGCACCTACCCATTATGACTACCTCAAGGATAATCCTCCCGATGCGAACCCCTAAGTATTATGGAGGAATTATGAATTCAGATTTACGAGGAGTACTTTGAAACAAAAGGGTAGGTAGAGCATGGTAAATTCTGTTTACAGCGAGGTAGTGGAACATGCATATATTTTTTCTTACGTTCTCTGGAAAGTACCAGTGCGTTGAAAGTAGTAGTGGACTTATACGCGATAAATAATTACATACATACATAACATCACGCCTTCATTCCCAGAGTGGGGTAGGTAGAGCCACAGAAATACCAACCACTCTAAAATGACTTGTTTATAAATCTGTAACCACATTTTGCACAATCAGGCTAAGAAGTTTACTAGTGTATTAGTGACAGGTTGTAACGTTAGGATGTATTTTTTTTTCGTCTACCCTATAGTGTGGGGTGTCGTTGGATAGGTCTTTTAAAAATATTACGGGTTTGTGAAAACAGTTTTTCGATTAAGTAATCAGTTTACGAAATATTAAGCTTTAATGCGCTAATTTTTGTTACACTCAAGTCTGAAAAAATCTTAAATGAAAGAACATGAATCGAATTTTAAAGGAAAACTATCACGACTAAGTAGACATCATTGGGTCTTGAGATACAGGCGATTAAATTGTTTATACCAATTAAAATCATCTAAGACGGCACAAAATGACTTTTCATAGAAAATTTGTTATTACTTGTTGTTTTTATGTTTGAAGTACTTAACGGCTTCAGAACCCTACACTGAGCGTGGTCCGACATGCTCATGCTCGGTTTTAAATGTATAATGAACTGTATAGTTCCTAATATATTATAAAGAGCATAATGTTTGTTACATTATCTATTTTGTCAACGGCACTCGCAGATGGCCAAGAAACAGGCTTAGCCTAGTTTGGTCTCAGACGGACCACTATCCTTTTGTAAAATGTTTATTGCCAGATACATAATTTTGCATTTTTATATTTATATTGTAAATCTTTCACCTCGCATCACTATTTTCATTCAATATCTTACGTCAAATATAACAATACCCAAAGCAACACGCAATTTCATACAAAATCAACTCTGTGCTTCCAACGTATTTTGTCCATTATAGCTGGCGTGATTTGACAAATTGAAAGGTGGAAGAAAACTACTTGGGGGCCATTTTGTTGAGATACGGATGCCATTTTATTCCGGTGATCAAAAATATTTCGTCTTTGTAGAAATCTCACTTTTCTGAAATATCCTGTGGAAGTAATGCAGCACAAATGAAAACAAATTGTTTACCTTTTTGTCTATTTACTTAGGGGAGCTTATACGAGTACGTACTTGTTACAGGGTTATGAATCCCCTTGAATTATTTCGGATAGTTGAAATATAGTGCAAGAAAATAAGATTTACATACATACATACATAACGTCACGCCCTCATTCCCAGAGTGGGGTAGGCAGAGCTACAGAAATACCAACAACTCTAAACAGACTTGTTGATAATTCTGTAACCACATTTTGCACAATCAGGCCAAGGAGTTTACTAGTGTATTAGTGACAGGTTGCAAGCCCATCGCCTAACAATACTACAAGCCCTTATTCCCTGAGTCGCCTCTTACGACATCCACGGGAAGACATGGAGTGGCACTATTCTAACCCGGCAACCACCAGGGCGAAAATAAGATTTAATAATACAAAATTAAATTAATATAAAGTTACAAAGTTTCTCTTCGAAAATGATGTATTCTTTTTTTGTAGGATTAAATTTTATTTTTAAACTACTTGACTAAATCAAAAATTAAAATACTAAATCCGTATGGTTGCCGTTTTAGAATAGTTCCAATCCATGTCATCCCGTGGATGTCGTAAGACAGTACATAAAAGGCTTGTAGTAGTTTTAGGCGATGGGCGTTGCATTCTGTCACTAATACATTGGTAAACATCTTGGCCTGATTGTGCAAAATGAGGTCACAGAATAATCAACAACTCTTTTTAGAGTTGTTGGTATTTCTGTAGCTCTGCCTACCCCACTCTGGGAATGAAGGCGTGATGTTATGTGTGTATGTATGACTAAATCAAAAGTGGCTGTTTTCTCTAATCTGTAATAATAAGAAGATAAACGTAATGAACATAGCAACCTTTTTTTTAGTGGTGGTAGGACCCTGTGCAGGGTCCGTCCGGATCGCTACCACCATCTTATCCATTAACCACCCGCCAAGCAACAGTGTTCGAATTGTTGTGTTGCGGTGTGGGGATAAGACAACCAATGAAATTACTAGCATAGAGGCGTTCCATCTTGGTGCTCAGGGTTGGCAACGCATTTGAGGTCTTAGGATTATAGTCTTGAGAATTCAAATGTCTATGGGTCTCAGATTCCACTTACCATCAGGTGGCCTGAGTGCTCGTGTGCCTTCTCCTTATCATAAAAAATAAATAAAAATAAAAATACATAAATTTTAATAAATGGTTCAAAACTTAGTATATTGCGTTTTTTTTTACGTTTTTACCTAAATCGTATTAATGAAACTCAATTTTGATTTTCATGCATGTTCTCTATTGGATAAGTACTCTGTGTTTACCAATAACTGAACGATTATTTGCTAAGTGCATAGTACTGTATCTGTTAGCGAAAGATGATTAATACATAAAAATAAAATATACAGTGTGTTACTGGCATGAGGGCTTCTGCTTTAACTAACAATGATATGTTGTTCAAGTAACTATTCGCAGGTATAATTAAGTCGAAGTTAACTAACGTAACGCTGCAATTTAACTTCTTAGATCTTAACTATCATCAACGTACTGGAGCTAGGTGTAAATATCGTAATCAATATCGTTATTACTTGGTACAAGGCAGACATTGGTACAGGGGCAGAACATAGAGAGTTATTAACACTCCTTGAATTTGTCAGATTTGAGAAACTAAAATGACAGAAAATAATCGATGTCAAATACCCTTCTAATCTGTGGTTGTCAAACTTGAACGAAAGTCATTCCTCTCGTAATAATTTAATGTTTAATAAAATAGTGAGTTTAAATAATGGCTTACGACGCTCGTGAAATGTGTGACATGAATTTGTTGTACGGCGAAACACACGGCAGCGCAGCAGAAGCGTTGAGTTTGTATCGTGAAAGATAACCGAACAGGCGTCATCCTCACAATCCCAGATTCATATTAGATGCCGTGCAACGAGTTCAGATGTCAAATGGGGCTGCTATGGTCACTTATAAACAGGTCTTAGTTTGGTCACGTTACACGGACCAAACTAAGACCGACACGGACTTTATTAATTAACTTTAACGCACAGTGTACATTGCTTGCAATTTATTTTTTGTTTGAAAACAAGCGTGTACTGTTTTATCTTGTTTTAATTAAAATAAACATGTAGGTACATTAAGGAGTAGCCCATTGTTACTCTATATCAAGGAAAGCCCTCATGCCGGTATCACTGTATAGACGACACAATCAAAACATGTAGAAGGGTTGGTAAAAATTGCATTTTGTTCAGGGAGTCAGAAATAACACGAATTTGTATAAAAGATCCAATCTATTTCACCATTATTGTAGACGCGATTCGTCAAATTGAACGGGAAAAGAAACTATTTGGGGAGCCATTTTGTGGGGCCCAGGTGCACTGCGGAGGTCGAATATTGCTGTGACAAAAGAGTTTTTCTGTACGTAATGAGGCGATTTGATATTTTGAGTCACTTATTTATAAGGGCATTTTTAGAGTTCCTTACTTTAACAGTGGTGCTAGACAAGTTGCATTTGACAATCGTTAGCGTTTATGTTTCGATTGAAAAATATATGGAATTGACGTAAGTGTCACGTTACTATCTCGGTGGCTTACGTCAATTCCATACATTTATCAATCGAAACATAATCGCTAACGATTGTCGAATGCAACTTGTCTAGCAGCACAGTTCTGGTATACTGGTTGTTGTTGTTGTAAAGTTTGGTCAGATCGGCACCAATCATTTATTACACTGCCGAGAAGTTAACTGTATGGTCGTGTTTCAATGTAGGCACAGAATAGATAATAGAACAAGTGCAGAAGACACACTCCTTTGATCTTTACAAAATCCGCCTTTTCCTTAGCCTAAACATTATGATTTATGGACGTTGTCGACTCCAGCGCAAGCCAAACGGAACATAAAGGCTGTGTACGAACGGCGAAAATAAATTGGCTCACTCGCCGCGTCGTCGCGACTTAAAATAAAATAATAATGTATTGCCTTAATGATATCTTTTAGGTGTCTTTTTATTCATTTCAACAGAAACAATGCAACACATAAACTGACGAATGCGACACGTTCACTTGCGATATATTTACGTTTTACGTAAGCGTGTGCGCGCGAAGTAACAATCAGGCCAGGCAGTTTACTACTTAGTAAACTTCTTGGCCTAATTGTGCAAAATGTGGTTACAGAATTATTAATAAGCTTATTAGAGTTGTTGGTATTTTTGTAGCTCTGCCTCCCCCACTCTTGGAATGAACGCGTGATGTTATATATTTACGTATTTATCTTGATCTTATGTTTAATTTATGTTCCAAATACTATTACGATAAAAAAGATGGTCGAAATACATAAATTATATTTTTATAAAATAAAAATCGGTTCGATTGCAGTCTTGAGACTGAAAGTGTCGATGGGTGCAAAAAAGTATTTAAAGTATGCGATTTTATTTGAAAAAGTATTACGATAGCATAAAATGAAAAATAACCAGCCAAGTGCGAAAGACGGCCTCGCGCACGAAGGGTTCCGCATCATTATCGATACTACTACGGTGTCTGTATTAAGTCCAAGCAAAAAGCTGCAAAAAAATCAGTTTGTTGTATGGGAGTCCCCCTTAAATATTTATTTTATTTTGTTTTTAGTATTTGTTGTTATAACGGCTATAGAAATACATAATTTGTGAAAATTTCAACTGTCTAGCTATCGCTGTTCTTGAGGTACAGCCTGGTGACAGACAGACGGACAGACAGACAGTGAAATCTTAGTAATAGGTTTCCGTTTTTACCCTTTGGGTACGGAAAGTTAAAAATACATTGCAAATAGTAAGTACCTATTAGGGCTCTAAACATACATACTTGTAATTTTAGACAAAGTAATGAAAAATTGTAGGAGAATTACTTTTGCTGTTAGTAAAAAGTTAACTTGGCACAGCATGAGTCGCAACAATACAATACAATACAATACAAATACTCTTTATTGAACACCAAAAATAAAAAATAAAAACAGAACATGGAACAGTACATTTAAATCATAGGTATACAACAGGCGGTCTTACCGCTAAATAGCGATCTCTTCCAGACAACCTTGTAAGAGAAATAACTGAGGACACATATTCATGGCAGGGGGTGTAAACTAATTCGTTTAGAACTCAAACTAAATAACTACACGAAACTATTAAATTATTTCAATTTTGAAATTAGAACTATTTATAAATATACTAAATATAAATACATAAAATAAATAATTGAATAAATACATACTAAATACAACTCGTGTTATACACTCGTGTGTCGCAACTTGTGTTAAATATAAATAAAATATCAGGGGTAGTTCACACAAACTGACCTAGTCCCAAACTAAGCTCTTGGCTTATATTATGGGTACTAGACAACGATAAACATGCTTAAATACATAGAAAACATACATAGACTCAGAAACAAATACTCGCGCACATCACAAAAACATCTGCCCCTACCAGGATTGAAACCCACAGAACTTTAGTCCGTCTAGTCCGACTACATACATACATACATAACGTCACGCCTTCATTCCCAGAGTGGGGTAGGCAGAGCTACAGAAATACCATCAACTTTAAACTTGTTGATAATTCTGTAACCACATTTTGCACAGTCAGGCTAAGATGTTTACCAATATAAGTTATTTATTTAAATCTTTCAGTGTGGTCAGGTGGATGTGATCTACACGGACTTTGAAAAGGCTTTCGATCGAGTGGATCACGTAATACTAGTGCAAAAATTACATAGGCTAGGAGTTTGTGGTAACTTGCTCCGCTGGATTGAATCGTACATAAAAAATAGGAGCCAAGCAGTCGTTGTTGGTGGCCTCCGATCGTCTTTTGTGTCTATTCCTTCCGGAGTGCCACAGGGGTCGTTGCTTGGACCCTTGCTCTATGTTGCTTTTATTCACGATATTGACACTTGTATTAAAAATTCACGTTTTCTACTATATGCTGATGACACCAAAATTTATCGTAATATAAAATCTGAACATGACTGCGCCATGTTACAGCAGGATCTCGACCGACTGTCAAAATATTATGCAAGAAATCGCATAAGTGTTAACGTGAGTAAATGTAACCACATTAGTTTCACACGGCGTAGCAATCCCAAAATACATAAATATAAAATAGACAATAAAGTTATAATATCAGTGGATAAAGTAAAGGACTTGGGAGTACTTCTGGACGCAAAATTTACCTTCTCTAATCATATAGATTCGATTGTCGACAAAGCCTATCGTAATCTTGGTTTTATTCTTAGAGTTACACAGCCTTTTAAAGATATACAGTGCATCAAAGTACTATATTACGCATATGTACGCAGCATACTTGAATACTGCAGTACGATATGGAACCCCCAGTACATAAAATACTGCACTGCCGTTGAAAAGATACAACGGAAACTTATAAAAAGCTTGAATTTCCGTTCTCGTACTGTAACAAAAGATTACGCAGAGTCGTATATTTTGCATAACATTTGTGGGCTTCAAAACAGGCGACTAGTTCGTGATATGATGCTGCTACACGATGCATGTTCGGGGTCTCTGGACTGTAGTGAGTTGTCGTCAGTACTTTTGAGGCTCAAAGCGACCTCCCAAAGGACTAGGCATGCAGCTCTATTTGCGGTCCCCTTAAACCGCACCAAAAATGGCTGCAACTGTCTTGCCACTCGTCTTCCACGCACATACAACAAATTGTTTGAATCTGTGGACCCGTTTCGCCAGAACAGAGTCTCTTTTAAGAAAAATATAATTATGTTGTTACCGCAAGTGTGAAATGCCGATCTCGCACGCGCACACACCCACCCACACGCACACAAACACACACACACACACACACACACACACACACACACACACGTCATTCCATTCGTATATTTTGTTTTGTATACGTATCTCGTATGTTTTGTTTCGTAGTCATGTCATTAAATTGCCCTTTTCTGTTTAATTCTCCTAATAGTCTGTTTGTTTCTGAATTTTCTAAATTCTTACTTAGTTAATGTAATGTTTGGTGTGTTATTTAGCAGTTAAAAATTATAAAATGTAAATCCGTTACTGGCCGGTGATTTGTATACATAATACTTTTTTAAAATTGTTATATATTGAGCTGTGGATTTTGTTTCAATAAATAAATAAATAAATGTTAAAAAGTAACAAAACCTAACTATTTGTAATAGAAAACTGAAAGCATAAAATATGTAGAAATAATAATTGCTTGGACGAGCTAACAAAATAATTCACAAACCAATTTTTAGAAATCCCTTATATTTTTGTTATACAACCTTTACGCCAAACTACGTCAAAAGCGAAAATTGATTTTTAACACCGAGTTGAAAATGGACGTCCATTTCTGCCCTGCTAAAACAAAATGCAGTATCTCAGACAAAATTGCTGTAGCAAATGCAGCCTTATTGCTAAGGGGATAGGATTGAATCTGCTTTGGCTATTGAGTTGGGGAGACTGCCTTTTGGTTTATGAGGGCAGATTTAACGTCAAAAGTTTGAAGCGGTGCTGAATCCTTGTCAAATAGAGGTGTCGAGCAGTTTACGACCATTTAGTTGAAATAGAACCAGAATGCTTAGTCTAGATGCGAGTCATAGTGTCCCTGGCTACGAAGCTAGTGGTCCTGGGTTCAAATCCCGGTAAAGGCTGATGTTTGTGCGATGAGCACGAATATTTGTTACTAAGTCTTGGATGTTTTCTATGTATTTAGGTATATATTTATCAATTAACTTTCATAAGAAAGTACAATTTATCGATAAATTATTATCTTTCGGATGTCCCTAGGACAATATTATTCGTGCCACAAAAACTTATGTCTGATTATGATAGTCGTAATAAAGTCACAGCACAAAAACACTTATTCCAAAGCCGTTTTGTCAATATTGTCTTCAAATTGTTTCTTTAATAAGTTCATAGTGATTGTCTAAACCTCGAATTTGCAGAATACACCTTGTAGCAAGGAGTGAAAGTAAGTAAGGAAAAAATATATTCCATCCAAATTTCAAAAAAACAGGTCCATCCATATACGCTGTATGTTATCAGTGAGTGACGGAGAAGTATTTAAAACATACATACATACATAAAGTCACGCTTTCATTCCCAGGATGGGGTATACAGAGCTACAGAATACCAACAATTCCAAAAAACCTGTTGATAATTCTGTAACCACATTTTGCACAATCAGGCTAAGAAGTTTATTAGTGTATTAGTGACAGGTTGCAAGCCCATCGCCTAACAGTACTACAAGCCCTTATTCCCTTAGTCGCCTCTCACGACATCCACGGGAAGACATGGAGTGGCATTATTCTAACCCAGTATAACACAATGAACCTATATATATTTAAAAAGTATTTAAATGTATCAATATATTATGATAAAGAAAACAAACAAATAACTAATCAGTACCAAGAACCCTTATTAATAATATTGCTTGATTAACTAAACAATTACTTACGTATATACAGCAAACAAAGCAGAAAACAGATGGGTGATAAATGAAGAGAAATAGTTATTCTGTAACAGAATACGTGAACGCGAGTAAAAACGATATAATTTGGGCATTATTATTTATTAAGCTATTATAATTATTAATTATTTTATTATAATTAGGTTTCAGTCGCCTAAAGATCAAAACGCAAAATTAATTGTAGAAAAACATCCAATTAAAAGACACTAGTTCTTAATAATTAACGAATAACATCCTTTTTTTTAAAGTGCTAAAAACACTTAAATACAATACAATACAAATCACTTTTTAGTAAGTACACCAAACAAAAACAATACGGCTTAATTAAAAAAAACCGGCAAGAGCATGTCGGACCATGCTCAGTGTAGGGTTCCGAAGCCGTTAAGTACTACAAACATAAATATCAACAAGTAATAACAAATTTTCTATTTAAAGTCAATTGGTACCGTCTTAGATGATTTTAGTAGGTATAAACACTTTAATCGCCTGTATCTCAAATACCAATGATGTCTACTTAGTCGTGATAGTTTTCCTTTAAAATTCATTAAATGTTTTTTCATCTAAGATTTTTTACAGATATTTAGTATTTGTAGTTTTGGCTGGCTAACAAAAATTAGCGCTTTAAAGCTTACTATTTCATGAATTTTTTTTCGTATTGCTACAATAAAACCCTAACCTAACGGCAGGTATTTTCGGAATAACTTGTCTGACTTATGGGTTAGCTAGAAGAAATGCCTTAAAGCATAAGTTCGTCTTTGTACTTGTTCTTTTTTTACTAGTGATTTGTATTTCTTTCTTTTTGTACCGTCAAGAGTACAACATACACTACTTATCTGAAATCTAGTTGAGGACAAGTTAAAATTATGATAATTTTGACTAGAAATGCTGCTTACTTACAGTAAGAAGGCACGGGCACTTTTACATATCTAAAATCTACCAGCGCTTTCCAAGTGGAGACCACTGCTGAGAAGAAGCGCCGCAAAAAACTCAAAAGTCAGTTATTTTCTCATGTATTACTAGTGAAAATGAAATGAAAATGAAAATGAAAAATATATAACTAGTGACAATAATAATACTTAAGCTAGCATTATATGTATAAAACCACACACACACACATAACATCACGCCTTTATTCCCAGAGTGGGGTAGGCCGAGCTACAGAAATACCAACAACTCTAAAAAGACTTTTTGATAATTCTCTAACCACATTTGGCACAATCAGGCCAAGATGTTTACTAGTGTATTAGTGACAGGTTGCAAGCCCATCGCCTAACAGTACTACAAGCCCTTATTCCCTTAGTCGCCTCTTACGACATCCGCGGGAAGACATGGAGTGGCATTATTCTAACCCAGTATAACACAATGAACCTAAAACAAAATGGTAATAAAGTTAAATGAGAGAAATGATTAATATAAATCCATACATACATACATAACATCACGCCTTAACTCCCAGAGTGGGGTAGGCAGAGCTACAGAAATACCAACAACTCTAAAAAGACTTTGCGACTGTGCAACCACATTTTGCAGAAGTAGGCTAAGATGTTTACCAGTGTATTAGTGACAGGTTGCAAGCCCATCGCCTAACAGCACTAGAAGCCCTTATTCCCTTAGTCGCTTCTTACGACATCCACGGGAAGACATGGAGTGGCACTATTCTAACCCGGCAACCACACGGGGGATCAAAATCCATACTAATATTATAAATGTGAAAGTAGCTCTGTCTGTGTTTTACTCTTTCACAGCTTAACCGATGAATCGGTTTAGATGAAATTTGATATGGAAATAGCTCTGGTACCGAGAAAGGAGACTTTTAAAGCGAAAATTTTGACAGCTCCGAAGGGAATAGCGATAAACAACTTCTACTCGTCCCGTGATTGTCCCGTGATATTATTATTATTACTAACAGGTGAGGTTTGAATCTGCTATGCTTGTTTAATTTGAAATACCGTCTATTGGCTTATGAAGGCAGTATATATAACAATATGATTAATTATCGTGACGTAATGGAAAAATTAAAGTTGTTAATTTTTTTCCTTAACTACCATTTTTTTGGAAAGCGCCCTTAAACTAATCCCTGCATTTTTATTGTAACTACTTGGAAAAAAAGTCCAGGCAGTTGCATTACGGAAACCATCTTTGTTGAATGTAACTACTAAGAAAAAAGTCCTTCTAGTTCCATCAATGGAACTTATAATGTAACTAGTCGGAATAGACCACCTAACCTAACCTGAAGACATTATGGTTTCAGCAGAAATTAGCGTTCGATAAAATGAAATTCGATGAAAATTATGAGTGAATTTTGCAAGCTTATCCTATAGTATAACCTCAAACTAACGATTGAGGTGTTTATGAAGCTTCCAGTCCTAGTTCGAAAAGCTCAACTTCCCCAGCTAACTTGACGGGTAACTTCTTAAGCTTAGGTTAAGTGCAACTTGAGTTCCTTGTACCTGGATTTGGTTAACGGGTTGGAAAATAATGTTGAAAACTTTTGGTGGTTTATTACCAATTTCACCATACGATGTTAAATTTAATCAATGTTAATCGACTGTTAGTTCTTACATTCTGACAACTGTTAACGCTCTAATCGTCTGTTAAGTGGTTAACATCGTATGGTGAAATTGGTACTTAACCTGAGGATATAACCAAACAGTGTAACAAATGAATATTAAACCTAAAAACTAAAAAACTAACTCTAAAAAAGGGTGTCCCTATTTCATAGAAAATTGTTTCATAAAACGTATCATTTTGCAGAATTTTCATTACATAGAAAAATAATTTCCGCTGAAACCATAGTTTTCAGATGATCTTAAGCATGGGTTACGTAGGTTAGGTTAGGTTAGACCTAAAACCACCAAAAAAAAAACTCAAAAAAATAAGGTTTCAGCAGAAAATACCTTTCTGTGAAATGAAAATTCTGTGAAGTGATACATTCTATGAAACAGAGTTTGTCCTTCTCCGGGACCTTAGTTATCTCCAAATTTCATCTAAATCGGATCAGTAGTTCCTGAGATTAGCGCGTTCAAGCAAACAAACAAACAAACTCTTCAACTTAAATATATTAGTATAGATATTACAAAGTTAAACTTCGTAATTTGCGTTCTCTATCCCACAAAAGAAAATTGAAATAGCAATTAAGCGTTTGTTAATATCTAATTGATTTTGTGATGAAAACGCCTGAAAATAATTAACTCACCCTTTTTAAGGTTGCGTAGCTAAATTGCAAAAGCGAAACATTTCCTTTCTCAACTTATTTCGTTTCGTAGTTTTGTTCCTCAAAAGGACAAAACTAAACCCTTATAGGATCATTTTGTTGTCCGTCCGTCCGTCTATCAAGGACCTTTATCTCGAAAACGCTTGAAGGTATCATCCCGTGGATGTCGTAAGAGGCGACTAAGGGAATAAGGGCTTGTAGTGCTGTTAGGCGATGGGCTTGCAACCTGTCACTAATACACTGGTAAACATCTTAGCCTACTTCTGCAAAATGTGGTTACAGAATTATCAACAAGTCTTTTTAGATTTGTTGGTATTTCTGTAGCTCTGCCTACCCCACTCTGGGAATTAAGGCGTGATGTTTTGTATGTATGTATGTATACTTAGGTCTACCAGTGCCTTGAGCTGTGAAAAAGCAAACTACTTTCTATGTTAACGTAAAAAAAAGATTCGACGGAAAAAGAACTCAAGGGAATTAAAATTTATAGGTACTTCCCATAGACCTAGAATCCTGAAATTTGGCTTGAAGGAAGGTATTACAGCACAATTAAATGTAAAAATTCGAAAAGAATTTTACGAGTATTGCTGCTTCACAAAAAAAAATGCGATTACAAATTCATTTGCAGTTGGTGAACTAATCGCGACCTATGTACGTATTGTACGCAACTCTTGGTGTGCGAGTCCGACTCGAACTTAACCGGCTTTTTTACCAGGTCCATCCCCAGTACGACACGCTAGCCTCGTTGGTAGTGACCCTGCCTTCGAAGCTAGGGGTCCTGGGTTCAAATCCCGGTAAGGGCAGATATTTGTGTGATGAGCACAAGTATTTGTTCCTGAGTCTTGGTTGTTTTCTATGTATTTAAGTATGTATTTCTTAATATAAGTATGTTTATCGTTGTCTAGTACCCATAGTACAAGCCTAGAGCTTAGTTTGGGACTAGGTCAATTTGTGTGACATTGTCCTGTGATATTATTTTTATTATAGTAAGTTATTAAAGATTTATATTTTCTAATGCCCCTTTCCAATGGGTATGCAGCAGATATATTTTATTACTTGGAGGAGGAATTAAAATACAAAACATGTCAAAACAAAGAATCCTACGCTGAACCGCCGACGCTTCTCACCTAACGCGGTAATGGACAGAAAGAGTTATAGCTCCGGAGAAACATTTTAATTCAACGAAATAATATATCAACGGTAATGCCCCTGTTTTGCCTTTAAGGGGTTTATTGAACTATGGGGATTCTATAATTTCATAACCAACGTTTCACAAATGATTTATTTCACAAACATATCATTTGAGAGCCCGTGTTTTTTTCGGAAACTGTAAATAATTCTGGATTTATTTCAGGACTATCGTGTAGAAACCTAAATTTTAGGTGTTATAAAATCTTGAAATATTTGTAGTTACGTAACAAAAAGCTGGTTGGCAAATGCCATTATAGCAAATGAAATTAGTGCAAGTTATGAAAAATGGAGCCCATCAAAATGATATTATTTTCCTAACCAGTGTTATAATCCTGAAATTATTTGCAAGGACTGGTTCTTCAGTTTATTATTCTAGTTATGGCTTTTGACGTAGAGACCTCGTCGTGTTGTTCTTCTAGACTAATTATTTTTACTTTAATGTTAATAGCCTTACATTTATATTGATTTTATTTGTTCAAGCTTTAAACATTAATATTTATTACATTATTAAGTACTTGTAATGTAACTTACTTTTAAGTATTACTATACTTTATGTTTGAAAAATTGACCTTCTGCTGGAGTTTCTTGGCGCTTCTTCTCCGCAATGATGGTCTTGTCTGAAGCGCTGGTAAATTCACTTCATATTACCGACGTGTAAAAGAGCCCCATGGGGCCTATTTACTGAGTAACATATATTATTTTTTTAATAATTATAAACATAATAAATTTATTTCGCAAGAAAAGTACATTGCTACTTACATTAACAGTTGTCATTTCTATGGTGAAAACCAAAAGGAAGCGTCAACTGACCCTCTCAACTGTACTAGTTAGCACTATATCACGGTGGGTCAAGATACACCCTCCTTATATCACTTAATAGTAATTATTAACGGTATTAACTGAACAAATGTGTGATTTTAAAGAATAATTACTATTATAAGCATATTAATAATTAATAAATTAATTAATAAATAATTAATTAATTATTAATATTAATAATTAATAAATAATACACATTTGTTCAGTTAATACCGTTTTAAGTATATTACCTGAAAGTCAATAGTTTTAGCAGACACATCCAACACCCTTAAAGTGAGTCTCCACCTTGAGTTCTTAAAATTAACTCAGCTATAAAACTCAGGCCGACTTACTCTCATTCTAAAATAAATCAGAACTGCAGACAGTTTTCGAGTGAATCGAGACCTTTTGCCCTTTTTCCCCCAAGGGTCCCGGTGTGACCCAGAACGGGTTACGCCAATGGACATACGGACAAAAAAGGCTTTTTATTTGAGTAAACTAATTTATTTCTATACGGTGTGTGTTACAATTTTTAGCAAGGTGGCATGTGAACTGAATTTTAAAGGCATTGGGTAAGTTTGTATGAAGAAAACTGTCTTTTCTTTTTTTAGCGGCCACGGATGATTTTTACAGTTATTAAGAAGACGTGTAAATACACATAAATACATATATTTACGGCGTTTAGTAATATCGGAGTCGAGATATTAATAATTTAAGTTTTCAGTTTTTAGTACTTAAAATACACCCAGATATTTTTAGATATCTCGGCTCTGATGCACTTAAAATTATGACATTGTATAACAAAATATGTTTATTTTGGATAAATATGTCATAATAAGCCGGGAGCCTAAATAGGAATAGTGTAAGTTTATTTTTTTCAACACAACTGGGTTCGATTCCCAAGCTGAGTACAGGTTTTTTTTAATGTATGAATGCAGTTTATCTTCTTATTAGAATCGATGACGTGGTTGCTAAGAACAGGGGCTCTAGCCAAGATACAAACACTCCTAACGTTTTTCTTTTCTATCGCTCAAAATGTATGGGATGACATTCTCGTGCGTTTCGATAAACCACGTGGTCGACTGTCATCCCATACATGTTTAGCGATACAAAAGAAAAACGTGCATCTTGGCTAGGGCCCAAGATCTTCGTATGTGTTATAGTTACAGAATTTCCCATGCTGACCGATTGAAATGAGGGCGGTATACTTACGGAGCAGTACGTATATTTATTATTTTATTTTATTTATCGTTTACCACTAAAATTATAAAAGTAGTTCATGCGTATAACGTGATGATTATATGGTTTTACAGTGTTCCGTGTGTTACCGATGCTAGCCGAAAATCAGCGCTATAGGGGTCTGACATCTCAGCATTTTGCTGAACCAGTGTCCGTTTCACTGCCGTGAAGACACACAAAAATTCCTGTTGCTTTCATTGATCTTTATTTTTTTGTTGTATGTGTCTTTTATGGTTAATGAATAAATCTATTTCTTATATAACATCACGCTTTTGATCCCAGAGTAAGGTAGGCAGAGCTAAAGAGCTTTAGAACTTGTTGATAATTCTATAACCACATTTTGCACAATCAGGCTAAGATGTTTACCAGTGTATTAGTGACAGGTTGCAACCCCATCGAATAACAGTACTAGAAGCTTTTATTTCCTTAGTCGCCTCTCACGATATCTACGAGAAGATATGGAGTGGCACTATTCTAACCCGCCATCCACACGGATTTTCGAGTGCCTGTTAATTGGTGTAAACTTTTGTTACCTAATGAGTGTAGCGCTAGGATTCATTAATAAATCCAATAGAATTATCCTCTAATATATTATAAAAGCAATGTAAGCCTATTTGTTTGTATTATTTCTTCTTTCTGTCAAATTTAAATGTTACCATCTTCATGGTCACCGTCGATAGCGGCTGAAAAACAGTGCTATAGGTGTTGACACCTCAGCGTTTTGCTGAACCAGTGTCCGTTTCACTGCCGTGAAGAAATAGAATTCCTGTGTTGCTTTCATTGATTTATTTTATCTTTAATGTTTGTATATGTATGAGTGTTTAATGGTTAGTGAACAGATGTATTTCTTCTTCTCATACTTACAGATCTTTAGTTTTCATCACGTCAAGAGCTGATTTTATATGTAATATGCAAGAAAGCATTTTCGAGTGACAGTTAAAGACACAGTAAAAGCTCAGTAAATCTATATTTATTAAATTAGTCTTTATGTCTTTCTGTCGAATTTAAATGTCACCATGAAGCATAAGGACACAGCGTATTTTAAGTAGTCTTTAGATATCGTGCGTTTAACTGTTTTAGGACTATTAATAGTACTTTTAAATGAACTGACTTAGGTGTAAAAGACATATAATTATTACATCTTTAAGGTTTTACATACATACATAACGTCACGCCTTCATTCCCAGAGTGGGGCAGGCAGAGCTACAGAAATACCAACCACTCTAAACAGACTTGTTGATAATTCTGTAACCACATTCTGCACAATCAGGCCAAGATGTTTACCAGTGTATTAGTGACAGGTTGCAAGCCCATCGCCTAACAGTACTACAAGCCCTTATTCCCTGAGTCTGAGTGAGTGAGTAAAGTTTTATACCGTTATAATTACCAGGGCCTCTATTTTACTGGATTAAAATAATATTGCGTTTGACATTAGTGGTGGTAGGAGCCTTTGCAGGGTTCGTCCGGATCGCTTCCACCATCTTAAACATTAACCATCGGCCAAGCAACTGTGTTCGCATTCTTGTGTTTCAGAGTGGGGATAAGACAACCGATGAAATTACTAGCGTAAAGGCATTCCATCTTAGTCCTCAGGATTGGCAACGCATTTGAGGTCTAAGGATTATAATCTTGAGAATTCAAATGTCTATGCCTTCTTACCATAAAAAAACGTGTTTTACTATCGTTTTTAACTCGGCCGCCATTACTAACAGTTAAGAGGTTATCAAAACGTTGACGATATGGAAACAAGTCAAAGGCAATATCGTTTTCGCCGTGCAGGATAGAGGACTGCGATAGTTTAGCAAAACAGTCAAAGACCATTCGTAAGCCAACAAAGTGAAGATAACAATGAGACAAAATGTACTGTTATATAAACCGTCGCCTTCCTATTTGCTAGTATTTCGTTATGATCTAACAGAAGCGAAGGCAAATTGCGTTCTTGGAAACAAACGGACTATCGGATTAATGTTAGCAGTCGTGCGATCAAATAATGTGATTATTTTACCTTTATCGTTGTCTTTATTTTGATCTTTATATTTATCTCAGAGAGCGTCGGTGGCCTAGTGGCTTAGCGGGTCGACTCGTGATCGTAAGGTACCGGGTTCGAACCCCCGCGGTCACCATGTACCAATGAGGTTTTCTAACTTAAGTACGTTACCCGATGCTCTTACGGTGAAGGAAAACATCGTGAGGAAACCTGCACATTCGAACAGCTGAGTGTGTAAGAGGGTAATTGCACAAAACATCCTTATGGGGTCGAAGTGTATCCAACAAGGCCCTGTAAGATAAGATCAGATAAGATTTTTATCTTTGTCTATTTATTTATATTTATCTTATTGGTTATATTTATCATAATCTCTAATTTCGTACATTATGAAAAATTGGAGCTTATTTTGACGCTCAACATGTATAATGTCAATGTTTAAATTGCACAGTTTTAAGTTTTATTAATATTTTAATTAGACTCAATTTACACTTAATGTTATATATGTACATTAAGATTTGCTCAGGGGTGACAGAGTGACGCATTAAGAGAACAAAAATAATTTAAAATTACAAAGTGATTGATCCTACGAAACATCTTAAGTTTTTTTTTTATGTTAATGAGAAGGTACACGAGCACTCAGGCCACCTGATAGTAAGTAGAATTCTCAATACTATAATCCTAAGACCTCAAATGCGTTGCCAACCCTGAGGACTAAGTTGGAATGCGTCTATGCTAGTAATTTCACCGGTTGTCTTATCCCCACACCGGATCACAACAATGCAAACACTGTTGTTTGGCGGGTAGGTAGTTAATGGAACAAGTTAACTATTTTACTTGAACGACTCCTTTTACATTTCTTTCTAGCGGGTAAAACTCCACAGTGACCCAAGTCTCTTTTATCACGGAAGGAAATGACTAAAAATCCTTCCCATCCGTGTATCCCGTGACGCGAGTATAAATGATGCCCGACTCACGCGACGTTATAAATTGCATTGGGCTGAGTGAATTCGCGGCGCGAAGTATTAGGGTCCATCTGACTTAGAACCTTTTTGCTATGTGGAATTGATATTATTGTATGACATGGTCCCAAACGAGCACACGGGCTGCATCATGGAAGGTAGGCGTCAAGGTCCACAAAGGTTCACATAGGTCCAAACGAGAATGTTGAGATGGATGTGTGAGAAATGAGTATATTTTAGGAAGCCTGAAAGTAGCATCTATCATCGACAAAATGAGATCCCGTTGCCTTGCGTGGTATGGGCATGACGACACGGTGGCCTAGTTGGTAGTGACCCTGCCTTCGAAGCTATTGGTGTGACGAGCACAAGTATTTATTCCTGAGTATTGGATGTTTTCTATGTACGAGTATTTAAGTATATTATATTTGCCACTCCATCTCTTCCCGTGGATATCGTAAGAGGCGACTAAGGGAATGAGAGCTTCTAGTACTTTTAGGCGTTGGGCTTACAACCTGTCACTGCAAACTGCCTGTTTGTGCAAGGTTACAGAATTATCAACAACTCTTTTTGTAGTTCTTGGTATTTCTGTAGCTTTGCCTACCCCACTCTGAGAATGAAGGCGTGATATTATGTATGCGTATGTAAGTATATACTTATCTATATAAGTATGTTTATCGTTGTCTAGTTCCCATAGTACAAGCCTAGAGCTTAGTTTGGGTCTAGGCAATTTGTGTGACATTGTCCTGTGATATTTATATTTCTTTATTATAATGTTCAGGGATGACAGTCATGTGACCAAAAGAGAATTGTATATGAACGTGGAGGGATGGAAGAGACGAGGTAGACCAAGGGAAAGGCGGACCGCAAGACTGCCAGATGGACTGTGTGAGAGACGGTATGAAGAAGAAAGAATTAAGTGACGAGATGACGAGTGACAGAGAGGTATGGAAGAAAAAGACATGCTGCGCCGACCCCAAGTAAATGGGATAAGGGCAAGAAAATGATGATGCTGGTGGCAAACGAGCACACAGGCCGCGTCATGGAGAGTAGGCGTGAAGGTCAACATAGGTCGACATAGGTCCAAACGAGAATGTTGAGATGGATGTGTAGTGTGACGAGGATGGACAGAACAAGAAATGAGTATATTAGAGGAAGCCTGAAAGTAGCACCTATCATCGATGAAGTGGGATGTGTGGCATGACGACACGGTGGCCTAGTTGGTAATGACCCTGCCTTCGAAGCTAGCGGTCTTGGGTTCAAATCCCAGTAAGGGCACATATTGGTGTGATGAGCACGAGCATTTGTTCCTGAGTCTTGGGTGTTTTCTATGTATTTAAGTATATATTTCTCTATAAAAGTATGTTTATCGTTGTCTAGTATCCATAGTAAAAGCCTAGAGCTTAGTTTGGAACTAGGTCAATTCGTGTGACATCTTAGCCTGTTTGTGCAAAATGTGATTACAGAATTATCAACAAGTTTTTTTAGAGCTGTTTGTATTGTAATTCTGTAGTTCTGCCTAACCCACTCTGGGAATGAAGTCGTGATGTTATGTATGTATGTATGTGTCCTGTGAACGTGGAGGGATGGAAGAGACGAGGTAGGCCAAGGAAAAGGTGGATGGACTGTGTGAGAGACGATATGAAGAGGAAGGAATGAAGTGACGAGATGATTAGTGACAGGGAGGTATGGAAGAAAAAGACATGCTGCGCCGACCCCAAGTAAATGGGATAAAGGCAAGATAATAATGATGCTGGTGGCAAAGAACACACATGCCGCGTATTGGAAAGTAGGTGTGATAGTCCACATAGGACATTTGCAATCACGAGACTCAAAATGCGTTGCCAATACTGGTTTTTTTAAGAAGCACACAAGCCACCTGATGGTACATAGAATCTAAGAGCCATAGATATTTGCATTCTCAAGGCAAGAATCTTAAGACTGCAATCCTAAGACCTCAAATGCGTTGCCAACCCTGAGGACTGAGATGGAATGCCTCAATGCTAGTAATTTCACCGGTTGTCTTATCCCCACGGTAGGTTAATGGATAAGATGGTGGTAACGATCCGGACGGATCTTGGATATGGTCCTGGTACCACTAAATTGATTGTTGTTTTTTTCAATGGATCTGTTTTCTCTCTCTTCCTTATTTATCTGGTGTCAGTGTAATATTGTTGTTGTTTAGCATTATGTATGTTTTCCTTTTCCACATACATTCCGAATATAAATGAATATGAAATAAGAGTATTCACTGAAAGGCAACAACTTTGCTGTGCCCCTGGCATTGCTGTTGATAATGGCCGACGGTAACTGCTTAGGTGGTGTCTGCTCGTTTGCCTTTCAAGACAACAAAACAAAACAAAAAGTTACTTAAACATACAACATACACACAACAACACACTCAAAACAATTGTGGGTTCCCATTATCTGGCACAACTTTTTATGGCATAATCATCATTTGGCATATAGATTTTTTTTTCTAAAACCGTATACTACTTAGGGTACTCCATAGCCTTTTGGCTTTTGGATTTGTAGTTTTCTACAAATACTAAAACTCTAAATAAAATCTTAAATGAAAGCGTATGAAACGACAACTCTTGCATCCTTTTATTTAAAAAATTGCACATTCTTCCATTACCTTGCTTATATATACGGGAAACATGTCTATTTGTAAGTGCCCATAGATCTTTATTTAAAAAACGAGGTGAAGTAATACGCAGAGAAACCAGACTTAAAATTATGAATTTACTTTATAAACCACGGGCTCATAAAATGATCTATGTTAAAAAAAATTGTAACATGTGCATAGACATATAAATAACCTACCTGAGGACATAAAGTTACTCGAGGGAAACAGTCTTAAGTATAAACTGACTACCTGGCTCTTAGACCGTTGTTTTTATTCCATTCAAAAATATTTAAACATGACTGACATATTTTAATTTTAATTTAATTTTTCCCAGATATTGAATACTTATTGTGTTTGTTATTCCATTTTTTATATTTGTCTTTAGTCTTTAATGTAATATTATTCTAATTGTATCGCTCTGATAAATGTTTTGCACGCCTGCATGCAGGCTGAATACACTGGACATATTTAAAAATTAATGTAACATCTGCACAACTGTATTCTGAGCAAATAAATTCTTTGAATCTTTGAAACGAATTTACAAGGAAAACTATCACGACTTAGTAGATATCATTGGTTCTTAAGATACAGGGGATTAAAGTGTTTATACCTACTAAAATCATCTAGGACGGCATCAAATGGTTTTTAATAGAAAATTAGTTATTACTTGTTGTTTTTTCTTTGTAGTACTTAACGGCTTTGGAACCCTACACTGAGCATGGCCCGACATGCTCTTGCCCGCTTTACCATGTAGAATCTCGGCCCATATTTATTTGTGGTAACTCTTGCTACCCAAAAGTCTTCAATAACATATGTTTTGTTTTATATTATTAAAGGCTCTCCTTTACCAAAACCCTATCTCAAATACAACTTCATTCAAAATATTGACATAAACTTGTAATTTATGAAGATAGAGCCTGCGGAACCCTAAAGTTCACTCCCTTCCGCGATGATGACTTGATAAGATGTTTATAGGGAAGGCAATGAATCACGCGTAGCGTTAGTAGCGGCGCTTTTATATATTATGTCGCGTTATAGGTGTTAATATACGATAAGAAAAAGCAGTTTTCAAAGGGTGCGACAAAATATCCCCACCTGGGCCTTTATTTTTTGTGGTTGCCTTTATCGCGGTGGATAAAGCGTCCGTCACTCTTGCACTTCTGTACTGTTCAGAGAGAGACAGATGTTTTATCCACGTTTATCCATATTTATAAACACGACCATAATAGACTCCCTGTAGGGAAATCATTTAGTTATACCGTTGTCAAAAAAAACCTTATAATAGTAATTTATCCTAATAATATTATAAACGCGAAAGTTTCTATGGATGGATGTTTGTTACTCTTTCACGCAAAAACTACTGTATGGATTTAAGTGAAATTTGGAGTGAATACAGCTTATACCTTGGATTAACACATAGGTTAACTTTCATATCGCTATTCCCTCAGGGAACTGATTTATACGTGTACGAAGTCGCGGGCGTGCTAGTCTATACATAATATATCGTAAATCCTTTATAATGCGTTCAGAACCCGTTGGTAATTTCCAGCATTACAATATTGAATTTTGGTGTCTGCGGGTGTGGTCGTGGTTAATGCGCTGGCTGTAACGTAATATTGTTATAACGAGAACAAATTTTAATATGATCAAATTTTAATTCTTACAAAACCAACTCAAATTAAATGGGCCCCAATTCTATTATTATTTGAAATTTAAATTAAGTCAATACTAACATAGCTTAGCACCAAACCTATAGATATGTTACAGGTAGCACTGGTAGCAATGGTCATTTGCCTACGGATTTTGGATCCATTTTAGGGTAAATTATAATATAAATCGTCGTCTCCTAAGAATTAGGGCGTAATTATAAGAAGTCAACTTTTCGGGAGACGATTTTTTGTATCTAAAAAACAGGTGAGATCTCTAAAGATCTGAAATTTTAAACTTATGTTTTTAGCTTAAGAATAAGTATTAGTTAATATTTTTAATAACTTTCTTGAGTAGTTTTTTTATTTAAATGCTACTTCCGTCTTTTTACCGCGAAAATTTCAAGATATTTTTATTTCTCATCGACCAATAAAGACGTAAGTAATGAAGAAGCCTTATTCGTAATGACGGTTGCGCCCATTTTGGTAGATAAAATATTGTATGCAAATGTACATAATTAGGCCTTATAATACTCGTATTTATTTATTTATTTACTTTATTGGAGATAAAACAGAAACAAACAAAACATTACTTATGAACTAATTTACAAAGCAGTTTAAATACAGTTGTTTCCTTAAACATATCTCACTAAGAACAAAAAAAAAATACTTAACATAGTAAGCAACATGCGACATTACCTACAGGGTTTCGTTAGTTTCGAAATTAAACAAAATAAACAAAATCAAACAAAAAAATACTAAAAACAAAATCAAAGCATAATAAAATTAAAAAGTAAACGAAATGTACATGCATATAATTTATTCGTGCAACTTTATTAGGTGAGGAGCAAAAGTTGGACCATAGTTAAGCGTATTTAACCATACAAACAACGAAGGCGAAAATTATCCTTCCAATTGAATAGCTAATTTTTGTCGCACAACGAAAAGGTTTCATAGAATATTTAATTGCGTGATTTAGCGTGGCCAACTTTTTGGTACTTATTCTATTACTTGTGTTTTAAGACGATGATGATATATCAGTAGCGAAAAGCTACGTGGATGATTAAATTTCTTTACAACGTTATGTTAACAATAAACCTCTGTAGAAAGGTAATGGATTGCGCAATGTCGTTGGTCTATACGTTGACCCGACGTGGAAGATTCGAGCAGCTGCAGGCGACTCGTATGGATGGCATTTGAAGCGATGCACGAGCCAGTCGAGCTAAGTGCAGACAAGAAATAACGAGGTTACGTTATATCGATAAAGAGGCCGCATAAAGTCCGTAGTGTTCTACGATCTGGATCTCAATAAACATTACCCCTATAAGCCTGATCTTTGGATATATTAAACTTGATCATATTCCCTTGAGACTGTTAAACGTGAAAACACGATTACAAACAAAATACTCGATAGTTTTATTTTTCGAATATAACGCCTTTTTTGTATGTTTGTGGTTGAATCTTTGAAACTCTAGAGTTTTTAACGATGATTTTTAATTAAATAGTTAAATATTTATAACATCTTGATTCTGGTAAACCATTTTTGAAATGAATATTGTGGTTTAAAAGTAAACAGCAATTATTTGAATTTGACGCTGCCGTCAAGGTAAACTATTTCCATCTCACGTTCTTTGCGCGGAGGCACATAAAGCCATCCCTTTTCGTTCTTATGTTGGTATGGTACTTATCTTAATTATGTGGACTCTTAGAAAAGTATCGTTAGGATGACGTGTGGTGATCCTGCCTACGAATCCAGCGTTCCTGGGTTCGATTCCCAGAATTTGCTAATATTTGTGTGATGAATGCGAGTGTTTATTCCTTACTCTTAGAGATGTTTTCATGTATTTTTTGCTAATACGAGCCTAGATCTTAGTTAAGTCCATTTGTATGAGATAGTACCCTGATATTTATTTATTTATTGATATTTTATTACGAAAAACACATTGGATTTTATTTTAATACAATGCGAATATATATAATACAAATTGCATTTTTTGAATACCACATAGGTACAATAAAAACATGGAAAGTAAATATAAAAAAATATACAACGTGAGTCAAAAGGTCGTATCGCTATAGCGCGATCAGACAACCTTACAAAGAGAAGTTAAAAGAGAAACACAATATACATAACAATAACGTTATGATAAAAAAAATATACACAAGTCCGTTTGTGTCTTTTTGCGTTGAACCGTGATCAGAAAGTTCCAAGTTTGCAGTAACCAGTAAGCTTTTCTATTGATTACATTATCTGAGTGGTTTTCGCAGTAACAGAAGTATGCTCTTACGTTAAAATGGCAGTGGCTGTTTGCTGACGGTTCTTTCAGCGAATAATAAAAATCAGATACGATCAAGCCTAGTTAGTGACCCTGCCTACGAAGCTAGAGGTCCCAGATTCGATACCCGGTAAGTAATAATCTTAATTCATAAAAAAAAAACATTCATGCATAACATCACCCCTCCATTCCAGGCATAGGCAGGGCTAAAGAAATACCTTCAACTTTAAAAAGACTTGTTCATAATTCTGTAACCACATTTTGCACAATCAGGCCAAGAAATGTATTAGTGACAGGTTGCAAGTGTGTCGAATAATAGTACTCAGAAGCCTTTATTAATTATTCTTAAATAAATATTAAAAAGCCAACAAAACTGTATATTACATGGCTAAGTACTAACAAGAACAGTTAAACAAAAATATATTAACACATCGCGCTATAATAATTTGTTTCTCACAAGAAATGCGTTCGCTTGTATATAACCCATCCACCCATTAACCACCCGCCAAGCAACAGTGTTCGTATTGTGGTGTTCCGGTGTGGGGATATGACAACCGGTGAAATTACTAGCATAGAGGCATTCCATCTTAGTCCTCAGGGTTGGCAACGCATTTGAGGTCTTGGGATTATAGTCTTGAGAATTCAAATGTCTATGGGTCTCAGATTCCACTTACCATCAGGTGGCCTGAGTGCTCGTGTGCCTTCTCCTTTAACATAAAAAAAAAAACCCTTTTAAGTTTAATGCTCCCCACAACACACAAATTTAAAATACATTTCACAAACTAACACTAAATCAATACAATTTTACTAAAGTGGATATTTACCTTTTGCTAGATTTATTTGCTATGGAACTATAAACACCTTGGCATAATTATTATCTTACCCAAACAATAGATATCCTTTAGACTGTCCAAAGTTTCGAAACTTATCAAAATCATGTACCCAGCACAACAACACTGAACATTACCGTTTCCTCCCCAATAAAGTTTAAATACGTGATATTAACAATGGCAGCGCCATACACGAATACGTAATCTTTCTGTGTAGACGAGATGCGGAGGCTGGCAATATTTGCCACCGAGTTTCTGTTTGTGTATAAACAATTTGACGACACGCTAGCCTAGTTAGGAGTGACCCTGCCTTCGAAGCTAGGGGTCCTGGGTTCAAATCCCGGTAAGGGCAGATATTTGTGTGATGAGCACGAGTATTTGTTCCTGAGTCTTGGATGTTTTCTATGTATTTAAGTATATATTTCTCTATATAAGTATGTTTATCGTTCTATAGTACCCATAGTACAAGCCTAGAGCTTAGTTTGGGACTAGGTCAATTTGTGTGACATTGTCCTGTGATATTATTATTATTATTAATGTGAATGTGAAGCCTTGAATAAAACTAAACTACTCTGCTCTAGGACGAGAATTTTCATCATAACCATAACGTTACGTTTTCGAATTGCATTAACTATTCGGAAACGTTTTCGGGAAATCTATCCGAACCATTTTTTTCCATACATTATTTTGCATTTAAATTAAATTATTCAATCATTAATTTCAGACATCATAATGGTCCATGATTTGGTTAGTAACATCGTGATCCTTAGAAATATTTTATCTTATAATTATCTTTCACTATCAGGGGGGTTATCATGAGCTAGCTTTGCAGTTCTGTTTACGCTCAGAGAAAAGGACAGAGCTATATGACCGCCATAGCTCTGTCCTTTACGCTGACCGTAAAAAGAACTGCAAAGCTAGCTCATGATAACCCCCCAGGTCAGAAATACAAATATCATTAATCTAAGTGTAGTTTACGTGGCAGTAAAAGTTTTTAACCATTTACCAAACGACATCAAAAGGTTGGAATTCTGGAAATTTTAAACTAAGCTCAATAGTTGGTGTATAAATAAAATGTATTATGGGCAGTTTTAAAAATCGTGAAGGACAAAAATGAAGAAACCTTAACTTTTACATTTCGTCACAAAAATTAACGTATCCAAATGTATGGCTAATTTTCGTAAAGAAATGGAAAAGTTAAATTTTCTTAATTTTTGTTCTAACGATGTATTATTTTTGAAAAACGCCCTTATACTGTTAATGCTCAGTAACGCACATTTTAATCCTAAATGCACCTATTTATTTTACGAATGTTTTTTAAATGCGTAAATAGCTAGTAGCTCATCATGTTACTTTATAACTTACATAATTGCATTCTGGATACTGGCTGATTGGGACGATCTTACCTTTCTGTACAACTT
The DNA here is from genome assembly GCA_949316455.1 of Acleris holmiana. NCBI lineage: Eukaryota > Metazoa > Arthropoda > Insecta > Lepidoptera > Tortricidae > Acleris > Acleris holmiana. Next base: position 1,058,510 of record OX438782.1, on the reverse strand, counting down.
TTGTTTGATAGTAACTTGAGTAACGTTTCGATCTTTGTAAAATTTGGTAGAAATGTAAATGAAACTACAACAAGGTTATACTCGTAGTTTTAAAATGGATTGGTCCAGGATTTACGAAGTTAGGGGTGGGAAAAACTTGAGATAATTTGCTTTCGAAAATCGTTAGCGATTATGTTTTGATAGACAAAATAAATGTATGGAGTTGACTTAAGCCATCGAAATAGTCGTATCGAAGAATTTCCGCAAGGAACTCAACGGTCAGTCGTCATTCCCAACATATTACCTACTTATGACACCCTTACCCTTGTTTCACCGATACATATTTCATAGAATTTTTATTTCATTGACAGGCTCTTCTTGGCGCAGGGGTTGAGGTGCTGCGTCTATCTCAAAGGTGAAGTTTTATCCGGCAAGTTTAAGATGTCCCGTCGGAGCGTACAAAACACATTTTAGCGCGTGCATTGTAATTAGGCAGCTTTATGCGACACCGAACTCGACCTACCTTGAGAAGGCATGCGCCAAAATGTGTTTTATACGCTCCGACGAGACTTCTTAAACTTGCCGGATAAAACTTCACCTTTGAGATCGACGCAGCGCTGTGTTGAATTTAGATTTTGATAGTCAAAAGTTTAACCCAAACTACCTTAGTAATTATTGTTTAAGATAACCTGAGAACATCAGGGTTTCAGCAGAAAATAGCTACCAATGAAGTGAAATTCTGTGAAACGATACGTTCTATGAAATAAAGATCAGTGAAACAAGACACCCATAATAATAAATAAATATAAAACTTACTATAGCATTATTAGGCATGAATATAAAAAGATATAATGCACAATTGAGTAAGATTGACCTCACGGCGAATGCCTGTCTTGATGATTGTTTTACCAATTCCTCAAGCTGCAATCATAATATTTCCATCTGTAACAACTTTCTTGCCATCCCAACCCTATAGCATTTGAATGAGCTCCAGAACCCGATCGGAAGCCTGTTCATGCATAATTTTATAGCCAAAACATACGAAATCGCGCGTGCGCTTCACTGAGTCGCTGCCTCGATCTAACCATGGTTTACCATATAACCAAAACACGTAAAGCAGTATAATTGGGCCTTTATTCTTCTGTGTTATAAGTTTATGGCTTAGATTTAAAGATAAAGAGACATTTATTCGCAACAATACAAAACTACATTACATAGATACAAAAAGAACAAGACACAGGACTGTTGCGAAACTGTCCCAACTCACCATTAAGCTAGCCTTTAGACCACTATTTTTTTTAATACATGGTTTAAAAGTTTATTTCTACGAGTAAATATGGAAATGCCATTTTTATCCCGTTATTGATATACGAAAGTCATTAATTACTTTCCAAGTAGAGACAAGAAAAGAACTGCAGCATAACCAGCCACAGTTTATTAAAGCCTTTTTTTAATTAATTCATAATTCTCTGTTGAGTGCTCAGTTGATATTAAACAAGATTTTGAATTTAAATTCGCCAAGTTGAAACGCAAACTTTACTCTCAACTCTGTGTAAGTATGCTAATATTTAGAGCATAGTACGATGAATAATTGTGTCGATTCGAATTAACGAATTCGTGTCATGAAATTTTAAAATGTTAAAAGTTTCCAGTAATGGAATTACTATGACTGGAAAGATACGGCCTCTATTTTACTTTCTAAAACTACATGGTCAGACATGTTATCGTATTTAACCTCTTATGTACTTGACAGTAATGGCAGCTAAGTTAAGCACAATACGCTTACGTCAAAAACAATGATTTTTTTAATGTTAGCAATAACCAATGTGGGAAGAAAGACTAATAATAATAATAATAATAATAATAATCACAGGACAATGTCACACAAATTGACATAGTCCCAAACTAAGCTCTAGGTTTGTACTATGGGTACTAGATAATGAAAGCTTACTTATATAGAGAAATATATACTTAAATACATAGAAAACATCCAAGACTCAGGAACAAATACTCGTGCTCATCACACAAATATCTGCCCTTACCGGGATTTGTACCCAGGACCCCTAGCTTCGAAGGCAGGGTCACTCCCAACTAGGCTAGCGTGTCGCGTGTAAACTGCCCAGTTAAAGTGGGCCTGGGCCGGACATGTTTGTCGCATATACCCACAGAGGTGGGCCAATGCGGCAACCTGGTGGGTCCCCCGGGACGGCTACAGACGACGAGGCAGATCCAAGCGGAGATGGTGGGATGACTTGGACGCTTTTCAGAAGGATTGGTCGAAAATTGCCACAGAGGTGTGGAAATCAAGGGAGGAGGCCTTTGCCCAGCACTGGGACACTATATTAGGCTAATAATGATAATAATAGTTAGTAATAAGCACAATGAATGCCACTATGCCAATGTCAAAAGTGAGGAAACAGGGCAGGATTTATACACGGAATTTTGAAAGGATGAGGATCAGGGAAGTTGAGCCAAATAAATACTTATAGTTACATAAGTAAGATAAATATTTATAATTTTATATCATAACCAGTGATCGGAATAGGTAGTGCAGTTTCGGGTGAATGACCTTAAACATTATACTTAATATGGATAAGACCTCAGATTCCGGGACTCGTATAATTTCACAGAATATGTTCTTGACATGACCTTAATTGAAGTTAAATGGGAACATGCGAGTCTAGTAAATAATGTTATTTTAAATACTTTTTTACTTTTTGTCATTGCAAGTGTCTACATATTTCGTCAATGCGATATTCTATGCAAGCAAAATAATCGTTTAAATCATATTTTAATAACATTTCTGAATTAAACACAAACTTTAGCACTTTGCAAATGTAATCCCAGGGTTACAAGCTATATCTATACTAAACTTACGCACCGAAGTCTCGCGAAATTGCACTACCTATTCCGATCACTGATCATAACAATTAAGGAAAGAGGCCAACAGATAATAAATACTAGGGATATTTAAGGACAGTAAGCAGGATACAGATGTAGGCAAAGGAATATGGAGAGCAATTAATTTAGTGTCAAATTAAGAACCACCAACAACTCTTTTTATAGTTCTTGGTATTTCTGTAGCTCTGCTACCCCACTCTGGGAATAAAGGCGTGATAGTATGTATGTATGCATGTCTTGCAAAACATATAACCAAGGTCCCAAGATGCTGTATAAAAAATGACCGTTAGCATATTATCCGGTAAAAGATCCTCTTTGGTCCTCATCGACGCCCCGTCACGAGTGATGGGGGTCAAACGTGACGCCATTTTGTTATTGAAACAAAGTTTCTCGCGAGACCCACCGAATTCCAAAGCACCAACTTATTCGAGAAGGGACGTTAATAACCTTAAAGTAGGTAGGTAGGTAGTCATTTCTTTCGTATTGGATATACATTTATTTATGTCGCATAGTCATAATGAATTCACAATAAGATCAATCAAAACAACCCCGTAAAGCAGTATCTTGATGCTGCAAATTTGTGAGCCCGTTAAAGCTTAATTATATTTTAGATTATGATTGGCGAAAGATATTTGCATGTCTGTTATGTTGGCAAAACATGTGGAACTAAATTATTTTTAACACCTGTATCGAAACCATGTTTGTTGTGAATAAAATATTTCATTTCATTTTTAAATATTTAATTTAATTTCATCAATAGTAAAATAATAACTTCGAAAGTTTGAGTGTGCTTACTATGTTTTGTTACTCACTTGGGTTTTGTTGAAATTTGAAATGGATATCTCCACACGTTTTAAGGCTCAACTGTACAATATCTGACGTCAAATTGGGACTTCATATTATAGATAGTACTCATTAATTGTAGCTTCCTCACAAAGTTAAAGTTTCAATACAAATTGGTAATTTAACCCTATTTTGAACGCCATTACACTTCATTCAAACGTCATAGAGGAGACTGAGGCTCGTTCCGTTACGCGTGATGATTTTGAGTATTTTATAGTGACATTATTTTGCGTAACTATGACACAGTGTTCCACCCATAAACTGTCACAGAACCAAATCAGTCAACCCCGACTCCGTGGTCTTGTGTGCCCTACTCTAGAGTGTATATGAAAGCCTGGAGGCGCGGAGGGCGAGAGGGCTGCTCATCCCGCAGCGCCGGAGCAAATCGGTTCCACATTTATTTATTTTTTATGTTAAGTAGAAGGCACACGAGCACTCAGGCCACCTGATGGTAAGTGGAATCTGAGACCCATAGACATTTGAATTCTCAAGACCATAATCCTAACACCTCAAATGCGTTGCCAACCCTGAGGACTAAGATGGAATGCCTCTATGCTAGTAATTTCACCGGTTGTCTTATCCCCACACCGGAACACAACAATGCGAACACTTTTGCTTGGCGGGTGGTTAATGGTTAAGATGGTGGTAGCGATCCGGACGGACCCTGCACAGGGTCCTACCACCACTAAGCATACATTAGAATTCTTTTGCAATTCTCGATTAATGAGACGCCCCCTAATACTCCCACATCCCGCCGGGTCCCGAATGTTTGTTATGGCGTAGCTTTTTCCCATGGTTTTCCGCATTTTCTCGTTTTCAAAAATGCATTAGAGACACTATTCTACATCCGAAAAAAAAAGTTGGTACTTATAATCACCGTCAGATATTGTACAGTCCTTCCCAGTAACCTGAATCATACAGATTCCATGTTCTAGATTTAAACACGTGAACCAAAACATTTCCTACAACCCCGAGCGAAATTAGCAGCAAAACAATTCCACCTCCCAAGGGTGAATTCTGTTCCGCTGTCGAGAAATCTGTAAGCAGTTAAGTGTTGTTTATTCTTGGATTTTAAGCTCCTTAGCCAATTTGTCTTTCGCGTTTGAATCTGTAGTCAGAAATGCGGGGGTAATGGATACTTTCGACGAGGTTAATTTGGTACAAGCCTTTTGAAGTACCTATTTGAAACATTTATCTATTTTAATTGGCGTTGCACCGTTTTGTTTTTCGAAATCGTTTTATCTATAGGGTTGCGTACCTCAAAAGGAGAGATAGGGTCACTTCGTTGTCCGTCTGTCAAGTCCCTTTATCTCAGTAAGGAATAGTGTTAACAAGTTAATATTATTATGTAAATACACAGGTCTGCATCCCCTTGACGCTGTAAAGAAAAACTTAAACATTTCGCCATGTAGTTATAAAATAGAGGCGAAACTTCTGTTGGTCCCTGAGGCTCTGCGTAAAATGCATCGCAAGGGAGAGCTCGGATAGGCGGCCTGTCTTCTCCGTGTTGTAGATAGATAGAAGCCCTTATCTACTTTATTGGGACGTATTTAACCCTTTGAACGCCAATGACCTCTAAAGTAGTCATGAGCAGTCGTGCCTACAACGCCACCAACACTTATAGTTGTCACAGGTACAGTTTAAAAGAGACGTTATTGTATATGGGTTAAGTTGAATTTTGCATTTTGTATTTGACGTAAGGCATTGAAAAGGTTAAATGATAGACAACTAGGTACTGCCGATCAGAGATAACCCCTTGTCTGGAACTAGAGGTTTGATGTTGTCTTCGGTCGTAAGAGGATGTTATAATTATTATAACATACATACATACATAACGCCTTTATTCCCAGAATGGGGTAGGCAGAGCTACAGAATTTCCAACAACTCTAAAGACCTTGTTGATAATTCTGTAACCACATTTTGCACAATCAGGCTAAGATGTTTACCAGTGTATTAGTGACAGGTTGCAAGCCCATCGCCTAACAGTACTACAAGCCTATATTCCCTTTGTCGCCTCTTACGACATCCACGGGAAGACATGGAGTGGCACTATTCTAACCCGGCAACCACACGGGGGCAATATAATTCAAATATTATTTAAGCGTCTTTCCCCAAAGGGAACTTAAAATTCCGAACTATGTTTTTCCGAATATTCATTTGTCCGAATTTGAATTTTTCCGAAAGCTATGTTACGTTGGAGCTATTTTGCAATAAAATGCATAATTTAGTTGCTATACGTAGGTTAGGTTAGGTTGACCTGTGTGGTTGCCGGGTTAGAATAGTGGTAATCCGTGTCTTCCCGTGGATGTCGTAAGAGGCGACTAAGGGAATAAGGTCTTGTAATACTGTTAGGCAATGGGCTTGCAACCTGTCACTAATACACTTGTAAACTTAGCCTGATTGTGCGTATTTTTAGATTTGTTGGTATTTCTGTTAGCCCTGACTACCCCACTCTGGGAATGAAGGCGTGATGTTATGTACGTAGGTTAGGTTAGGGTTGACTTATAAGCGACATCAAAAAATAAAGTCATTTATAAAAAAATGCATTCGGAATTATGGAAATTCGAAATTCTGATCAATTCGGAATTATGACTCTTCAGAATTGTGATGGGTATCCTTCCCTAAACTTATGCTAATTTCCTGACTAATTTATGCATGACAGACCCTAGCCTAACAAAATACATAATTTCCGCCCTGCTGACTTGCGAAGGACGTTTGGACAGACCCGAGCTTAACAACTTTTAGAACAACGTTAGAACTGATACAATCGACTCCTCAGGGAACTCGGGAGCTTACGGAGTTACTTACACGTCGTAGTGGTCGGGCATTCTTTTCTTGTGGCAACTGCTTCATATAGAAAAGAAAAAGAATAGGAGAGAAATGGTTTATACGGTGTTAATAAATAAAAAAACGGGGCCAGAGATAAAAATCAACAAGCCTTAGATGATTTTAGTAGGTATAAACACTTTAATCGCCTGCATCTCAAGAACCAATGATGTCTACTTAGTCGTGATAGTTTTCCTTTAAAAATCGTTATTATGGTCTTTTTTTCAGATTTAGCTGTAGAGGGGGACACTTGAGTTGAAAAAATATACTTTCCTTAAATAATCAGAAGACAGTGTCACAAAAATTGACCTAGGCCCAAACTTAGCTCTAGTTATAGGTTTATTATGGGGACTAAACAAAGATAAACTTACTTATATTATAACCTCCTGAGACCCGGTGTCCAGTACATTATCAAGAAAAGTTAGTTTTAACTTAATTTTCTTAACAGTAAAGTTCATTTTCTTTTGGTTTACAGTAAGAAATGGCATTTAAGTGCAAAGGTAATTGAACTTTATTCCCTAGTATAGTCACGTACGATGGGCGTCACGAAGATAAAGAGAAATACAGACTTAAAATAAAATATAATATCTAAGACTCAGGAATTATTATCGCACAAATATCTGTCCTTACCAGGATTTGAACCAAGGACCGCTAGCTTCGTAGGCAGGGTCAACCAACTAGGCTAAACACGCCGTGGGGTAGGAACGAACAACGTATGTTTTTGTTCGCTTTAACTACCCTCGTTAGGACTAAACGGTTTGACAGCGACGTGATTAATGACTGCAGTTCTTTTTATCAGCTTTTAATTATGAGCCGATTACTAATACAGGGCAAAACCTTCAAGGAATAAATTAAGACTAAGGGATTAAAGGCTTTTAGTACTGCTAGGCGATGGGCTTGCAATATGTCGCTTATACACTGGGAAACATCTTAGCCTGTTAATGCAAAGTGTGGTTCATCATATCAGCCGAAAGACGTCCACTGCTGGACATAGGCCTCCCCAAGGCTCTCCATTCAGACCGGTCCTGTGCTTTTCGCATCCACCGCGTTCCCGCGATTTTTACAAGGTCGTCGCTCCACCTTGTTGGAGGCCTACCTACAGCTCGTCTCCCGGTCCGTGGACGCCACTCAAGAACCTGCCACTTAAGTTTCGCTATTCTTCGGGCTATGTCGGTAACCTTAGTTCTACTGCGGATATCATCATTTCTGATTCTATCACGCAGAGAAACCCCGAGCATAGCTCCAAAGTGTGGTTACATAATTATAAACAAGTCTTTTTAGAATTGTTGGTATTTCTGTAGCTCTGTCTACTCCACTCTGGGAATGAAGGCGTGATGTTATGTATGTAGGAACCTTCAAGTAACTATGCCCTAATATCCTAGTACAACAACTAAACGTTTGAAACAAGTTTAACGTAAAGCAAGTTAGATTTGTTCCTAATACGTCATCTTCCGAATTGGTTATCTTCCAGATTCGTCACTGTCCAGATTACTTCCCATTTTCCATTTTCGCCATATTTCAAACTTGACATACTATGTTAATTCGACTGTATTAACTTATTTATACAGGGTGACTTCAAATTGGTAATACAAAACACTTGATTGTGGCTTAGTTAATGCCACACAGTATAATACATTAACCCCTTTGTTAAAATTAACTGTATTTAATTAATGCTAATTTTCGAACAAAACAAATAATTAAAGTCCCAAAGTGTGGTTACTCTACATTTACAATACAATCTTATTTTCTTTCATAAGTGACAATTACTAATCAAAACACGCTTTCTTCATAAATTGCGACAGGTGACGGATAACCAAAGAGGAAAGTGTTCATTTGAAATTCTTTAAACTTCTTCGTTAATTATTATGGTAGGATAACCATGTTAAGCCAACAAAAATGGGATGATTTAAAAATTAAAAAAAAAAAATACTTCTGATTATTTTAAAAGTATGAGACTTAATTGAGGGGCTAAGTTTAGGGGAAATGTGTGTAAAACATTGATTTTGTATTACCTATTTGAAGTCACCCTGTATAGAAATCCTCAGTGGTAAAGAATATGACGTAAACAATACAATTTATATAAAAAAAATACAGGGACCTAATCCATTCTGCTAATCCACATAAGTTACAAAAACATACGTCGAAATGGCAGTATCTCAGACAAAACTCTTGTAGCAAATGCAACCTTATTACCCACAGGATAGGATTGAATCTGCTTTGGCTATTAAATTTGAGATACTGCTTATTGGTCATCATTGCTCTAATTGACAATATTGACAACATTACTATAACTCTTATTTAGGGCAGAAATACTGGTTTTGGCCATTTTAGTACCTTTTTAGGCCACTGTAAATTTAAGGCAATAAAAAAAAAGCCTTCATGACAAAATAATATTATAATAAGAATAGTGCCACTCCATGTCCTCCCGTAGATATCGTAAGAGGCGGCTAAGGGAATAAGGGCTTGTAGTACTGTTAGGCGATAGGCTTGCAAACTGTCACTAATACATTAACAATAAGCTTATTTTCTTCTTTTTGCAAAATGTGGTTACAGAATTATAAAAAAAGACTTTTTCTGTAGCTCTGCCTACCCCACTCTGGGAATGAAGGCGTGTTAAAAATTAAAATCCTAATTTATAATTTTACATACATACATACATACTATCACGCCTTCATTCCCAGAGTGGGGTAGGCAGAGCTGCAAAAATACCAATAACTACAAAAAGAGTTGTTGGTAATTCTGTAACCACATTTTGCACAAGAGGCTAAGATGTTTACTAGTGTATTAGTGACAGGTTGCAAGCCCATCGCCTAACAGTACTACAAGCCCTTATTCCCTTAGTCGCCTCTTACGACATCCACGGGGAGACATGGAGTGGCACTATTCTAACCCGGCAACCACGCGGGAACCGCGGGTTAATTTTATGGTATTTATAAAATCATCCGAACAGTTATTTAGACACAAAGTGGTCAAAAAAGGTTGATCTGCCCCACTTAACAAAAAAGGCGTCGGAAAAACAATACGATAAGACTTCAACGACGAATATGACTTACCTCAGTAGAATAGCGAGTCTGTACGCTCGTGGCCCATAAAAAACCAACGAAAGAAGTTAAATAAAAGCTTGTAAAAAAACGCTGAATGTTAAGACGTATCCAAGCTCCTTGGGAGTAAATTCAGGTCGTTTCGACGCTTCATTTCCTATGCTTTGCCGCGAGCGTCGCTCAGCTCTCGAACTTCGATGCAGGCTGGCTAACAACTAAATTACTAGCATAGAGGCATTCCATCTTAGTCCTCAGGGTTGGCAACGCATTTGAGGTCTTAGGATTATAGTCTTGAGAATTCAAATGTGTATGGGTCTCAGATTCCACTTACCATCAGGTGGCCTGAGTGCTCGTGTGCCTTCTCCTTAACATAAAAAAAAAAAAAAAAAAAAAAAACTTACTTTGTATTGATTCACTGTCTCGTTTTACTCTTCTACTGATGGCAAAACTCTACGGATGAGGTTTGTTAAGTTCATAAAATCAATTCACTCTACTCTGTTAAGTTTTCTGGTATAAAATGCAATCTTCAGTCAATGAAATACTTTGAAAGATTGCAAAGAAAGAAACGTCACAATTATATTCAAAACATTATAAGATAACTAGCGACCCGCCAGCGGCTTCGCCCGCTGCACTTTTTTTTACATCACTTAGGGGTATGAAAAATAGATGTTGGCCGATTCTCAGACACCCGATATACACACCAAATTTAATTAAAATCGGTCCAGCCGTTTCGGAGGAGTTCAATAACGTACACCGTGACACGAGAATTTTATATATTAGATTAGAAGATAAATAACATAATAACAAGTGTAATAAAACCGAATTCAAAAACACAACTACATTTTTGATACTTTCGTGTATATTTAGAAAATAAAAACCCTTTGTTCTGTTTGTTAAATCCAATGATAATTACATTTAAACAGAAAGTAGAATGTTACTGCGTCGCGCTCAAGTTGAAGATTCATAAAAGACCCAATTAACCACTCGCGCACTATTTACGGCAAACGAGTCAACGATAGCTATCTACTCTCGCGTTTTCCGTATCTGTCCCTCATTCATTAGTGAAACAATTGAACAGTGGTATTGTGTAGTTTGTCTATTTTCGAAAACCATTTGCTATGAACGTTACATATCTATTTTATTTGTTTTATTATTTTATTTCTTTTTTTTACCGCTAAAATTATATTAATATTTTATTATTTTTATTTTTCACACACACAAATGAACACACACATAAGAAGAGGTTCACAATACACACCTTCACTCAATTACAAACCTCTATTTTTGTCTAATAAGTAAATAAAAAAAAATAGTTGTGTAAATTAAAGTTACTGTTTTTATTGCAGTTTTACATAATAAATCTTAGCTAGATGAAAGCATTCAAGTTTTGGGGTTGAGCGCTGTCTGCTGAAATACAGGTCCCTACCTAGTTTAGCAGCTGTGGCTAAAAATATACGAATATGTACTGGCTAATGTATATTGTACTAGAAATTTGTTTTTAATACGGGTGTAAGTGCTCTTTATACCTTTAAAAGACCCAAAACTTAAAAAGGCATTGTATGAACCAGCGGCTTGCCACTCTCAAACCTAAATCTTACGTTGCATTATACTATCTTGGCGGTATCTATTTTATCTTACAAATGACCCTTGATGTGGAATCGAACTGAACTGAACCCTAATCCCTCAGAACAAGGTTGAAGTGGGAAGGTTAAAGTTTTCAGAACCAGTACAAAATGCGTTTTGTTTAACAGAGCGTTGCCAAGCGGTGTATTACTTGGTACGTTCGATACCGTTTCCCCCAAATTCATTATTAAATGAAGGCGATATGGAGTGCTAGGCATGGAATGAGTAAAGGAGATTCCAATGCTTTCCGTAGAAATAAGTATTTTATTGTTCTTCTTTTGTAAAATACCCTTGTAAAATAAGAGTATTTTTTTTTTTATGTTAAGGATAATGCACACGAGCACTCAGGCCACCTGATGGTAAGTGGATTAAGTTTAACATGTCTATCTGTGTAATCGTTTTACGTGTATCTTTCAGTGGCATCGGAACTCTCAAATGGATGGACTAATTTGGATGCAGTTTTTATATAAAAAAAACCGGGCAAGAGCATGTCGGACCATGCTTGGTGTAGGGTTCCGAAGCCGTTAAGTACTACAAACATAAAAATTAACAAGTAATAATTAATTTTCTATTTAAAGTCAATTGGTGCCGTCTTTGATGATTTTAGTAGGTATGAAAACTTTAATTGCCTGTATCTCAAGAACCAATGATGTCTACTTAGCCGTGATAGTTTTCCTGTAAAATTCGTAATCGAATGCTCTTTCATTTAAGATTTTGTTCTGATTTTTTGTATTTGTAGTTTAGGCTGTAGGGACACTTGAGTCTAAAAAAAAGCGCTTAAAGCGCGTTAAAGCTATAATATTTCACAAACGGATAACTTAATCGAAAAACTGTTTTCACAAACCCGAAAAAAAATACATCCTTACATTACGTGTAGGATAAGTGCACTAAAAAAAACTTTTTTCATTTTTCTTTTTACCACTTTGTTGGCGTGACTAATTTGTATATTCATGCCAAATTACAGCTTTCTAGTACGAGAGCGGTAGTCTAAGAGTCTCTGAACTAGGCTGTGGACGGACGGACGGGCGGACGGACGAACAAGGCGAAACTATAAGTGTTCCTAGTTTGACTACGGAACCCTAAAAAACGCTTTAATCGGAATGGTTCTTAGATTATCAAAATAAAACAATTGTTTGATAAATATCATCGCTTGCACGCTCGGCTTAGGTGGAACGTGACAATGAACCATGCATTTTCGTACGTGCGTGCGTTCATCGATTTATAAGACATTATCACGTCAAAAAGTTATATTAATCCAATAAAGGCTTTACCTAAAACTAAAACCACCACAATTACCAATCCTAAACCATTTAAAAAAAGAGTTAACACTAAACATTTCAACAATTTTTCTGCCACAGTTATTTTCTTAGCGCTTTCCTCAATTCAATTCCAATTCCATCGCTAACGCAATATTTAATAAGACCAAGTAAATCGTGCTTCAGGAAAAACATTTTCCATAAATCAAGCTTAATCTACTTGAATAGAACTCCGCGAAGGTAGATAGGAAATCGAGGACAACTAAGTAACTGTTCCTTGATCGATCAGCTGACTTGATTAGCTCGGAATCAGGTCACCTAAATAGGACTCACTAAGGAATTGAAAATGTGGAAAATTGTGCACCGAGAAATATTTCAAAGGTTTAGTTAGCTAAGTTAGTGAAGTGTTTTATTTTGTGATGTTATTAATTACTCGCCTATAAGAATTGGCCTGTGTACTCATTTGCCTTCTCCATAATCTCCATGCAAAACGTAAATCAATGGTGCATGCAAATGGCGTTGTTATGCAGGTAAAATAGCCGGGGAAAATAAAGATTAACGACCAACAAACAGATAAACAACGTGAACTAGAAACCTGGGGTTTTCAAGGTTAATCTATGTTGATTTGTTTGTTTCCTCTTCCTAAAAAATACTTTATCGAGTTAAAATGGAATCTTTGTGACACATTCCCTACAGACTAATGCTACAATTTCTCTTTTTTATGGCAAACAGTTTTTTATGGTAACGAGAAGGCACACGAGCACTCAGGCCACCTGATGGTAAGTGGAATCTGAGACCCAAAGACATTTGAATTCTCAAGACCATAATCCCAAGACCTCAAATGCGCTGCCAACCCTGAGGACTAAGATGGAATGCCCTTATGCTAGTAATTTCATCGGTTGTCTTATCCCCACAGCAGAACACAACAATGCGAACACTGTTGCTTGGCGGGTGGTTAATGGATAAGATGGTGGTAGCGATTCGGACGCACAGGGTCCTACCACCACTGCAAGCATACACACGAGCACATTTGTCACCTATTGACATTTATTTATTATTCTTAAGACTACAATCTCAAGAATAATATCTCAATACTCCAAATGCGATGCCAAACCTGAGGAGTAAGATGGAATGCCTCTATGCTACTCGTAGTAATTTTTCGGATGTGAATTCTGCCGCTGGGCTAGATGATAGGTTGTGGTAGTCGAATTACTATGTTATGTTAGTGCAATTACTATGTTTTGACCTAAAGATGAAAATTATTAATGAATAGTCAACGTGTGCTATGCTATTAGGAGTTAGTTAAACCTGAACCTAACCTAAACTAGATTAAAAGTTCTTTTTATCTCTTTCTACTCCTGACTTCATCTGGTTGTATTGCGGATCAGAAAATGTTATATTTTGCTCTGAATGGAGATAATAATTAACGTACCTATTAAAATTATTAGGCAGAAAGCCATGAAGAAATTGTTTATTTGCAATATACAAAATAAGTGTCAACGTTTTAAGGGCCTGTCAGAAAACACAATTTTAGTGAAAATAAGATCCGAAGTAAAAATAGAATACCAATTATATTTGAGACTCGAGCTAGCAATTATGAAAATTATGATAGACATTTCGAAGCGGAATCTAAACATGAATTCGTAAATTTGAAAGATAAATAAGCACCAGCTAGAGATTATTAAGCAAGGTTTACATCCGAGAAATTGCCACGTGAGAAGTTGGTAAATTAACATAGAGACAAGATTTGACGCGTCAGTGCACAAGTTACATTCCAAAAGTGGATATAGCAGAGCTAAGAAAGGTAAACCAGAGATGATAGAAGGCGGAGAAATTTCAGGTCTTTTCCTTATAACTTTGTACAAAATAATGGGAATAATTATAAACTTTGGAACAAAGGTGAAATTTAGATATATTTTTTTTCAGTTTCCCATGAAAAGTAAAAAAATATAATCATGATGTAGGTAGTAATTTTAACCAACATTCAAAAATAAAAATTATTGCGTTAAAACCAAGTAAAAAAACTGATATTGGTAGCCGTTCTGTACCAAAAAGTGCTTGCGCTAAGAACTCGGGTACAGTACATCAAGTTCTCGTGGTCAAAGTAGTCTATTTACTACTTAAGCATCTATATTTTACCGTCTGTATATAGGCCGAACCATTGTTTTCTTTTGTCGCAGTCAATTTCCCATGGAGTTCCACAGGGTTCCATTGTAGGACCACTATTTTTATACTCATTGACTATGGATCCTCGTTGTTTTAAAATTAGTTGTATATATTGAGCTACCATAAGGCAAACAGCCGGATTTGATTTTACATGACTCGTAAAGGATGGCCGTTTTAAACTAAAGGCAGCGTAATTTACTTTTTAAAACTTTCAGAAAATATAACTTGTAAACTGTAGAATAAACTAGCCTAAAGCAATAGAACAGGTTTTTTTTTTTTATTCATTTAGTATATTCTGGTTAATTTTAACTTGATATGCTAATGGACAGAAAATCTTTTTTATTCAAAGTAAACGACTAATTACAGGAAGAATTAAATAGTTTGGGTTCTAACTTACTACTCATCGTACTTTTAGAATTATAGTGACCTAATTCAAACATTTTCAGCTTTCGATTTCGAGTCATAAATTTAGTACTATAGACACCTAAATCGAAAGTCAAAATATTTGGATTAGGTCACTATAATTCTAAAGATGCGTCATGTTCATTAACCTCCCGAGTCCCCACGATCTCTCTTGAGGACATAAATAATAAAACGCACCCTTAAATGAGACAAGATTGCTATCACAATGTCACTAAATTAAGTAATGAGGTCTTACGAGGTTAAAAACTTAAAAAAAAAATAGGTCTTTTAGGTACATTTTAGTACTGTTTAGGCGGTAAGCAAATACTTAAAATTGTATGTACCACCTGTAATAGAGAGTTCATACGTATGAAAACTCTTTATTACAAATAAACAAGTGGCATGTTAAGACGTCTCTCACGTACACAGAAAAGAAATAATAACAATGTACAAAAACGAACTAGTTTCGCCATGTCCGTCCGTTCGTCCGCAGTCTAGCGCAGAGACTCTTAGTACTAGAAACTGTAATTTGGCATGAATATGCTTATTATTAGTCACGCCAACAAAGTGAAAAAAAAAAAAAAATGTAAAAAAAAAAAAAACTCGTTTGCCCCATAGTGTGGGGTGTCATTGGATAGGTCTTTCAAAAATACCATGGCTTTGCGAAAATAGTTTCCCCCCCCTCTCCCTTACAGCCAAAACATCACATAATAAAAATCAGAAAAAAACTTAATCTAAAGAACATAATTATAAGGAATTTTAAAGGAAAACTATCACGACTAAGTAGACATCATTGGTTCTTGAGATACAGGCAATTAAAGTGTTTTTACCAAACTGAAGTCATCTAAGACGGCGCCAATTGACTTTAAATAGAAAATTAGTTACCTATTACTTGTTGATTTTTATGTTTGTATTTTTATTTTTTTGTTTGTTCGGCTTCGGAACCCTAAACGCAAGCATAGTTCAACAAGCTCTTGCCCGATAATTCTTCTTTTAAATTCGTAATGAGGCCAATTCGTATCGTGTTTTCTAATTTTAAATATCTTTAAACCTAAATGTATAAACGTCAAAGTCTAATATTTTTGGACTAGAATCGAGTCGTATATAAATTTAGATTTACAGTTATTTAAAATTAGAAAACTAGATACCTACATAAATCGTTTTGGTTGGGATCCCGCTTACAACAATAGTAAATTGTGAATCAAGGGAAGTGTAAGAAGGGGGATTTCTAATTAGAGTATTAGAAGGGCTTTTAATGACTTGAGTTTGTTATCCCCTCACTGGCCGTGATACACACAATGTTTTTCAACACATTTTCAAGGACAAAAAACCACAATCAAAAATGAATGGCACTCGAATCGCTAAAAGAGATTGTCAACATGACAACTCAACTTTTTTCAATATAGTCTTCCACAGATAAAGCTAAGTACTGCCTTTAGTTTTCAAACTTGACTGGCCATACTGCCAGATTGTACCGACTTTAAATATAAAATGTAATAAAAATAATTGCAAAAGCTCTGAAATAATAGCAATATATAAATATAATGCATTTAAATGTACCGTATAAGTTTTATTCACAGTAAAATTGATGAATATAGGAAAAAAAACCTTGGCTGATTTTACACCTCCTTAGTCTAAAATGGTGGGTTCTATATTTTAAAACTAAACCTCCTCCCTTGGGAGGTAAATAGGGTATAACTGCCCAATACGCCTGCGTGTTATGACACCCCTCCCGAGCATGTTTGATGAAAAATATTCTACTATGAACAGAGTGGATTATCCTCTATCTAGTGGTATCTTAACATCAGTATAGAAGGGGAGAGAACAACGTGCGATTCGGGGGAGGAAAATACACATTGGTAATCCCTTCCAATCCTCACAAGTGGCGTAAAGGTAGTTGTAAAATTAGGAAGACAGTCAAAACCGACAAGATTAAGTGTTTTGGGAAATGTAATTAGCATAAAAAACTCATTGTGGATATTAAAATAATTAATGAATGTGGATGTAGATTAACCTTCATTTATTACTGGTGACAAACACAATTTTTTGCTTTACTTGATGAGTTTGCATGCTTTGACACTAACGTTATTATTTTACTCTGATATTTGCTCGTGGTTCGATTCTTGTAGCTTTCTGATTACATACATAAATCACGCCTGTTTCCCAGAGGGGTAGGCAGAGACCACTTCTTTCCACCTGCTACGATCCTATAAAGGTCTTTCGCTTCTTCCACATTCATACATCGAGTCGTGCATGCACGTCGGTTTCGGGTACTTAAGATTCGGCCCCATTCGATTCAAAAAAGTACGCCTAGGGCGCCCCCTTCCGACCCTTCCACTCACTTTAGCACTGTAAATTTCTTTCGTCAATCTTTTTTCATCCATCCTTTCCAAATGACCGAACCATCGAAGCATGCCCTTTTCAATTTTAGTCACTACATCTTCTTTCCGACCACAGTTTCACACCACAAATACTACGCAAAGAGCGCATTTCTACTGCATTTATGCGACTTTCATGCTTATCCTGCCACACCCAACATTCACTACCATACATCATATTATTGTTGTCAAGTAGAATTCATGTTTATAAAAGTTACAAAGTTGGGATATACCGCGTTCCTAGGTTACATAATATTTTCTTACGATAATTTAGCTTAGTTGGTGGTGACCCCGCCTACAGAGCTAGCGGTCCCGGGTTCAAATTCCGGAATGGTCATATGGTCATAGATGTATTTTATGTATTAAAGTAAGTATTTATCTATATACTTATAATCGTTGTCTAATACCAATAGCACAAGCCTAGAGCCTAGTTTAGGACTAGGTCAATTTGCGTGAGATTATCCCCTGATATTTATTAATTTATTTATGAAATTGTTTTTTATCCAAATTAACGTAACTAACGTAACGTAACGTAACGTAACGTATCTTGAGTTTTTTGACCGGTGGTGGCGTAGTCCAGGATTTTTTGGGAAAGACTGTGTATGGTTCTAAAGTCCACAAAATCCCGGTTAGCTTTATATTTAATTGATGGAAGTAGGACCTTTTGCAGTGTCCGTCCAATTGTTGTGTTCCAGTTTGATGGCAAGACAACCAGTGAAATTACAAGAGTAGAGCCATTTGTCATCCTCATTTTGCGATCTTAGGATTTCGTAGTCTTAAGAATGCTAATGTCTATGATTCTCAGACACTTACCACCGTGTGGTTCGTTTGCTCGTTTGCCTTACCTTTGACAAAAACGCATGTGGTATTTTTGGAAAACAGCTGTCTAGTACACGGATTGCAGTCAGTCGGTCTGCAGTGACATTATACGCTGAGCCATTTCACTTTTGCAATGCTGTAATGCACATATTTCTTGGCAACTTTTGTTTGTGTGATTTGTAGTACGCAAATAAACGTTTTATCTTTTTTCTTGATAAGGAGAAGGCACACGAGCACCCAAGACCAGCCCCCCATTTCACCATCTTGACAATGACACG
Organism: Acleris holmiana; assembly: GCA_949316455.1. NCBI lineage: Eukaryota > Metazoa > Arthropoda > Insecta > Lepidoptera > Tortricidae > Acleris > Acleris holmiana. The sequence goes on along the minus strand of OX438782.1, from coordinate 1,039,998 downwards.
TGACAGGTGACAATTCGGCATACATTGCAAAGTTAACTCGCTAATTACTGCTGAGATTCATGTAAGCTGCGGAATGCACAATGAAATGTCATCTGTCACCTGTCATTGTCATGATGGTGAAATAGGGGGCTGTGGTAAGTGAAATCTGAGACCTAAAGACATTTGAATTCTCAAGACTACAATCCTAAGACTTCAAATGCGTTGCCAACCTTGAGTCTTAGACAGAATGCCTCAGTGATACTCGTAGTAATTTTACCGGTTGTCTTGTCCCCACACCGGAACACAACAATGCGAACACTGCTTCTTGGCAATAAGTTAAAAGATAAGATTGTGGTAGCACCACTAAAATCTATCTATCTATCAGTTTTCGGAACCGATTTGTATGGGTTGGTTTCGACAGTCCAAAAATCCCAGTTCTTCATACATTTAGTCCCGGGATCGTGTAACTGCTGCTATGGAACTTTTAATTCTCGTATTCGGAACCCGAGCGCCCTGACCCACTTACGGGTGACGGGTTCAATTCCAGTTAAAATTAAACGAACTGTGATTGGTAGATTGACCAATGGATTGGGATACATTTACGATATTGGTTTAAGTATAGTATAGTATAGTATATAATAAATATATATACATATTCTTAAAAGTAAATATAACTTTAATACTAACATTTCAAAAAAAAAACGAGTTGGTCTCTTGAAGTTAAAGGAATAATTAAAGTTAACATACAATTTGATTTTGGATCCCTAAATACAGGACAGCCCTGTATAAGTATTTATATATATTTGTTTAGGGGACAATCTCACACAAATTGACCTTGTCCCAAACTAAGCTCTAGGCTTGTACTATGGGTACTAGACAACGATAAACATACTTATATAGTGAAATAAATACTTAAATACATAGAAAACATCCAAGACTTAGGAACAAATATTCGCGCTCATCACACAAATATCTGCCCTTACAGGGATTTGAACCCAGGACCGCTGGCTTCGGAGGCAGGGTCACTCCCAACTAGGCCAAAAGTGTCGTCAAACTATATAGTTAAAATGGTACGCCGTGATTAACTTTTTTTGCGTAATGAATGATTTAGTAAAATATTAGAGAACCATTTTATACTTTAACTGACCTACTTATTCAAAAGTGATTTCCACCGCTGTAATGAATGTCCCAAAAACCATTCAATTAGGTAAGGCGGGAAATCGCCCCGAATTAAACAGAAGAGGCAATCTGCGTGTGCGGTTTTTGCTGAGGCTTCCGGGAGAGGCAGTGCAGCTGTTCGGGGATTCATGTGCCACATCGCAAATGTAAGTGATTTAAAACGGATTTAAATAATCCATTTTATCTAATGGACATCGGGTGACATGTTGCCATTTGGCTTTGGAATTTATGTTGTAATTATTTAAGCTCGTAATTGATTAATTTTAAAATTGTTTGGAGTATTTAAGCTTCTCCTATTATATTGTCAATGTTTGATAGTTGAATAGGAATGTTAATAAAGTTGTAAACTGAGTTGCGAGCGGAAACTGGTAAATAATAATATAATTTACTTTCATAGACGACACGGTGGCCTAGTTGGGAGTGACCCTGCCTCCGAAGCCAGCGGTCCTGGGTTCAAATCCCGGTAAGGGCAGATATTTGTGTGATGAGCGTGAATATTTGTTCCTGAATGTCTTGGATGTTTTCTATGTATTTAAGTATTTATTTCTCTATATAAGTATGTTTATCGGTGCCTAGAACCCATAGTACAAACCTAGAGCTTAGTTTGGGACTTTGTCAATTTGTGTGAGATTATCCCCTGATATCTATTTATTTATTATTTATTTATTTTACATATTCAGCCTCCGTATTGCAAACACGAAATTGGTAAAAAAATATTTTAAATTTCGTCACAAAGTTGCAATTCTATTGAGCAGTGTGTCTTTGGTATAATAATAGTGTACCTAATTATTATTTTTACTAGAATACTTTTGGCTGATTTACATCGAAGTGTTGCTGGGTTTCGCTAATTAACAATATTTTTTTTTATTAAAACATTGACTATATGCATTTATTATTTGGGTGAATTGAGAACAAAAAAAAACAATAATTATTACAGAGATTTAACTCAAAACAAAACTTATTTTTTTTATTATTTACAGAAAAATAAATAAACAAAGTAATACCAATGGCTAAAGAGCTTAAACGCCACAAGTGCTTTTCTACGTCACAGGTTAAAAAAACGAAACGCGGTTACAAACAAAATTACGTACGTATTAAATACATTTATACATACATACATACATACAAACAAAATTACTTCATTCCGACTTCTAGTCCAAAGCAGGCGTAGTAAATATTAATATATTCTATTATTTATTTATCTATAAATAATTATAAAAAATATTATGCTTTTAAGACAATCCTCTATTAGAAACCTTGTTGTCAATTAACATTAAAAATCTTACCATAATACTGTTACACTCTGATTATTTTTTATAAAATTCAAAAGTTTAAACCTTTTAAACCAAATTGTCAGATTGCCTTTTTACGTAACAGAAGTGAAATATTAAACAATGTCCGGAAAAATAGGCTGACTTCATAAACAACAAAGATCTTAAATTTTAAGAGGTGACGTGTTCTCATTTTGTGTCATATACGTCAATTTTATTTTTTTTAGAAGAGCTTTTTTTTATGTTAAGGAGAAGGCACACGAGCACTCAGGCCACCTGATGGTAAGTGGAATCTGAGACCCATACACATTTGAATTCTGAAGACTATAATCCTAAGACCTCAAATGCGTTGCCAACCCTGAGGACTAAGATGGAATGCCTCTATGCTAGTAATTTCACCGGTTGTCTTATCTTCACGCCGGAACACAATAATGCGAACACTAATCGAAATGCGATAATAATAATAATGCGATAATGCGAATAATGCGATCTGGAAGGATCTCTTATAATTAAGGTTTTACTTACTGTTCCTATTTTCCCGTAAATTGTTTAATATTCCACTTTTGTTACGTAAAAACGAAATCTGACATTTTGGTTTTAATTATTCAAAGTTTTGAATTTGATAAAACGTAATCACATTTTGGTGACACCGATTACATTTAAAGTAAGTTCAGATAAGGTACAAGTTTAAACACCTTTTATGTGAAACAGATAAAAAATTGAAGGCATAAATTCTTCGTAGTAATTATTGGTTTGTTTTCGGCTTTGTTTGTCTCTATACAGTATGATGTTTACATACGAGAGTACTTGTTCCGTATTAGCAGACTCATCGTAAGCCGTACTCGAATTTGCATTTGATTATGCAAACTACCTGGCTTAAGTTAATCAGCTGATTGCGTTAGTTAGAATAAGATTACCATTTCTGGTGTAGCTTCAACGAGTTGACTTTTCATTTGTATGTTACGATTATTATAGCAATAGATGTACTAGCCTTGTTTTTCCACAATGGTTTAAATGACGGTTTTTTTCAATGAAGACAGAATTTACTGATCTTGACTTAAATAGTTTAAATTAAATGTGGACATTTCACTAGAATTTGGTTTTGTTTTCATAAAGTTATATTATCATGGTTATTATAAACAATATTTTAATGTAGTACCTAAGTACCTGAGCTGTTCTGGTACTTAGGTACTAGTTTTTCTGTAACAACGGCGTTTTCTGGATTTATTACATACGTAATGCTTCACTCACTTTCAAATTGTTGTGCAGATGAAAATATCATCATTAAAGCTGCCAAGAAACCTAAATAATTTTAAAATTAAACATCTACAACTAAACTCCATAAAATAATAGCCAAGTCACAATATTCCACTTTGTTTCATAACGAGGCTAACCATTTTATTTTTAGCGACCTAATAAATAAGAGAGACGTAAAAATAAATTCTTAACCACATCAAACCAATTAATCACCTAATTTATATCATGCCTAGTTTTTTCAACCAAGGCATAAATTATCCCAAGAATATTGACACAAAAAACGAAGACGTCGTCAACATAAATGACTAATTACCTTGAGAATCTATCCAATATACTCCGCTATCCCGACATAGTTAGTCGTCCCTGACTGAAAATATTCACGGGTTATTTTCGCCCGCCACATTTGGCAGCACTCGACACTTTTCACACACCAAACATAACCTATTTAAATTTCAAACTCAATAAAAACCGTCACTTATATTCAATTTTCGAACACGTGCGTAATTTGTTTTGGGCGCGCGAAACGTGCTCCCCATTCAACGGATTCGGTCCAACTGAATTTTGAAATCTGAAAGGTGGACTCTCTCTCACTCTGCGACACTGGTGGTTACTGCTGAAATGCGGCCATCTGTCCTTTGTGGGTGTATGCGGTGTGATAGAGATGGAGTGTCGCGTGTGTTCTAGTGTTTGGGAGTAAAAAGCGCTATATTAAGAACGTTGTGTTGGTCATGCGTTTCCGTTTTACGATAGGTTTCTGGAAAGAGGTTTTGTCATAGAGTTGGTATGCGTAAGTTTTCCTTATAGTTTGTGTCTGAATTTTATATTTGTGTTTTATTAAGGTAAAGAAATGGCTAGCTAAGGGGTATTCCATTTTACTGTTCCAGGGTAGGCAACGTATTTGCAATATTGAAATTGTAAATGTCCGTTGACTTTATAGCTCGTAACTATTGGGTGTGTTTGATTGCTTTCTCTAATGCATAAACAAAATTAAGCTTAAAAGTTTGTTTAAATGTTATGTTTTATAAGCTGTCGTGCGTTTTTTAGGGTTCCATAGTCAAACTGGAACCGTTATAGTTTCGCCATGTCCGTCCGTCCGTCCGCAGCCTAGAGCAAAGACTATTACTACTAGAAAGCTGCAATTTGGCATGAATATACATATTAGTCACGCCAACAAAGTGGTACAATAAAAAGAAAAAAAAAAAATTTTTTATTGTATGTTTACTACCACGTAACGTGGGGATGTATTTTTTTTTCTCGTCTACCCTATAGTGTGGGGTGTCGTTGGATAGGTCTTTCAAAAATATTACGGGTTTGTAAAATCAGTTTTTTAATTTAGTTATCCGTTTATGAAATATTAAGCTTTTTTGTTAGACTCAAGTGTCCCCCCCCCACAGCCAAAATTACAAATACAAAAAATCTGAAAAAAACTTAAATTAAAGAGCATATAACCAATTTTAAAGGAAAACTATCACGACTAAGTAGACATCATTGGTTCTTGAGATACAGGCGATTAAAGTTTTTATACCTATTAAAATCGTCTACGACGGCACCAATCGACTTTAAATAGAAAATTAGTGATTACTTGATGATTTTCTATGTTTGTAGTACTTAACGGCTTCGGAACCCTACACTGAGCATAGTCCGACATGCTCTTGCCCGGTTTTTTGGTATAATAAATAGTAAACATAAATTACAATGTCATAATAATTACTCATCTAAAACTTTGTATATGTAACCAATGACATGATACACATATTACAATTTTAAATATACAATCAAGGAATTAAACAATGTTTGTAAAGAAACACTTGACTTTCTTCGAAAACAGTGATTTAAAAAAAATCTTCGTCATGGCAATATATTAACACCTATACATCCTCTTCGCTCAGGTTTTTATAAGTAAAATAATTTACTTCAAGACATTCAAATACATAGATAATTCTGAATTTAAAAAATAATAAAGGAAAAATTTAAATATTAAAAATAATTTAGCAGTGTTATGATTTAATATATTGATAATGATATTTTGTACTCCTTACTTTTAGGTTAGGAGATACAAATATTTTGCACCATAGACAATAAATAATCTATACTCTATATTAGTAAATAAAGCTGAAGTTGTTTGTTTGCTTGAACGCGCCAATCTCAGGAACTACTGAACCGATTACAATTAAATTTGGTATGAAGTTAACTAAGGTCCCGGCAAAGGACTTAGGATACATTTATCCTGGAAAATTGAACAGTTCCCGAGGGAATAGCGAAAACGAGGAATTTGACATAATATAGACGACACTATCAAATTGTGATTTAATAGTGTCGTCTACATACACATAGGAGCGGAAAACTAATTCAACGCGTACCTACAAAGTCGCAGGCGTCTTCTTTTAAATAAATAAATTTCAAGTGACGATGTCACATAAATTAACCTAGTCCCAAAACTTAAGCTTTAGGCTTGTATATGGGTACTCAACAACGATAAACTTCCTTATAACTAAAGAGAAATATATCCATATATTACGACACGTTGTTGGACTAGTTGGGAGTGACAATGCCTCCGAAGCCAGCGGTCTTGGGCTCAAATCCCGATAAGGGCAGATATTTGTGTGATAAGCGCGTATATTTGTTCCTGAGTCTTGGATGTTTTCTATATATTTATGTATATTTATCGTTGTTTAGTACCCATAGTACAAGCATAGAGCTTAGTTTGGGACTAGGTCAATTTGTGTGAGATGGTCCCCTGATGTTATTATTTATTATTACATACATAACGTCACGCCTTTATTCCCAGAGTGGAGTAGGCAGAGCAACAGAATACCAACAACTCAAAACTTGTTAATAATTCTGTTACCACATTTTGCATACTCAGGCTAAAAAACACTGGTAAACATGTTTTAGTGACAGGATGCAAGCCAATCGCCTAACAGTACCTACTACAAGCCTTTATTCCCTTAGTCCCCTCTCACGACATCCACGGGAAGACATGGAGTGGCACTATTCTAACCCGGCAACCATACGGGGGATTATTTATTATTATTATTATTTAAATACCTAGAATACATCCAAGCCTTAGGCTATCATATCACACACTATAAAACTTAATTAAAGTTATGCCGTAAGGATATCAATTTCAGTCGCTTCAACATTGCATCAAGGATTAGCTTTCATATTAAATTTTAAGCTCGAAGCTTTGGAACTGTGTTGGTCGACAAGATAATAGACATTATAATACTGTTTGGTCGATATATGAAGCTATAAAATGGATGTATGGTTTGCGGTTTATAAATAACCTTACAATGCATGGTTTTTTTTTAAATATTGTAATCTAAACGGAGCCTGCACACGATCCTGCAAAAGGCTTATTTAACAACGCGATATCGCTCCACAGAAGTCCTTAAAACAAAATAATTTTAACTAAGAGACACTCGTATACTAAAGCCTAAAGTCAAAGAGTCAAAGCGCCTTCGTAACCTGAGTCTGAATGTTGAAACTTGGCTTGTTATCATTTCTGTGAAGATATCCTTTGAAACGTTACACTTATTTTGTGAAACCAAGCGGAATGTTATTGTAAATTCGGAATTTCACGGCGGCGCACGCACAAGGCTATAAATTTGCTTTTTTTAGGGTTCCTTAGTCAACAAGGAACTATTATAGTTTCACCATGCCCATCTCTCGTCTGTCCGTCTGTCCGTGGTTTTACTAAGAGACTATTGGTACAACAAAGCAGGGCTGGGATTGAACATGGTAATAACGTGTGGTCTTTGACGTGTTTCCATATTGTCAATGTTTTGATAACTCTTACGTCGGTAACTCATCACTTCATCTAATTTCACTTCATAGAATGTATAATTTCATCGAATTTCATTTCATCGAACGCTACTACGCTAACATTTATAACGTAGGTTAGGTTAGGTTAGATGTTTAGGATACCCTAAAAAGATTATGGTTTCAGCAGAAAATAGCGGTCGATGAAATTATACATTCGATGAAAGGTGATTCGATGAAATGATGACCCCTCTTATGTCATTTACAATAATGGCAACCGAGTCATAATCGATTCTAAAACACGAACATGCCGACAGAGTTGCAAAAAAATATTTGGAGAAAAATGATTTTCGTGTATCTCCCATACAAGTAAAGAAAATATAGATTTTTCAGGTACGCATGGAGAGCTCTTCAATAATTGTTATTTACAAGTCATTATAAGAGTTTTGGTTTATCTACCTCCCTTATTCGAGCTTAAACAGTTACTACCTGGAAATGTAGTTGAAAATATTGAAAACCCTTTTTCTCGCAATGTTGAGCCCGCTCAACATATTTATATATCATATAATATATATTTAGGATCATGTCATGTCATATCATATATATTTAGGATCATTTTTTCATATTTTTGTGTAACTAATTTTTTGTACTCTATCCAAATCAAAAGAGGTTTGAATTCACGTCTTTTTTCCATTTTTGCGAATTTAAGGGTTAAGAAAGCTAATTACACATGTATACACAACGTCACGCCTTCATTCCCAGACGGGGGTAGGCAGAGCTACAGAATACCAACAATTCTAAACTTCTTGATAATTCTGTAACCACATTTTGCACAATCAGGCTTAGATGTTTACCAGTGTATTAGTGACAGGTTGCAAGCCCATTGCCTAACAGTACTACAAGCCTTTACTCCCTTAGTCGCCTCTTAGGACATCCACGGGAAGACATGGAGTGGCACTATTTAATGTTTTTTTTAATTGTAAATAGAGGTATTTTTACTTAACTTTATGCTTTATATTAATGTATGTACAAATACAAAAATACAAAATACAAAATTCTTTATTCATAAGATACAATGTGGTAATTGATACAAGGAATGGATTTCACCCTTAACCTCCTGAGGCCCACGTCAAATTTTACTTGTTTAAAAAAGAACCTTGTGTAAGTCAACTAAAGTCTAAAGTCACTTTGACAAATGTCCTAAATTTAAGCCGTTGGGCCTTACGAGGATAAGGCAAAATATTGCCTGTGTTGGGCAACACCGCTCTTCCTTCGGTGACATGAGGTAAGATATAGTTATTTTAATTAAGTAGAAGTTTAGTTCCTAAGTTTACTTATGGATTAAGATTTGACTTATAATTTAAATTTGAGTATACATAAGCAGGTAGTTAATGCAGTTTAATTTACCATAAACCAACTATTAATACAGTTGAAAACTGGTTTCTTTTTGTGTATACATGTGTGTGTGTGTGTGTGTGTGAATGTGTGTGTTGAGGGTGCCTGGAATCGTTATCTTATTAAGGTCTCAATTTTATCATAAGATTTAGTAATTAGCCATTTTAGCACGATAGTATGTAATGACAAATAACCAAATTCGATTAAGATTATAAATTAAATCCCTATTAAAACGTGTGCAGGTCACATTTCGCCCAGAACGTCGTTAACGTCCCTTAGTCGCCTCTTACGACATCCACGGGAAGACATGGAGTGGCACTATTCCAACCCGGCAACCACACGGGTACAATCTTTAGTAAAGATTGTAAAAAAAGTAAGGCGTGTAAATAAATTTGTGGCTTAATTGTGCCTTGCTTAGGGAATGCAAATAACCGGTTAATAACCGAATTTAGTAGGCAATAGAAGGTTTATAACCGGTTTTAACCGGTTATTTGCATTGCCTAGCCTTGCTACACAGTTTTACTCAAAAACAAGTAAATGCAGAAAAAAATAATTCATTTTCGTCTTTAATTCTGTCATTGCGACTTATTTTGTCGCGCGATAAAACAAATTGCACGTCATGTCGTGTCTGACGGCTCATCGGGGATCGGAGGACACACGGACCGAGATTTTGTGAAGAAAAGCAGCTGGATTGAGTCCATTCATCCGAATGCCAAAGTTAGAATTTTTGACCCGTTATTTATTTATTGACACACCGACTGTAAATAAGCATCAAGTACAAATTAAAATTAAATAAAGACTGTTCACGATCAAGTCCGGTCATGCATGTTGTATTTTTTTAATGAATGGTAATTTTCAAGCAAAAAAAACTAAATACCCACCTTTGGTTATAAATTATTAAATTAGTATTGGTACAGTCACGGACTTTAATTGATCAGCCACTTGCCACTGCTCATATTTTAGCCGTGTAATGCAATCGGGTTATTGAAACGTTACCATAGCAATCCTTTGGTAACGACCAATAAAAACTGAGTTCAGTTTGGACCAATAGTAGCTGTTGTTTAAACGTGGTCATAGCAACCCTATTAAACGACCAATAACGACTGTGTTCAGTAGAATAGCTGATTGGGCGTTGTATCACCAATAGTAGCTGTTGTTTACGTATAGCCATAGCAACTAGACAGACATGCAATTGGTTGCCTTTGGGTAATGTCACTCTGTTGTCTGGTTGGTAGATCTGGGTCTCAGGTTAGCCAAAAGTTAATATTGCATGTCATTTTGTTCTTCTATTATACGAAGACGTGTTAATTTCCTTATCTCGATATACGAGTAAAACCGACTAAACCCGATTTCATTACACGGCTAAAATATTAAGTGGCAAGTGGCTGATCAATTAAAGTCCGTGACTGAACCTTCTATAAGAAGTTGTAAGATTAATATTCAGTTTATTGCATTAGCTAATGAACAGGCGTTTATAATTATTCAGCGTTATTATATGCGTTAACATTAAACATACGTTACGTATTTAAATAGTATACAAAAAGACTATTATACTATTAGTGCGATATGCACTTCGTTATTATACACATTCATAAAATTATGATTCGAGGCATTATTCATTTTATTTGTAGAAATTTTAATATTTTGCACTATGATCATTATACAAATGAGAATTATGTAATTAGTGTTATGTAAAAGGATAATTAGATCATTTGTTTTTATACTAAACATTACACACCCTTTTACTTGATATAATCATCCTGTCATGCGAATCTAAGCCAAGATAGCACTTTGACCTTAAGACATTTGAAATCTGAAAACCGCAATTCTAGGACAGCAAATAGGTTCCCAACCTTAAGAGGACTACGATAAAATCTCAAAGCAAGCTCCAAAAATAGGGGTGGCAACATGTTAAATTACATCTGCAGTTTTTTTATATCAAAATCACGCAAAAAAACTAAATGTTTATTTAGTTAATAAGCCACAAGAGGGCTCTGATAGTTTCTTCATTGATAACTCAGCGTTTTTTTTCCACAAATAGACCTTCGTGTGTTTCCCATTGAATTTAATCGAATCGGAGAGAAATTAAATTCCACTGCGTTTAACGACGGGACCAATTAAATTGGCTTCAAGTTTAATAGTTTCCACGGAGGGTTTCAATAATACGACTAAAGTGGTCCATTCGCCATCCATATTGTAAGGCAATTATTATGGGCTTGCAAAGTTATACCTACTTACCTAAATAAATATGATATATTACAATACAATACAATACAAATACTCTTTATTGAACACCAAAAATTAAAAAAAGTATATTATATTATATTACATCTTACAATATGTTTATGAAAGATGCTACCAACGGTTATAAGTCAATCTCAATCTGTTGATTAACTTAAATCTAGGCTGAAGAAGTACTGGGCTGGGATTCTACGCGGTAATAACGATATCGTCTTTGACGTGTTTCCGTATCGTCAACGTTTTGATGACTCTTATGTCATTTACAACCAGGGATCGTTACCGGTATTCTGACTACCAGTTTTAAATGAGATATTACCGGTTATAATTGATCACTATTTATACCGCTAAAGCTCTGATTAGCGGTATAATGAATACCAGTATTCAAGTTTATTATCGGTTTAGACAATTAACAACAATACCCCTTTTTGATACTTTACCCCTAAAAACCATATCCAGTAATACTGCCCTGCTAAGCTAAATAACAGCAACTACAATAAAACTTCAGTTGCAATCACAACCTTATTACTTAGAAGAGAGGATTGAATTTACTTTGGCAATTGGATTTGACATACTGTTTTTTTGCCTGGGAGGGCAGAATACCTGTCAGTGTCAATATTCTCCTTTATTTTTATATGTAAATGTTTTCGGTGCTCTCACAAAAAACTTAGACTCTCCTTAAACAAGTCTGAAATTACAGTTCATTAAAGTCTAATTGGCATCTCACTTATCAGGTACAATGAATAGCGGTATTGAATACAGGTATTTAATACTGTTAATAGTGAATACATAGCGATAAAAACAAAAGCGGAATTTTTTTAGCGGTAATAATTTGACAATGTAAATACAGGTATTAAATAAAACCGGTTTTACAATCCCTGTTTACAACAATGGCGACTGTGACTGGCCTGACTCTTTTTCCTGATCTAAGACTGTATGCATGTCTTTTTTACTTTTCATACTTAAATTATATTTATTTATGCTCCTAAGGCCCAAGGTCCTACCCATAGTACTTACTAACTTTGTCTTTCAGACCCAGCTCCTTCGACAGTTGTGTAGGCATAGCGTACCACGGTCCCACCAGTAGGACTTATAGAAATCCTACTGGTAGGACCGTGGTACGCTATGACTACACAAGTATAATAACATGAAAAAAAAGTTTTTTAAGTACTTGGGTCTGAATGAGTATTAAAACAATATTACTACTGGAAGGACTACGGGCCGTAGTGACTACATGCTGAATTTTTCGTTGGGCCCTAAGGCTTGGAGGCTGTTAATTTAGTATTTAAAAACGGTTTTTTATTTCATTTCATTTAATTACAGTTATGCTAGTTTATTCATCATATTTAATATTATATATATTACCCATGTGGTTACCTGGTTAGAATAGTGCCACTCCATGTCTTCCCGTGGATGTTGTAAGAGGCGACTAAGGGTATGAGGGCTTGTAGTACTGTTAGGCGATGGGCTTGCAACCTGTCACTAATACACTGGTAAACATCTTAGCCTGATTGTGCAAAATGTGGTTACAGAATTATCAACAACTCTTTTTGTAGTTGTTGGGATGCCTGTAGCTCTGCCTACCCCACTCTGGGAACGAAGGCGTGATAGTAAGTATCATTTATTTATTTATTTAATCTTTATTGCACAAAACAAGTACAAATGGTGGACCTAATGCCTAATGGCATTCTCTACCAGTCAGGTATGTATGTATGTAATATATATACATTTTATACGTAATTAATTAACTAAAAAATAAAGGTGACCCACATACATGTAGAACCGTTCGTGTTCGGTCAGTTTTAGTTTAAAATAAGTAGGTACAGTTGGAGTTAGAGTATCAGTGGCTGCACACTTTTTTACCTTGTCACTTTAAACCCTTTGTAAGATTAGTGTAACAGTTCAAACATTAGCCACTTATAAATCTGACTGTACATAAACAAAAGGAGTTGAGCAAACTTTACTAACTTTTAAATTTTATGACATTGTTTCTGTTAAAGTCGTACTAAACATTATCCTAGAGAATTTAAAACGCATCGGCTATGAGTCTTGATATATCTTTGACGGGTTTGATTGGTACAAAGCTAGTGAGTGAGTGAGTTTGAGTGATGAACGCGAGTGTTTGCTCCCGTGTTTTTTTTCTATGTATTTCTCTATATAAATATGTTGATCGTAGCCCGTACTCACTGTACAGTCAACTGCAAAGCAATGTAACCTCTTTGCCAAGTAACTGCTATGCAGAGGGGGTTATTACTAAGTCTAAGGCTTAGTTTGGGTCGAGGTTTTGTGTGAGATGGTCCCCTGATATTTACTATATATTAATTACATTACTGCACATTAATTCGCTTCACCATTTATAGTTACCGGTTAATATAAACAAAGCGCTGTAGTAGGAAATTAAAGTGCTCTATTTTAAGGATTTACGAGGTCTTACTAAAGTTCGCAGGCGTCGCTTTTGACGTGCAATTTCGACTTTTCATGTGTTCCAATCAAGTATAGTAAGGTAAAGTAATTTTCGTCAAGCTATTTGTTTTTTAATGGCAACGATAAGCTTTACGATAGCACCGGGCTTTTGATGACTAATATATATAGTTAAAACTACCAGCATAAAACTACATTTCCGACCCCTGTCACTTAAGAACTCGGATTTTTAGGGTTCCGGAGCCGAATGGCAAAAACGGAACCCTTATAATTTCGTCACGTCCGTCTGTCCGTCTGTCCGTCTGTCCGTCCGTCCGTCCGTCTGTATGTCACAGCCATTTTACTCAGAGCCTATTGGCACTATATAAATGAAATTTGGAGGATAAATGTATTCTATGAACCGCTATACAATGATGTAGTAAAATTGAAAAAAAAAAATTATTGAGGTGTGGCGGGAGGAAAAACTTTTTTTTGAGTTACATCAGCATGTGGGGTATTTTTAGATAGGGCTTCCAAAATAATACGGAGGTTTTTAAGTGACTTTTTTCGTAAGTGAACAGTTGGCGAGATATACGCTTCTAAAGTCGTAAAAATTCTGTCCGGGTGGGTAGCTTTTCAACTGTTAAATATAACATTCTATTAAAAAATACAGTAGTAGAACATACAAAATACCTCCAACCAAAATTGTTTTGAACACGATACGCTGTGTAGTTTTTGAGATTTTAATAAAATAAAAATGAATTTTAACCATGAACGTTCATCCCAGCTACGGAACTCTTCACTGTGCGTGGTCCGACATGCACTTGTCCGGTTTTTAAATTTGGATTTGTTTTTTCTTTAGAATGCGCTTGTCCTACTGCTGGGCAAAGGCCTCCTCTCTGTCTCTCCACTCATCCCTATGGAAAGCATGCTCCCGCCAATCACACATAAACGCGTCCTGAGGGGCAATTTTTGAAACTCACCGACGAAAAATTACTAAGTTCACCTTTTGGATTTGATATCATAACGCCTTTATAATGTTCTCGTAGATAAAATTGCTGCTCAAATAGATTTTTAAGTTAGTTATTTTTTGCCGGTGAGCTTCACAAGTTGCCCCCAGGTCGTGCCGCCATCTTCTTTTGGGTCTACCTCTGCTACGATATCCGTTTCTTGGATGCCAATCATTAAAGACCTAATTCAACTTCACTCGTTATTTTCAAACACAGATTTAGGTTACCGCCTTTTCTGTAGACACACCGAAAGTTAACGTTTTTAAGGCCAAGCCCATTCCCGCAAAAAAACCGTGAGGACTGGTTTAGACCTATCATATAAAAACATAACTTATATGCACACAAGCTCTTAACTATTGACCACAGGAGAGACAACTTTTGTTTTTAAGAGAGTGTATGACCCGTTAGTGGTTTAAATCAAACATCAAAAGGTCTAAGCATTAATTTAATCTAACGGTCTTTCACATAAAAAGACTGACCAACTTAATTGTGATATATGTGACACTCAATTAAGGAAGTAAAGGGCGAGAAAGGACCGGCACGTATTGACTTCGTTACGGACACGCAATGGCCCGACTAATTATTATTGGGTGTATTAAATCACCGCCTGATACGTGGAGGGACATTATAAAATAGTAAGCCTTAAAAAAAAGTAAGCTAGGGAACAAGCATGAAAATCAGACTTGAGTTTCATTGATACGAATTAGGGGAAATTAAAAAAAGAACAGAAAACGTAATACACTAAGTTTTGACCCGTTAATTAAGATTGTATATAGAATCAAAAATTGTTAAAATTTTAAAACTTACTTTAAGGTTAAAATTGTTTCTTTCGGCATTCTCATTCTATTTACGCAATATTTAAATTCAATGATATTGGTTTAAACATCCGACTTCTAGTGAAAAACGGGCGAAGAAAATATTAATAACATTCTATTATTCTTTCTCAGTAAATAATTAATAAAAAATATTATTTCATATTTAAGAGGTGGCTTTTTTATTTAATGTCATAATTCACAAATTAATAATAATTTTTCAGAAGAACTATACTTTTGAAAAGGGTGGATCTAACAATCAATGTTTTACTTTGTGTTAGTTTGTGTAATCTATAGGCTCTATCACGGGGAGTGCTCTGTGGAATTGTACAGCTGAGTGCCTACAGCAACATTCTACTATCGTAACACTCGCCACCAGTCGTTTTTTTTTTTTTTTTTATGTTAAGGAGAATGCTCCCGAGCACTCAGGCCACCTGATGGTAAGTGGAATCTAAGACCCATAGACATTTGAATTCTCAAGACTATAATCCTAAGACCTCAAATGCGTTGCCAACCCTGAGGACTAAGATGGAATGCCTCTATGCTAGTAATTTCACCGGTTGTCTTATCCCCACACCGGAACACAACAATACGAACACTGTTGCTTGGCGGGTGGTTAATAGATAAGATGGTGGTAGCGATCCGGACGGACCCTGCACAGGGTCCTACCACCACTAAAATTCACTGAAGTTCATCCATGCTACCTGGAACCATTAAAATCGTACAGTCCGTTTGCAAAGGTCCTTTATTCCTGGTACTTTGAAACTATGGAATGAACTTCCCTCCACGATGTTTCCTCAGCACTACGACATGTCCTCCGTTAAACGCGGCTTAAAAAGAGTAATCACTGAAAGGCAACAACTTGGCTGTGCCCCTGGTATTGCTGATGTTCATGGGCGACGGTAACTGCTTACCATCAGATGACGACACGTTGGCCTAGTTGGTAGTGACCCTGCCTCCGAAGCCAGTGGTCCTGGGTTCAAGCCAGCAGTCAGATATTTGTGTGATGAGCGCGTTCCCGAGTCTTGGATGTTTTCTATGTATTTAAGTATGTATTTCTCTATTTAAGTATGTTTATCGTTGTCTAGTACCCATAGTACAAGCCTAGAGCTTAGTTTGGGACTAGGTCAACTTGTGTGAGATTGTCCCCTGATATTATATTAGATAATCCGTCAGCTCATTTGGCTTTTATGGCAAAAAAATATAGTGCTAGACTTAAACAAAAACGAGGTAGTAAATAAAATGACGTCTTTTCAACCACTAGTTCAAAGCGGGCGTGGCAAACGCTGATAATACTCAAATACTTTTTCTAAGTTTGTTTTCAAAGTATGACATGGTTTTGAGACAAAACTTTATAAGCATGAATTCTTCAGAGCACACTGCATTTTCAAAAATTGACAATTTTGACCTAATCTCAAACTTAGCTATTGGTATGTGCTATGGGTACTAGACAGCGATAAAGATACTTACATATCATCTCGCCTTCATTCCCAGAGTGGGGTAGGCAGAACTACAGAAATACCAACAACTCTAAAAAGACTTGTTGGTAATTATGTAACCACATTTTGTACAAGTAGGTTAAGATGTTTACCAGTGTATTAGTGACAGGTTGCAAGCCCATCGCCTAACAGTACTACAAGCCCTTATTCCCTTAGTCGCCTCTTACGCCATCCACGGGAGGACATGGAGTGGTACTATTCTAACCCAGCAACCACACGGGCAATATTCTTATATAAATAAATATGTATTTAAATACATAAAAAACATATAAGACTCATTAACAATTACTCGTGCTCAATATCAATATCTGCCCTTACCGGGATTTGCACCTGTGACCGCTAGCTTCGTAGGCAGCGTCACCACCAACAAGCCCAACGCGAAACGTTGACGTGTTTAAATGCATTAATAATTTTACAACAGAAGCAAATTGAGAGGAAATTAAACGGTTGTTGCGATTACTGTGTTGATTTAATTGATAAATTTAATCATGTTTCAGTTGGACTGCGGTCAGTTATTAACATTATCTGAATATTTGGTTCATTATTCATATTTTAAATCATAATTCATTACCATTGTTAATGGGTTATCACTTATTATAATTGTATATTCTGGGAAGCATTGCGAGTGAGATAAAACAAAAAACTTTCCTTCATTTTATAAAATAATAATTAAAAAGGAGTGAGGTAAAAAAGGTCATTGCAGAAAGAAAATAATGGCACTTAGAAACAAAATTATAGTTTACAGAGGCTTTGGCTAATTAATTTTCATACAAAAGATGATCCTTTATTCAAAACATTGCTTAATCTAAAATAAGATCAGAGGACAACCTCACACAAATTGACCTAGTCCCAAACTAAGCTCTAGGCTTGTACTATGGGTACTAGACAACGATAAACATACTTAAATACATAGAAAACATCCAAGACTCAGGAACAAATATTCGCGCTCATCACACAAATATCTGCTCTTACCGGGATTTGAACCAAGGACCGCTGGCTTCGGAGGCAGGGTCACTCCCAACTAGGCCAAGGTGTCGTCCAAAAAGAAAAAAAAAGGGCTGTTTGTAGTACTGTTAGGCGATGGGCTTGCAAGCTGTCACTGGTAAACATATTGGCCTGATTGTGCAAATTGTGGTAACAGAATTACCAACAAGTCTTTTTAGAGCTGTTGGTATTTCTGTAGCTCTGCCTACCCCACTCTGGGAATGAAGGCGTGATGTTATGTATGTAATTAATTAAATAAATTGTTTCAAACGTACACATAGCATTTTTATGCTAGCAATTTGTATTTCATACACATAAATTAAATCACGCCTGTTTCCCGGGGGGGTAGGCAGAGACCAATTCTTTCCACCTGCTACGGACCTGTACACATATCTTTTGCTTCTTCCAATTCTTCTTCGAATTTGTAATTCAAGTTATAATAAAAACAATAAACAGTTAATTTTACTGTTTATACATTTAAAAAAAACGAAAATGTTTATGTCTTCCACAATTCACTGTAGCCTTAACGTCGTGTCAAAGAGATATATTGCAATGAAGTCCATAAATTTCACCTTAGTCTAAGGATAAGCCAAAGTTAATGACTTGGAATTACTAACGTACGACCTTATATGCCCTTACCGGGATTTGAACCCAGGACCGCTGGCTTCGGAGGCAGGGTCACTGCCAAAGTGCCTTCGTGTCGTCAAATCGTCGATGATGGAATCATGGAGAAATCAAGGGGGCTCCTTAAATATCTGCCCTGCTAAGCTAAATAGCAGCAACTCTAATAAAACTCCTGTTGCAATCAAAACCTTATTACTTAGAGAAAAGGATTGAATTTAATTTGGCAATTGAATTCGACATACTGTTTTTTTGCCTGGGAGGGCAGATATATACATACATACATAACGTCACGCCTTTATTCCCAGAGTGGGGTAGGCAGAGCAACAGAAAACCAACAACTCTTAACTTGTTGATAATTCTGTAACCACATTTTGCATAGTCAGGCTAAGATGTTTACCAGTGTGTTAGTGACAGGTTGCAAGCCCATCGCCTAACAGTACTACAAGCTTTTATTCCCTTAGTCGCCTCTTACGACATCCACGGGAAGACATGGAGTGGCACTATTCTAACCCGGCAACCATACAGGGCTGGAATTCTACAAGGTAATAACGATATCGTTTTTGACCTGTTTCCGTATTGTCAACGTTTTGATAACTCTTATGTCATTTACAATAATGGCGACTGTGACATAAACGATTCTTAAACGTGTCAAACACGATATCGTTTTAACGCACCTGAATAGAGGCCCAGGGCGTCATTTGACGTCTCATGGTATTATTAACTCAACTAATTAAATTAAAACAAAACACCATTGCAAACCAAGTCGTCTTTAAAAACCCTTCTAAGTTAAAAAAATAATAATATTGTGCTCGCATAATAAGTTATAATAACTTACCAGGCCCTTGTAATTATAAGTGGGAGTGATAAAAGTTTTTGGTGTTCAATTGGTCTCGAGTTGATAGAATTCGCTGAGCAATACAGAAGTCTCACATAGATAACGTTAGAGGCTTATCGAAAAGAAAGATAATACTTTGGCTTTGGTGATTAAAATTATGCTGATTGAAAATTTATACCAAATTGTATCGAAATTGATACTTGGGATTAATTGATTTATATTGAATTCAAGAGATATCTATTTTATTATAACAAGGAGGCAAAGGAGCGAACAGGTAACCTGGGCCTTTATAGAGACATTTGACGTCTTAGGATTGCAGTCTTAATATTATAGTCATGAGAATACAAATGTCTATGGGAATCAGATTCCACTTAGCATCTGGTGGCAACTTGGCAACTTTTGATAGCTCTTATTAACTTGACAGTAATGGCGGCTGAGTTGCAAGCAATACGATAACATGTCAAAGGCACCAAAGGTATACGGTTTCTGAAAAAAAAGACTGTATGCCAAATGATGATAATGCCAAGTGATGATTATGCCAAAAAAAGTTATGCCAGATGAATGTAAACCCTTTTACACAAGATAATTGAAATAGTTATTTCTTGAGGAGTTAAAGATGTTTCGTCACTGTCACTACTCATTTTCTTAGTTTATATTTTGACTTTTTAAGCTTAAGGTCTGATTTTTATTTCCACAGAAAAAACGTAAACTTCTTAGCTTTGAAAAGAAAAATTAGCAAACCACCGGTGTCCGTAATGTTGCAGTACTGTGCCAAGCTAAAAATACTAGCCAATCACAAAGCGTAGTTTTTTTTTTGTTATGTCCTGGATACAGCAGCAAGTTTAAGTAGATTTTTGACAGATGACGCGATGCTGCTACGTTCCAAAACGCCATACATTGGCAATTTTGTACCGCATCGAGTCTCCTTAAACAAGGGCACATATTTAAATACGAAGTTCTATTTTTTTTTCGGTTGTCTAGAGCGTATCGAAATAGTCATTTCGGTTGTTTTGGAAGTGACATAGACTATTCAACGATGAAAAGAGTGACGTTACAGTATTCTCTATGAAATCTTAATACACAGATTTTAATCGACGAGTACAAAAATATATGTTTGGTCATCCTTACGGCACGACGAGTACATTGAATGATGATTAAAAATAAAATAAAATAAATATCACAGGACAATCTCACACAAATTGACCTAAACCCAAACTAAGCTCTAGGCTTGTACTATGGGTACTAGACAACGATAAACATACTTATATAGAGAAATAAATACTTAAACTCATAATAGAAAACATCCAAGCCTCAGGAACAAATATAAAAAACCGGGCAAGAGCGCATGTCGGACCATGCTCAGTGTAGGGTTCCGAAGCCGCTAAGTACAACAAATATAAACATCAACAAGAAACAACTTATTTACTATTTAAAGTCATTTGGCGCCGTCTTAGATGATTTTAGTAGGTATAAACACTTTAATCGCCTGTCTCTTAAGAACCAATCATGTCTACTTAGTTGTGATAGATTTCCTTTTAAATTCGTTATTATATGCACTTTTATTTAAGATTTTTTGGGGTACACGAGGAAAAAATACATCCCCACGTATCCTAGGTACCCTAAAATATAAAAAAATATTATTATATATTTTATTTTATTATAGCACTTTATTAGCGTGACTGATATGCATATTCATGCCAAATTACAGCTTTCTAGTACTACTCTCCGCGCTAGGCTGCAGACGGACGGACATGGCGAAACTATAAGGGTTCCTAGTTTGACTACGGAACCCTAAAAAGCCGGACATCTTTCAATCGGCCATCTTCCCTCCCCGAAAGTTACCGGAAGCACAAGAAGAATTTACTAGACCAATTAAAAATTAGGCGTCGTGCCGTATCAGTGTGTTAAAGAGAAGGCTCGGAATAGGGAAGAATAGAAATTACTCCACCGACAAGAGCTTAATTAAAGATGATGATGTTTTTAGGGTTCCGTAGCCAAATGGCAAAAAACGGAACCCTTATAGATTCGTCATGTCTGTCTGTCTGTCCGTCCGTATGTCACAGTCACTTTTTTCCGAAACTATAAGAACTACACTGTTGAAACTTGGTAAGTAGATGTATTCTGTGAACCGCATTAAGATTTTCACACAAAAATAGAAAAAAAAATATAAATTTTGGGGGTTCCCCATATTTAGAACTGAAACTCAAAAATTGTTTTCATCAAACCCATACGTGTGGGGTATCTATGGATAGGTCTTCAAAAATGATATTGAGGTTACTAACATCATTTTTTTCTAAACTGAACAGCTTGCGCGAGAGACACTTCCAAAGTGTTGAAATGTGTGTCCCCCCCCTGTAACTTCTAAAATAAGAGAATGATAGAACTAAAAAAAAAATATGATGTACATTACCATGCAAACTTCCACCGAAAATTGGTTTGAACGAGATCTAGTAAGTAGTTTTTTTTTAATACGTCATAAAAACATTGATCAAAGCTAGAACGAACTTTTATATTATGTTACTTGCTGCTACGGAACCCTTCATGGGCGAGTCCGACTCGCACTTGGCCGCTTTTTAATAATACCTTCATTCGCTACAAGGCGGACAATTACAATAAACAAAATTGGATTCTCACCTGTCAGTAATACGGTTCCATCTGCTACAGAAGTTTTATCTGAGAAAAACATTATACCTTATGTCGTATTGTCAGCGTTACGATAGGTCTTATTTACATGACAGTAATAACGGCCGAGTTCAAAAAAAAACGTACGAAGTCGCGGGTGCCTAGTTTGATATAAGTTTAATCTTATCAAATGGTTACTTTAGTTATAATTTAGTTGTTTCTTACGTTATTCATGTGCAATTTGCCATAGTCTTGGTTTTTTAGTTTCCTCGATTACCTTTTTTAATTCAAGAGGCCTTTAAGAATAGAGTGAGTCAAGATAGTTTTTTTTTTGTGAGAATCTAATATTAGAATACTTTTTACAATCCATTCTTTTAATACTGTTTTAAATACATACATACATAACATCACGCCTTCATTCCCAGAGTGGGGTAGGCAGAGCTTCAGAAATACCAACAACTCTAAAGACTTACTGATATTTCTGTAACCACATTTTGCACTAACAGGCTAAGGTATTAGGTTTACTAGTGTATTAGTGACAGGTTGCAAGCCCATCGCCTAACAGTACTACAAGCCCTGTTTTAAATAGGTGGGAAGTACCTATTCTATTTTTCTAATTGTACTTGGTCTTTTTAGGTGGTACTTATTATGTACGTGTCAAAAAAATCGTGGCCTCGATTGTTTCTGAAATGAAACTCCAAAAATGAAACCATAAAACTTTCACATCCATTCGAGTAGGTAATCACATCATAAACACAAGAACTTTTAAAACCTCCCATTTCACACCGATATATAACCGTCATTTAGAATAACCCCTCACGTTGAACTACTGTCAAACTAAACTAAACATTAAACTAAGACAATAGAGTAGGCATTTGCTTGGAAAAAGACACATTCCGCTGACTTTACAAGAGTTTAAAATTGGTCATTGTGAGTTCTGCGCGGCTGTTTGAACTGAATTTTCACTGCTATTTTCTTGTTTAAGATGTAAAAGAGACGCGTTTTAATAATTTTTCTTATGTGTTCTTTTTTTTAATGAGAAGGCACACGAGCACTCAGGTCACCTGATGGTAAGTGGAATTTGAGACCCATAGACATTGACGAAATCACTATATTCTGTCAAAGAATATAGTGACGACTAGATAATATATTGTTAATTTATTATTTTTATTACTTTAATTTATATTCTTAATTGTGACATTTAAATTTTATTGTATTTTTGACATTTTCTGACTGTAGCATTTGAGCTATCTATATATTTTTTAGTGTTTTATTTCTATTTTAAAATTAAGTATTTTTGGCTTTTGTACACTTTGACATTATTTATTTTTACATTTTTATTTTTACTTTATTTTTTTACACTGACGATCTTATTGTGAATTCATTATAACTATGCGACATGTAATAATGTAATTTCCAATACGAAATAAATGACTACCTACCTACCATTTGAATTCTCAAGACTATAATCCTAAGACCTCAAATGCGTTGCCAACCCTGAGGACTAAGGTGGAATGCCTTTATGCTAGTAATTTCACCGGTTGTCTTATCCCCACACCGGAACATAACAATGCGAACACTGTTGCTTGGCAGGTGGTTAAAGTAAGTATTTATTTATAATGGATAAGATGGTGGTAGCGATCCGGACAGACCCTGCACAGGGTCCTACCACCACTAAAAAAATCCCGGTAAGGGCAAATATATTTGTGTGATTAGCACGAGTATTTGTTCCTGAGTCTTGGATGTTTTCTATGTATGTAAGTATATATTTCTCTATTTAAGTATGTTTATCATTGTCTAGTACCCATTGTACAAGCCTAGAACTTAGTTTGGGACTAGGTCAATTTGTGTGAGATTGTATCCTGACTTTGTCTCCTGATGTATAAAAAAATATTCTGAAAACTTAACCGTTACAAGTATTACTTCATGTCAAAGTCCTAGACTAGTCTTATTTTGGATACACTTCCAACCCTTTAGGATCTTTTGTGCCATTTTTCCAGCTGTTCGAATGTGCAGGTTTCCTATGGTAGTTTACTAAAGTTCGAACTTTTTAATGAAAAGGTAAACTTAACTTATTATTATTTTTTTAAATGTTAAGTAGCTATTTAGATTTAATTTATTTTTCAACACTGTTCATTTCTCTAATTGCACCGGTTTTTTTTTCTCTGTTGAACATGTGGTTGACTGGTAGAGAATGCCTTTAGGCATTAAGTCCGCCATTTGTACTTTTTACATTTATTTGTATTGTGCAAAGAAGATTAAATAAATAATAAATAATAAATAACTTGTACAAAATACGTAATTAATCATGTTATTACATTATACGTATAATACAAACTTATATTAGATACTTAAATAATTAAGGCACGTTTTACGGTGGTTTTCAAAAAGTATACACCTTTTTTAACTAAACTACTATAAGACAAACAACAACAACAACAACAACAACATTTTTTTTATTTTTTTTTTATTTATAAGTATTATCATATCTTTTTACTTTTTGTGCAAACTTGTATGTGTCCAACCCCATGCATTGTCCTTACTCATTTGCTTCAGGGTTAGCTGGAAGAGATCCCATTTAGGGATAAGTTCGCCTTTGTACATTAATTTAGTGTTATAATTGTAATATTTATATTTTTGTGCAATAAAGAGTTTACATACATACATACATACAGAACATGGTATCTTGGACAAAACTTCTGTAGTAAGTGCAACCTTACACATGGTCCGGGAGATAGTGGCCTTCCTTATAGGGCTGGAACTCTCAGCTCAGGAGATTCCTAAACATGATTTATCATATTTTGGTCACTCCTGAGCTAAGCTATCTAGCCCTGTAAGTTTGACCACTATCTCCGTGAATAATGGTAATACAAGGCATTAATCCTTACATCACCTATTCGCTTTAGACTTGCACCACGCTCGTTTGTGGTGTTGTTAGACCTTAACGCCTGGAATTCAGCCTCTCGCCGAAATTGCCAGTTTTACTGTCGCTCTAAAGCCTGCCTCAGCAAGATACCCGCCATCTTTGCGAGTAAAGAATGCATTGTAGTTTATTAACTGTGCAAACCTTTATGTATGTACTAGCGACCCGCCAGCGGCTTCGCCCGCTGCAATTTGTTTTTCCTTCATGTCTCTTAGGGATATGAAAAATAAATGTTGGCCGATTCTCAGACCTACCCGATATGCACACAAAATTTCATAAAAATCGGTCGAGCCGTTTCGGAGGAGTAAGGGAATGAACATTGTGACACGAGAATTTTATATATATGTATGAAAACACTTTATTGTACTAAAAACAGACTATTTAAATACAATATTTACAGAATAGGAACATGCAAAAGCAAACCTATCCCTTTAAGGGATCTCTTCTCTTCTCTTTTGACGTAGAGACCTCGTCGTGTTGTTCTCCTAGACTTATTATTTTTAGTTTAATGTTATTGGCCTTACATTTGTATTGATTTTATTTGTTCAAGCTTTAATCATTATTATTTATTACTTTATTAAGTACTTGTAATGTAACTTATTTTTAAGTATTTCTGTACTTTATGTTTGATAAAATTACCTTTTGCTGGAGTTTCTTGGCGCTTCTTCTCCGCAATGATGGTCTTATCTGAAGCGCTAGTAAATTCACTTTATATTACCGACGTGTAAAAGAGCCCCATGGGGTCCTATTTACTGAATAAACATTTAATTTTTGATTTTGATTTTTTTGATTTTGACTTCCAGCTAGCCTTTGGGTGATTGAGGAAAATAAGAAAGCAAAAATGTACATATGTAGTTTATATTTATTGACTGAATGTTATTTGCTTTTGAGGGTTTCGAGGTCAACAAGGAACCCTCATAGTTTCAAATCAGAGATTCTTCGTAACACAAAGTTCAAGTTTATATCTTACAAAACACGCTTTATTACCCAATTGTGTCAGAAGGAGGTGTTTTTCGAGTGTATGTATGTTCATTACTTTGACACGCTCGTGGTGGTAGGACCCTGTGCTAGGTCCATCCGGATCGCTACCACCATCTTATCCATTAACCTACCGCCAAGAAGTAGTGTTCGCATTATTGTGTTAATACAACCGGTGAAATTACTAGCATAGAGGCATTCATCTTAGTCCTCAGCGTTGGCAACTCATTTGAGGTCTTAGGATTGCAGTCTTGAGTATTCAAATTATCCATAGGTATCAGATTCTACTTATCTTTAGGTGGCATGAGTGCTAAGGGTGTCTTCCTATTGCCATGAAAACCCCCATTCAAACATCCCACCCCCATTCTACACTCTTAAGAGATGATTTAAAAAAAAAACTGATCTGGTGTCATGCCGACTTTAGTTAGACTAACCTATCATTATATTAAAGTTTTTTTTGGTGGTTTAACTTTATGTTAAAAAAAAATTATCTTATATTTTTGTGGTTATTATTGTAATACAGGACTCAGCAGAGTTAATATTAATCACCCCCACTTTCCCACCCTTAGGGTAGGTTTTTTTTTCCAAACACATTTGGGAGCAATTTTGAGGTTACCCTATCTTATAAAAGAAGTATAAAAATCGGACTACTCTCTAAAAAGTTATGCGTGGTCACACTCGTGGTCGGTTAAAAACTTCCTTCTTATTGGTCGTCTCTTCTGGTACGTACTCTTTCATCCTGACATTGACAGGTGACATTTGAATGTACACACATGGAATTGTTTATTATGAGTGCCAGTGATGTATAAAGGTTGCTAACTTTGCAATGTATATTGAATTGTCACGTGTCATTATCAGTATGGCGAAATAGGGAGCAGGGATCTGTCAGCTCCATAAAATAGGGTCTAGAAGTAATATCTAGTTAACGTCGAAACGTTATTAACAACCTCACATTTGTTTGCATTAAAGAGAAACGCTGCTGAAAGAGATCCTTAAAAGCGATAAGTTCGCCTTTGTTTAACGGGCTTGCCGTTGTTTTGAGCAGTTTATTTTACTTTTATCGAGTTCATGTTTTTATGGAGATTGAACTTTTTGTTCTTAATTCAGTAGTAAAATTGATAGGTAGCTTGTTTTTCTTAGAGCTAGTCTGTGATCTGAGATTAACTTTATAATGCGAAACATAAATTACCATCAAGATCAAAAAAACTTAAGATTTTTCTTAATACTTTGACGACACTTTAGCCTAGTTGGTAGTAACCCTGGGCTCAAATTCCGGTAAGGGCAGATATTTGTGTGTGACTTTTAGATGTTTTCTACGTTTTTAAGTATATATTTCTCTATATAAGTAAGTTTATTGTTGTCCTCATACCCATAGTGAATACAAGCCTAGAGCTTAGATTGGGACTAGGTCTTTTATTTATTTTATAGTGTTCTTGATTAAACAGCATTATTATTTCAACGTCGTTATTTATACTTACATTCGTTTATAAATAATTGTGAGTCTAAGCGCGCTATTTGGGTTAAAAATGTTTTTTTCTGATGACGACTTGACAGATCAATTTCTTCACCTAAAAACCCCAAATCCGCAATTTTCATCAAAATCGTTACAGCCCTTTCGGAGAACCAAATTCATAACAAACAAACACGTAAAAATTGCTCGTATGAATACGATTTATATTATAAAAAATCATTCATTGAAAAAAAAAAACAAAAATGTCTAATTATAAAACGCCTGCCATGCCTTAATTATTTGTTTTTTTTTATTCTTTTTAGTGACAATAATTATTAAGTAGATGATGATTGTAAAAACAAACATGAACATAAGATTTTATAATCAATACAAATATATACAATGACTGCTATCGCCATCTATTATCGGGAAGCGAAACTATGCAACATAAAGTTAAATGAGTGTTGCTTGTAAACGACTCAAAATAGGACCCTGGTGTTTTTTATTTTGGTACTATTGTCACCACATGTTTATTACAAAACCTGACCTATCTTACTTACAGTAAATTTATGATTCCAATGATATCCCATAATACACCTGGTTTGGTTCAGGCATTAAGTTACACGTATCCTGAAAACATTTCACTCCTTTTTTGCAGTCTTGCAATAATTTTACGATTCCAATGATACCCCATACGGGATGGTACCATAATATAATATTAAGTTTAAAATTCATAATTGGTGATACATAATGATCAAAATAATACTGGTTTTTATTAAATGAAACTTCAGTCTTCTTTGGTACTTCGGGATTTCTTAAAAGGCCTTCAGGTTAGGTTAGGTTTGTTTTATTATGACCCATTATGTATTTTAAACATTATATTATTACGGAATGTACCCATCCTGAAAACATTATAATTTTCTGGGCAGTCGTAAAAAAAAATATTCTTACAATACAAATAAATGTAAATAGTACAAATGGCAGAATTAATGCCTTATGGCATTTTTTAACAGTCAACTACAACAATAATATGCCTGCTTCAATTTATATTTTTTATGGGTCGCAGTAGTTGATCAGGTAAAAAAGGAAAACGCAAATGCATAAAACAAAGAATATAAAATTAAGCAAAACGACCGAATATTCAAATTAAAAGGTATTTTTTTTAATTAAAGTGAAATCAGCATCAGATTAGAGGTGGGACACCTCCGGCCTCGGCCGCCTTTTAATTAAAATTTAAAAGGACTAAGGTATAGGGGAGAAACTCTTACAGTGGATACAAATCGTTCGCTTGAAATGACCATTCTGAAGTTGGGTCCATGTTAGTATCCAATAATTTAGTCAAAATGTATATTATGGTTGAATTTTTTTCACCCAAATACTCGTATATTACATACATAACGTCACGCCTTCATTTCCAGAGTGGGGTAGACAGTGCTACAGAAATTACCAAACAACTCTAAAAATAATTGTTTATAATTCTATAACCACATTCTGCACAATCAGGCCAAGACGTTTATAACAAAAAAAAAACACTTTAAAATAAAGCAACGTATATAATTGACAAACCTGAATAACAAGAAATGAACAAGTTTTGTACCATGTGAATAAAAAATGAAATAAAACAAAGATGAAGGGTGGCCATAAACACATGAAGGTAATAAGATGATTAATGATAATATCAATTATGATATTAATGATGTGTGGTTGCCGGGTTAGAATAGTGCAACTCCATGTCTCGTGGATATCGAAAGAGGCGACTAAGGGAATAAGAGCTTGTAGTACTGTTAGGCGATGGGCTTGCAACCTGTCACTAATACACTGGTAAACATCTTAGCCTACTTGTGCAAAATGTGGCAACAGAATCAGCAAGTCTTTTTACAGTTGATGGTATTTCTGTAGCTCTGCCTACCCCGCTCTGGGAATGAAGGCGTGATGTTACGTATGATATCAATATTAAAAAAATATTTAAAAAGATTGTGCCAAAAAAAAAAATCTTGTTGGTTGCACCTTTTTTTCGTAAAGTAATTTTGTGTTTTTTTATCAAGGCAACGGATTTTCACTCGACCTACTGGTTATGTCTTTGCGTTGACAGTTTTCATAAATCTCTGGCTTATTGTTCTTAATTTCTTAGTAATTATTTTTACCAGAAGGGAGTTTTGTGGACCACAAGGCTTGAGGAGGGAACCTCAGAGAGGGAAGTAAACAAAAAGAATGGCGGATTCTTATACTCATCAAATTAATTAATGAGGGGGTGGGATTGTGGTTTTGATACCATGATGGTTATTTGGGGATCCATTCTTTTTTTGTGTAATAAAACGTTTCCCTGATTATTTTAATATATACTAATATAGCAACGTTGTTCTGCCATACAGGAATATACAAACATACTAAAATCACGATTAAAAAACCGGGGAAGAGCATGTCGGACCATGCTCAGTGTAGGGTTCCGGAGTTAAGTACTACAAACATAAAATCAACAAGTGATAACTAATTTTCTATTTAAGTCATTTGGTGCCGTCTTAGATGATTTTAGTAGGTATAAACACTTTAATCGCCTGTATCTCAAGAACCAATGATGTCTACTTAGTCGTGATGGTTTTCCTTTTAAATACGTTATATGCGCTTTCATTTAAGATAATTTCCAGATTTTTAGTATTTGTAGTTTGGCTGTAGGAAGGGACACTTGAGTCTAACAAAAATTAGCTCTTAAAAGCTTAATATTTCATAAACTAATTACTTAATCGTAAAACTGTTTTCACAAACCCTTATATTTTTGAAAGGCCTCTCCAACGACATCCCACACTATAGGGTACACGAAAAAATAAAAAATATATCCCAACGTTACGTGTAGGAGAGGAAACCTTAAAAAAAAATGTACTTACATTTTATTGTACCACTTTGTTGGCGTGACTAATATGCATATTCATGCCAAATTGCAGCTTTCTAGTACTTAGAGTCTGCGCTAGGCTGCGGACGGACATGGCGAAACTATAAGTGGTGGTAGGACCCTGTGCAGGGTCCGTCCGGATTGCTACCACCATCTTATCCATTAACCACCCGCCAAGCGACAACCGGTGAAATTACTAGCATAGAGGCATTCCATCTTAGTCCTCAGGGTTGGCAACGCATTTGAGTTCTTAAGATCATAGTCTTAAGAATTCAAATGTCTATGGGTCTCAGATTCCGATTACCATCAGGTGCCCTGAGCGCTTGTGTGCCTTCCCCTTAACATAAAAAAAAGCTAAGAGCTTTATGGTTATAAAATATAGTTTAAACTAAGCCTGATTGTGCAAAATGTGGTTACAGGATTATCAACAAGTTGAGTGTTGTTCGTATTCTGTAACGTCTACCTATCCTAGGTGCACCGTGCATACGTATGTATAGGTTGTTTAAACTAAATTGTCTTTATTATACCTTATATGGCACACCGGGTCCCACGAGATTTAATTGTGACGTAAGCAATGGAGAAGGCACACGAGCACTCAGGCCACCTGATGGTAAGTAGAATCTAAAACCCATAGACTTATTAATTCTCAAGACTAATCTTATCACTAGAATCCTAAGACTTCAAATGCGTTGCCAACCCTGAGGACTAAGATGGAATGCCTCTTTACTAGTAATTTTACCGGTTGTCTTGTCCCCACACCGGAACTCGGTAGGTTAATGGATAAGATGGTGGTAGCGATCCGGACGAAACCGTCCCCTTTAATATGTTAAGTACTTCTTGTGACAGTTGTGACGTCATTTCCGAGTAAAAAACGAGCAACCAGGCTTATTATGGATAAACTTGGATAAAACATGCGTCACTTTCTGACAAGTGCAGTGCGAGAGTGACGGATGCTTTATCCACCGCGATAAACGCGACCACAATACCGGCTCAGGCTGTCAAAAGAATTGACGTTCTTATTTTTCAAGGGACTGTGTTGACAGCCTTTTTACCGATCAGTGTCTGTATTTGGTTATCTGCCTTTTCGCCGATAAATCCTCGTTTCGCAACCTATTCATTTGCCAACCCGCTTTTTTTCTGTAACTACAAATATTTCAGGATTTTTATAAAACTAACCTAATAACCTATAGGGTTCTACACGATGGTCCTGAAATAAATTCAGAATTATTTACAGTTTCGGAAAAAAACGCGGGTTGTCAAATGATATGTTTGTGAAATGAATCATTTGAAACATTGGCTATGAAATGATAGGATCCTGTAATTGAGTTCAAAAAACGCTAGCTAAAAGTTCAAATTTCAACGTTTATATGGAACCAGTACTTCGCATGAAGTAGCAAGTAACAGTTTACTACATAACGTTTAGCAGTCTCCTCAATATGGAATTCCGAGTTGAAATTTTATAGTATCTAACCAGAAAGCTCGAGAACGTAGGGTTGGCACCGGCGCCAAATTGGATAATACGTTTACTCCGCTGATATATTTACACTGAAATTGCTGCCTTTATCAGATATTATATTTTCAATCCTCAACGACCTTCCACCACTTAATTTTACGTGGGTTTGCGTACACGGAAGTTATATTCTAGTGGTATTTAGGACTGAAAATATTAGAAAGGAAAAAAGAAAACTCATTTATTCATGACAAATAACAGACAAATAAAAAGGATCAAAATTCTGACATAAACTAAAGACCTGGCCTCGGATTCTACGCGGTAATAACGATATTGTATTTGACGTGTTTCCGTATTGTCAACATTTTGATAACTCTTATGTCATTTACAATGATGGCGACTGTGACATAAACGATTGTAAAACACGTCAAACACGATATCGTTATAACGCAGTTGAATAGAGGCCCTGGGCCTTTATTCTACTGCGTTATAACGATATCGCGTTCAAAGTGCAGTGCGAGAGTGACGGATGCTTTATACACCGCGACACACGCGACTTCGTCTTAAGACTTATTTTCTATAATGTGCCTGTGGGCTTGCTTACTTTAAAAACTGTTTGCATAATGAGGGATGAACGAGCAAAGAAGACAAATATAAAAGCTTTATTTTTAAAATAAAAGGTTCATTTTTACTGCACTATTTCAGCTACCAATTTAATTCAGATTGCAAAGGTCAAAGAAAATAATAATACATAAATACACAAAAAAACACGGGACAATGTCACACAAATTGACCTAGTCCCAAACTAAGCTCTAGGCTTGTACAGTCAAGTTCAAAAGTATGTATACACTTTAGTACCTTGTCATCATATGGCAGTTTAAACATGACGTTAAATAGACAAGGTACTAAAGTGTATACATACCTTTGAACTTGACTGTACTACGGATACTAGACAACGATAAACATACTTAGATATACTTAAATACATAGAAAACATCCAAGACTCAGGAACAAACACTCGTGCTCATCGCATAAATATCTGCCCTAGCAGGGATTTGAACCCGGGACCGCCGGCTTCGGAGGCAGGGTCACTCCCATCTAGGCCAACGTGTCGTCAATACAATCTACTACTTTTCCAAGAGGAGATCACTGCTGAGAAGAAACGACGCAAGAAACTCCACAGTCAGATTTTTTAAATATTCCTTATGACTTATGTCAATATAAAACAATTATTATACATACATACACACATAACATCACGCCTTCATTCCCAGAGCGGGGTAGGCAGAGCTACAGAAACACCAACCAATCTAAAAAGACTTCTTGATAACTATTATAACATTAAAATATCATATGCATAGTTGAGCATGAAAACATCATTTTGGCGACTAAGGTCTATAAGAAAAAATGACTAGGAATAAAAATGACTAGTAAGAAAATTAGAGAGAAGTATTTATTGACTAAGCATAAAAATGCCGACATTAAAATACGTAGGCAGGTTTAGGTTATGTCAGTTTCGCAACAGGCCCGGAGGACCAAACCACCCGGAAATAGGAGCTCCGTCGACACTACTTAATTTCAAATAATTGCGAATTTGAGTGTCGGCATTTTTATTCGTAGTCAATAAATCCTTGTCTCCAATTTTCTTTTTAGTAATTTTTATACCTAGTATTTTTTTCTTATAGACCTTAGTCGCTAAAAGGGAAAACATGTCAATACTCATAATTATCACAAGAGTAAGAGAATCAAAAATAAAGAAAATATACTAACTTAATCACGATGCTAAAAGCACTTTAAATAAAATTTTGATACATTCTCCTACAGAAAGAGAAAATAAATCCTATTTTTTTATGACTTAGTTAATTATTAAGTTATTTAGGTACATGGTTTAGGCACAGCAATTTTATCTAATAAACAACGATAAATATACTTACATAGGGAAACTAGCGACCCGCCAGCGGCTTCGCGCGCTGCAATTTTTTTTGTCACTTAAGCGTATGAAAAATAGATAGTAGCCGACTCTCAGACCTACTGAATATGCATATAAAATTTCATTAAAATCGGTCGAGCCGTTTCGGAGGAGTATGGTAACTAACACTGTGACACGAGAACTTTATATATTAGATAAAACATCTAAGACTCATGAACAAATATCTACCGAGATTTGAACCCAGCACCACTAGTTTCGCAGGGTCATCAACAATTGAATTATGAATGTGTATAACAAAATATGTAAATAATCAAATTGACTTATACATTTTATTTTTTTATGAATACATGATTTAATTTAATTGAATATGCTATTCATTTCTTAAAGTTCGACACTTCTAAAATGTTAATTTATAGAGAAAAAGGAGCAGCAACCCTAGAGGCTTCATGATTATCCGAAGGTAAATTCTATTCCGTCGGGACGTGTCGTCACACAAACTGACCTAGTCCCAAACTAAGCTCTAGGCTTGTACTATGGGTACTAGACAACGATAAACATACTTAAATAGAGATATATTATCTATATATATAAAACGCAAAGGTGACTGACTGATTGACTGACTGATCTATCAACGCACAGCCCAAACTACTGGACCGATCGGGCTGAAATTTGGCATGCTGATAGCCACTATGATGTAGGCATCCGCTAAGAAAGGATTTTGATAAATTCCACTCCTAAGGGGATAAAATAGGGGATGAAAGTTTGTATGAAACTTACGTAAATTCATTTGATCATAGTAGCTCCAATCTTCAATTTCAGTTCAATCAATCGAGAATTTTCGTAAGTTTCATACAAACTTTCATCCCCTATTTTATCCCCTTAGGGGTGGAATTTATCAAAATCCTTTCTTAGCGGATCTCTGTCAATTCTCAACTTGATTGATAGTTTGAGTCCCGGAAAAGAACATAGGATAGTTTGTATCCTGGAAAGTTGTACAGTTCCCGATGGAGTAGCGATAAACGACTTCTACGCGGACGGAGTCGCAGGCAAAAGCTAGTATACTTATATGTATAAAACACCCAAGACTAAGGATCAAATACTCGCGCTCATCACACAATTATCTGCCCTTACCGGCATTTGAACCCGGGACCACTAGCTTCAGTAGGCAGGACGTCACTCCCAACTAGGCCAATGTGATATTCTTCACCGAAGCCCAAGGAGTCCATGAACTGGATGTCAAACCAGCTTAACTTGATTCGCTGATTCTCTGTTACATCAAAAACGAAAAAGAGAGATATTAGTATTTTAATTTGTAGGAAAGATTAAGTACAGTGTAGGTTATAAATATGTATACACTTTAGTACCTTGTCTATTTAACGTCATGTTTAAACTGCCATATGAAATTGTCACAGCGATTAAAGTGACAAGGTACTAAAGTGTATACATATTTATGACCTTGACTGTACCAATCTCCAAAATTTAGATTTATGAAATTTAAAATGCAGTCTGAAAATAGTTTCATCACAGATATTAGACAATCATTTTTTTAATACAAACAAATGAACTTAAATATTTTTTATAAGGTTTTGCATTCAGTTTGACATTATTTATTATTATTATTAGTAATATATTCCTACGTCATTGTGATAATTTGCACAGGGCGTCTAACTGATTGGTTATTTTTTTATGTAGTCCACATAACACTACCTAACATAGTTTTAAGTCTCATTGTTACTAACATAAATAAATAAATAAATATCAGGGGACAATCTCACACAAATTGACCTAGTCCCAAACTAAGCTCAAGGCTTGTACTATGGGTACTAGACAACGATAAACATACTTATATAGAGAAATAATAATAATAATAATAATAATATCACGGGACAATGTCACACAAATTGACCTAGTCCCAAACTAAGCTCTAGGCTTGTGCTATGGGTACTAGACAACGATAAACTTACTTATATAGAGAAATATATACTTAAATACATAGAAAACATCCAAGACTCAGGAACAAATACTCGTGCTCATCACACAAATATCTGCCCTTACCGGGATTTGAACCCAGGACCCCTAGCTTCGAAGGCAGGGTCACTCCCAACTAGGCTAGCGTGTCGTCAATACTTAAATACATAGAAAACATCCAGGGTCACTCCCAATTAGGCCACCGTGTCGTCCAAACATAGATGGAATTACTTCTGAAATAAAATTATTACATTACATTAATACTTTACTTATATATATTATTGTTTGTTAGCGTGTTTTAATCTGTTAACTACTGTTTGCTCGAGCAAAAACTCATACACACGTTATAGAAATCCATCATTTTACTTCCTACTTCGTCCTTCAAGATTAGAACCTGAAACCCTAAAATTATATGTTATATTATGTAGTTACACGCAAGTGATACCGCTCAAGCACTAGTAGTTGAAAGATTTTTTTTTTTTTTTTTTTTCCGGTATGGATCGCACTTTGCCGTAGCTGTCATTCACGTTTTTAGTGTTTAACCGCTCAAAGCGTTTTCTCATTTTAAAATTTGTGTTTTATGCTAAATTAGTGATTTTACGTGCGATTGAAGTTTTCTCTTAACGATAATGCCGAAACGTAGTCGTTCTAGAGACGATCTTGCAGAGTTGAGTCGGAAAATTAAACGTTTGGAACGAAAATTAAAACGGACAAAGCACCGGCGGCATAAAGATACTAAAGAATCTACGCCTTCAGCTGAATCTCCGTCACGTATGTACTTTTATGCATAATATCTACATATATAATAATTAGTCAACTTAGTTATGTAACAAAAATCCCGTGTTAACATAACACTGGCGTCATGAGACGCTTAGTTTGAATCTCTAACGGTTATCTATAATGCACCTAAAACAGCGTTCTTCTCTCACTTACGACTAGTTTATACCTATAGCTGTTTTTTTGAGTCCACTTTCTAAATAAAACAAGCAACGAGCACACTTTAAGATAATCCTACCATATCTGAGCAGTTTTGGGGACTGTATCGAAATGGGTAACCACATGAAAAGTGTCATTACGCGTCCTTCCGATATAAATACCTATCAGAGCAGTTTTTGGGACTGTCTCGTTAAGGGTGTATCAATGCAGGCATACACAAGAGCCGCGGTACAGTTGCACTGTCAGAGCAATTTTTGGGATTGACTTGAAACAGTTATATGCAATAAATACAAGGTACCTATTAGATATCCTTTCTAAACAATAGTGCCCTATCAGAGCAGCCTTTGGGACTGTTTCCTCAAAAGGGATAACTCTACAGTACTTTCAAAGATAACAACTTGTTTAGATGTACCAATAAAAAACTTATCACCTTACATGATTTAACATGGCTGACATTTTCCATTCTTGCTTGTAGCTGTGAACATAGTGGAGATACCACCAGATCCAGAAGGGTTCTGGGAGAACCCGGAGAACCCAGGGGACGATTCTAATGAGCCTGAGGAAATCGCAAATGAGTTTACTGAAACGCAACCTATGGAACCTACCGAGCCACCTCTGGATGCTGAACTAATTGAAATATTGGGTGTTGACCCGACCAACAAAAATAATTTCAGCAATGAAATTAAACAGGAATTAGCTCAGAGGCTAGAGCACATGGCAACTTCAGGACTCGAAAAGGAAATACGAAAGGAACTGACCGATAAATACCTGCTACCAGCCAATGCAGTTAAAATCGGAGCCCCTGCTATGAATGCCGAAATTAAAGCCGCAGTAACCGAAGTTGTCATAAAAAGAGATAAGGGCATAGAAGGCCGTCAAAAACAGATTGCTTGCGCAATATCAGGCTTGGCTGAAGTCATAAACTGGGAGCTTGAATCAACAGCAAAAGATAATAAAAAACTCAAACAACTAATGGATGTGAGCCGCTTATTATGTGATGTACAACACGCGGAGTCGGTTACCAGGCGTAACTTTGCCATATTTTCAATTAAAAAAGATCTGAAGGAGCATATCACCAATACAAAAATAGATAAATATCTATTTGGTGAAAATCTCAGTGAAACCATAAAAACAGCCAATGCAGTGGCTAAATCTGGCACCGAAATGAAATTTAAAACAACACCAAAGGCCAGACCTTCCGGATCATGGATACACAAGAATTTAAACTGGAGAGCCCCGGTTGCAGCTCGCAGGCAGCAGGGACCGGGTCAGCAGCGGAACCGCGAGCCTGCCCAGGCCTCAGTACGGGGCCCCACACCTCGGTTCTATCGACCGCCGATGCACGCAAACACGTCGAAGCCATCGCAACATCTGCCGAGGCAATCGTATCGACGATAAACAGGGTAAAGTACGCTGGACAACTCTCATTATATAATAAACAGTGGGCACTTTTAACTAATGACCAGACAATTCTATCTTGGATCAATGGCTTCAAAATCATCTTTTCACGGACTGTTACTCAAAACCAAGCCCCCAAAACAACATTTACTCAGACTGAAAATCTACACTTTAATGCCGCTATACGGAATTTGCTCAGTATTGGAGCTATTTCAAAGGGTACTCCATGTGAAGACCAGTTTATATCTAGCATTTTCTTGCGACCCAAACCAAATGGTAAAATGAGATTCATTCTGAATCTGAAAGGTCTTAACAAATCCATCAACACAAGCCATTTTAAAATTGAAGATCTCCGCACTGCAATTAAACTAGTATCCAGAGATTGCTGGATGGCCACACTAGACCTAAAGGATGCCTATCTGTTAATAAAAATCCACAAGGGTTCCAGAAAATATCTGAGGTTCATGTGGAATAATGAACTGTATGAATTTAACGTGTTGCCATTTGGTCTGAATGTTGCGCCTTATATATTCACCAAAATCATGAAACCGGTAGTAAAGCTTTTAAGGGCTTGTGGTTTTATATCTTCTATATATTTAGATGATTTACTGCTGATTGGCCACTCGAAAAATGAATGTATTGAAAACGTAAATTTCACAACAAAACTATTAAAAAGCCTTGGTTTTATCTTAAATAAAGAAAAAAGTACCCCCACACCTTCCACAAACTGTAAATTCTTAGGATTTATAATAGACTCTCACAAATTTCAGATATATTTACCAAAAGAGAAAAGAGAAAATATACATCTGCAGTTAATCAAAATGATGAGACTCAAACGTTGTAAAATTAGAAAATTTGCACAGTTAGTAGGAACTTTAATATCGGTATGCCCAGCAATTGAATATGGCATGCTTTACACAAAACAGTTTGAGAGGCACAAGTTCCTTAACTTAAAGAACTACGGGGACTATGACAGACTTATGACCTTACCAGACATATTATTGCCGGACTTTAAATGGTGGGTACAAGCCATTAGAAACTCGGTCCAGAAAATTAGGATAGATGATTATTGTACCGAGATATTTACTGACGCCTCAACTACGGGGTGGGGGGCAGCTTGTGGAAATAGGACAGCTAGCGGGGTATGGTCCCTTAAGGAAAAGGAAATGCACATAAATAGCCTAGAACTAATAGCAGCCTTATTTGGATTAAAAATTTTTGCTAAACACCTGAAAAACTGCCAGATACTCTTGCGCATAGATAATTCCACGGCTATCGCATACATAAATCGAATGGGGGGCATTCAATTTCCTCACCTTACTAAAATTGCTAGGGACATTTGGAAATGGTGCGAAACTCGAAAAATTTATATATTCGCTTCTTATATCAAATCTGTAGACAACAAGATCGCAGACGCCGAATCAAGGCGTGTTCATCCAGATATAGAGTGGGAATTGTCGAATGCAGCGTTTCAAGTCATTGTGAATAAGTTCCAAAGCCCCGATGTCGACTTGTTCGCAAGTCGGATTAACGCAAAATGTGAAAAATATGTGTCATGGCAAAGAGACCCTGACGCCTGGGCCGTAAATGCATTTACAGTCAACTGGTCCAATACTTTCTTCTATGCATTCCCACCTTTTGCTATCATACTAAAGACACTCAGAAAAATAATCTCAGACAGGGCTAGAGGAATCATGGTGGTACCCTACTGGCCAACCCAGCCTTGGTACCCCATATTTAAACGATTACTTACCTCAGACGTTATTGTATTTCAACCTAATCAGCTAATTTTATCCCATTCCAGCAACCGGAACATACATTCAAACCTTACCCTGGTTGCCGGAATATTGTGCGGTCAGCGTTACTGCGAAGGAGCGTACCTCCCCTTTCAATAGACATCATGCTAGCATCGTTATCAGACAGCTCATGGAAACAATATGATACAGCCCTTAAGAAATGGCAAATTTTTTGTAATGAAAATAATGTAAGTTTTTTTGAAGCATCTACACCTTCGGTCATACTGTTTCTCACTAAAGCCTTTCATAGTGGTTGTCAATATGGTACGCTAAATTGTTATCGGTCAGCCATAAGTTTGATATTAGGTCCGCGTATCTCGAAGGATGATCGGGTCTTGAGGTTTTTCAAGGGCATATCCAGACTCCGCCCTCCACTACCAAAGTATAACTTAACCTGGGACACTTCGATTGTTCTTAACTTCCTAAACAGCTTTTACCCAAATGAAGAATTATCTTTAGAAATCCTTACAAAAAAGTGCGTAACCTTGCTCGCCCTAGCGACAGCACATAGAGTACAAACATTTTCTAAAATCAAGCTTTGCAATATTGAACACTCACCATCCCAATTAGTTATCAAGATTCCTGACCTAATAAAAACTTCTAGACCCGGTTCAAAACAACCAGTACTGATATTACCCTTCTTTAATAGCAATCCGGGTATTTGCCCTGCAAAAACTTTGGTTTCCTACCTAGACAGAACCAAACCTTTGCGCAATGACAATAATAGATTATTTATTAGTTTTAATAAACCACACAAGAATGTAACAGCACAATCACTTAGCCGCTGGATAAAGTGCATATTAAAAGACAGCGGAATTGATATCTCAATATTCTCAGCACATAGCACAAGGCATGCAACCACGTCGAAAGCCCTTAAATGTGGCATACCGGTGAACCTAATTCACAAAACAGCTGGCTGGAGCGATAGCTCGGCTACATTTGGCAAATTTTATAATAGAGTAATTATACAGGGCAATGATGGGGCGCTAGCCCGAGCAGTGTTTAATAGTGCTATTTGAATGACAGATCTAAGGAAATATTATTTAGAAATTAATGATATCAGCCACTAACCAAATGTGATAATTGTTAAATTAAAATAACAAGGCTGTGATTACTCCCTTAAATATTAGGATAATAGTAATTTGTTTGTTACAATTTTGATATGATAGATTGTTAAATTGTTTAATTATTGACACTGGAAATGGTCAGTTATGTTATTCTTAAATATTAAAATAAATATCTTTAAAATTAATACATTATTATTGTGTTAATTAATCTTCACTCAATGTTGACATTTTCTTTGCCATCTCTCAAAGTCTACATAATATAACATATAATTTTAGGGTTTCAGGTTCTAATCTTGAAGGACGAAGTAGGAAGTAAAATTAATGATTAAACGAACTTACCTGTAAGTGAAGTTCTATCATAATTTTACGAAGTACTTCGTCCGAAAGATTAGAAACACCCACCCTCCCTGTTATCACACCCATAGGAAGGCAAAAGTAAATGTCAACATGATGACCAGACTAACTTTGAACTTAATGACAGCTACGGCAAAGTGCGATCCATACCGGAAAAAAAAAAAAAAAAAAAAAAAAAAAAAAATCTTTCAACTACTAGTGCTTGAGCGGTATCACTTGCGTGTAACTACATAATATAACATATAATTTTAGGGTTTCAGGTTCTAATCTTTCGGACGAAGTACTTCGTAAAATTATGATAGAACTTCACTTACAGGTAAGTTCGTTTAATCATTAATTATAACTCATACTAATGTGCCACCATATATTCAACCGATTATATTATGTATATTGTGCCTCAAAAAACATATCTCTTTAAATTCAGTTCAGACGTACGGACGCATAAAGAAAACGTAGTTATAGGGTCCCGTTTAAGCACCCTTTGGATGCGAAACCCTATAAACCTGATTCTTGGAGAACTTAGTTAATATTATTTTAAGGTAAATAATAGAGGCGCGTTCAGTTTTAAATTTAGACAATCTCTTAAAAGACTACATTATGCTGCGACGTCCAAACAAAATTAAAAATGAACATGAGATGGAGATAGTTTGCGCGCGCCGTGATGACAGCGTCAAATTTAAATAATTGCTATTTATTTTAAAATCACAATCACAACACTAATTAAAAAAATGGTTTACCAGGATTATGTAGTTATAAATACTCAACTATTGAATCATTAATTGTCGTTAAAGATCATAGGGTTTCGAAGATTCGACCGAAACCACGCAAAAAAGGTGTCACGTTTGAAAATTAAAGTATCGAGAATTTTGTTTCTAATCGTATTTTCACGTTTAACAGTCTCAAGGAAATATGACTAAGTTTAATAAATTCAAAGAACTGATAAATACGCTTTATGGTTACTGAGATCCAGATTGGAGAACAATTCGTTGATGAAACTGCAATACCGCATAACCAACAAATCCAATAAGTTGCAAAATATGCCTTACTGACTTACTTGTTAAGGAGTATTTTTCAACTTATTCAATTTGTTACTTACGCAGTATTGCAGTTTCACCGACGAATACCGACTTTATCATAACCTCCTAAGACGCACCATACAAAGAAATTGGCCAATGGAATATGAACCTATTACAAATGCAATAGAGGCAATTTTCTAGTTTGATAGTCCCTCATAAAAACAAAGGAAAACCTATTTTATTCCCTTTGCAATAGGTCTTTTTTCTAAGGAACGTATTATGCACATTTTTTTGTACGAGAGGCTTTAGAAGATTAATGGCCTCTTAGTGTATAAAAACCTAATACACTTGAATTAAAGTCAATTTAATATACATTGAGTGGTGTTGGTTGAGCTACAGAATTAGCAATAACTGCACAATCAGGCTCAGATGTTTACCAGTGTATTAGTGAGGTTGCAAGGTTGCTTATTCACTTAGTTGCCCCTTACGACATCCACGGAAAGACATGGAGTGGCACTATTAAATATGTTTTGTTTTATTGTAAATAGAGGTATTTTTACTTAACTGTATGCTTTATATTAATGTATGTTATGACAAAAAACCAAATTCGATTAAGATTATAAATTGAATTCCTATCAAAACGTGTGCAGGTCACACTTCGCCCAGAAACGTCGTTTTTCATAAAATTTGCATTCGAATCCAATTCCCCGCTGCGGTGGACCTAATGCACTTTTAATGACCCTCTTTA
This sequence comes from Acleris holmiana, assembly GCA_949316455.1. Taxonomy (NCBI): domain Eukaryota; kingdom Metazoa; phylum Arthropoda; class Insecta; order Lepidoptera; family Tortricidae; genus Acleris; species Acleris holmiana. The sequence continues at coordinate 997,230 of OX438782.1, read as the reverse complement.
TCAATTCTAGTTCTAAATTATGCGTTATTGCATCGTAAAACTATTCGATAACTTTAATTTAACAATTGTATGTATGTAAACTGTCTAAAGCACAAACAGAAAATAACAAGGTATAAATAGAAACACAAAATGTATGAATGAATGAATAGTTTTCTACATAAGAACAAGCGTACAATAATCACACATAGATCATAGACTTTAAAGACTAATTCATTTATAAGTTTGAGGGATCTCATCCGGTTCACATTTGAGCGATTAAAAATGTATTAAAACCAGGGATTGTAAAACCGGTTTTATTTAATACCTGTATTTACATTGTCAAATTATTACCGCTAAAAAATAATACCTATATTCGAATTAGAGGTATTGTGGTCATTCCGCTTTTGTTTTTATCGCTATGCATTCACTATTAACAGTATTAAATACCTGTATTCAATACCGCTATTCATTGTACCTGATAAGTAAGATGTCAATTAGACTTTAATGAACTGTAATTTCAGACTTGTCTAAGGCGAGTCTAAGTTTTTTGTGAGAGCACCGAAAACATTTACATATAAAAATAAACGAGAATATTGACACTGACAGGTATTACTGGTTATGGTTTTTAGGGGTAAAGTATCAAAAAGGGGTATTGTTGTCAATTGTCTAAACCGATAATAAACTTGAATACCGGTATTCATTATACCGCTAATCAGGGCTTTAGCGGTATAAATAGTGAAAGTCAATTATAACCGGTAATACCTCATTTAAAACCGGTAGTCAGAATACCGGTAACGATCCCTGATTAAAACAACAGAAGATAAAGATAAAGTTAGTAGTTAAATGCGAAGAAAATTATACATATTTTATTAAATACGATAAATAAACGGATATATGTATACTTGTATAATTCTAATAAACAAAATACTAATGTAATCACACTAATTAAATAAATAAATAAACATCTTAGCCTGATTGTGCAAACTGTGGTTACATAATTGTCAACAAGTCTTTTTAGAGTTGTTGGTATTGCTGTAGCTCTGCTTACCCCGCTCTGGGATTGAAGGGTTCATGTTTTGTATGTATATATGTAAATAAATAACAATAAGAAAGGACATACATGGTTAGATCGGGAACAAGAGTCAAGCCACTTACCTTAACCTTAACCTTAGGAGTTACTTCACTTAAATCTAGGCTAAAGAAGTACTCTTCTTCAGCCTAGATTTAAGTGAAGTAACACACGAAATCACCGAAACGTACAGTGAGAGCGGGTCCGCACTACGACCGATCCAAATCCGATCCGAACCCTTAAAAATATGGGTCTAGAAAACTCGGACTGAATTCGGATATTGCTTACGCACTAGTCTAATCCGAACCCGTGAAAATATGGGTCTAGAAAACTCGGACTGAATTGGGATATTGCTTACGCACTAGTCCGATCCGAACCCGTGAGATCATACAAATAATACTATGGCTACTTCGGTCCGTCAAAAATCTCCGGAATGGTGATTTTAGAATGACAGATAGAAATCGGATGACGGAGATCGGATCTAGTGCTTCAGTTAACATAGGAATAGATCTACGGTTACTACGGACCATATTTTCACGGGTTTGGATCGGATTCGAATCGGACTTCGGCTAGAACTCGCCCTTTAAAAAGGTTGAGAGATCTTTAGTTGGTATACTTACCACAACACTTAAAATTTACCTCATGGCGGGGCTCCAAGGACTCGACCTTCAGGATAACTCCGGTCTTCACTCGCATACTCTGCGAGCTCCTTCGAATCCGAAAAGTGATGTAATAGGTCCGATAAAACAATCTTTGTCCTGCTAGGGACACCTCGGTGGCACACAAATGGCAGTATCTCAAACAAAACTCCTGTAGCAAATATAACCTTATTACTAACGGCATAGGATGTAATCTGCTTTGGCTATTGAGTTTGAGATACTGCTTATTGGCTTAGGAGGGTAGCAGTACTCCGTAACGGATTTCCTGCGATTCTGCTTCAGCTCAGAAGAAAGCTGAGCTAGTAGTAGACATGAATGAATGAATTTTTCAAATGAAGTATATCTTTTGATATCACTCTTTCAATCTTTAGTTCATTTGTCTTCAGTAAAAATATAATGGTCGTCGACTTCAGTTGGACTATTTATTTCTTGCGTTTTGAAGGCGGTTTTTTGTTTTTTTAAACATATATTTTATCTTGAACTTTTTAGTGATTATTTATACGCTGTTCCGTAGTCCCACTTATTAGTGGATATGAAAATTTAAGTTTCAAGCGCGCCGCAAGCAACGCCGCCGGAAAGTCATACTCATATTTCAATAAGTAAATATTCGTCGTTGTAGTCGTTCAACTATCTTAATCGAGATATGTTAACGCCACCCTTGAAATAGGTACCGTTGAGGAGTTCCAATGGCCATCTGTGGTCTTCATCATCAGTTCCACTTCCCCAAATGATGCTTTCTGAATGCAAATGCTAGACTTCTTACTAAAAATACTAGAATCACTACATGTTTGCCTACAATATTTGAGGAGTTCCCTCAATTCCTCACTGATCCCCTCATCAGATTCAGATTTGGTGACAATGGGACTACATCAAAAGTATATTCTATGAAACAAAAAAAAATCAAAACATTTGTTAGTCCTTTACCTCAAAAGCATACATTTCTTGTAGCGATTCACCGATTTGCGTTTCACCTCGATCGTATATTTTATTTTCGCTTTGTGTCAAATTCGTCTTTATAAAAAAATGCAGAAATTTAGTGCGAACATCAATGAGCGCGTCAAATTAAAAAAAGAGTCCTAAACAAACATCGATCGCGACGAAATGCGTCTAGGGTAAAATACTACACGAAAATGAAATGCTACAAAATAATTATACTAATGTTAAAAGCCACGCCAAAAATTGCTTCAAGTAGAAGATTCTATTGAAGTTTTGTTCATTCGAGGTTGTTCACGCGACTACAACCAGCGACATCTACTGGCAAGCGAAGACAACCCCGCCGTCATCCGAAGCTCGTTAAAAAATATGAAACCCCTCTCGTCCACCTACCGCGGTACGCGACAGTTGCCTTATATAACGTCAAGCTTTGAATAAATATTGTAAAACGATAAAAATAAATATTTTAAATGAAGAGGAGTCCTGGGAGCCACCGATCCTGCACATATTGGTACTTCGAGCACGGATTCTGCAGCCGAGACAGCTGTGCCTCATCAAGAAGACGCATACCTTGACGAGAGACGGATCAGCACCTTAGAGCTTCAGCAACGAACGGTCAGGCCTTCATTCCCGTCTACTCCTTTCCTTATTCGAATTGTGTTAAAGCTGTGTTTATTTCGTGCATTCCAGTTAAAACGGCAACGCGCGACCGTTAGCGCTGAACTGTTTCCTGTCCTACCGCGCTGGTACCAGTAAACGTAAGTACTCTTAATTCCTTATAATCGCCGAAAATGAGTGAAGATTCTTCAAAATTATCTGTTTCTAGATCTTCTTCTCCTAAGCCAAGGGCTAAGGAGGATTTAAATTTGTCCGAGCTTAGAAAACAAAGGGGTAACTTGAAAGGTAGAATTACACAATTTAAAAGTTACGTTGACTCTTTCCCAGTTTCAAATATACCTAAAAGTAAATTGTCTGAACTAAAATTACGCATAGAAGCAGCTAAAGATATTTTTGATAGATTTAATACGTTAGAAAATGACATTGAACTTGTTTGTCCTGAGTCAGATGTTCTCAGTAACTTACAATATGTCGAGTCATTCGAATCTCTTTATTTTAGCACCGTTGCTTCTGCTAATTGTACAATCGAAAGTAATATTCAAGAGAGTTTGGAGAATTCGCGAGTTAATCATTCTACAGATTTAAAAGCAAATATAAAACTACCTGAAATTAAATTACCAAATTTCGATGGATCGTATGATCAATGGTTGGAATATAAAAATTCATATATTACAATGATTCATAAACGTTCAGATCTAGATTCGATACAGAAATTTCATTATCTTCGGTCATCACTCAGTGGTAGTGCTTTGCAAGTTATCAGTGCACTAGAGTTTACGGCGGCTAATTACATTCACGCGTGGGATTTGTTACAAAATAGATTTCATAATCCTAGGCTACTCGTTCACAATCATTTAAGAGCGTTATTTAATGTTGCTCCATTAAAACAAGATTCACCGGTGCACATTAGGAAAATGATTGACACTGTGTTACGTAACTTACGCGCTTTAAAAAGTCTAGACGAACCTACAGAATATTGGGATACTTTAATCATACATTTACTAGTATCAAAATTCGATCAAACAAGTGAACACGAATGGGAGAAGTACAAAGGATCTCTGATTTATAATTCCCAATGCACTCAGAGGAATGACACCGAGTGTAAGTTATCATTAGAAAACTTGTTTTCGTTCCTTAGAAACAGAGCCGACATTCTAGAAATGATTAATGCCACTAATGTTAAAGCACCACCGCGATTAACACAGAATAAAAACGTAACACAAGTAGTTAGCCACGTCTCGACTAATCCAAGCGGCTTTAAAAATAAGACATCATTTACTAAACGTTCTCGTAATTGTGTATTATGCAATGATAATCACGCCTTATATACGTGTTATATTTTTTTAAACATGTCAGTTCTAGATAGGTCGAAATTAGTAGAAGCTAAGCAATTGTGTCGTAACTGCTTGCGAACAGGCCATACGCTAAATGAATGTTCATTCGGGCCCTGCAAACAATGCCAGAAAAAACATAATAGTTTATTGCACTTTGAAGGTAGCCGTGGCGGTGACGCGCAAACATCTGCACCGGCCGCGAGCTTACCCACATCGTCATGTCACTCCGCATATGAGTACTTACGGGCGAGTGAATGCGTTGAAAACGTACCGAAGGGTACTAGGTTCATTCCGCGGCAGGTATTATTATCCACAGCGTTAATAGAAGTAGCCGATGCTAACAAGCAATTCCATACAGCTCGTGCTCTTCTGGATAATGGTAGTATGCACTGCTATGCAACCGAAAGCTTATGTAAACAATTGAATGCGTCTTTTATACAGTCCACAGTTCAGATCTCGGGTGTAGGGCAATCTGTCGTGCAGTCGAGTCAAGTATGCGAATTAATTATACGTTCGAAAACAAGCGATTATACTACGCCAATTAGTTGTTTTGTTTTACAACACATAACGTCTTGTTTACCTTCGACAACTATTGAGTTTGATATTACGAATATTCCCGAAAACGTTGAATTATCTGATCCCACCTTTTATGTACCTTCCGAAATCGATATACTAATCGGTGCAGATATTTTCTGGGACCTATTGTACGAAAATAAAATCCGATTACCAACTGGCCCGTACCTACAAAGTTCAAAATTAGGCTGGATAATATCGGGTCCTTTAAGCACACGGAACTTGCGCATCAATCAAGTCCAGTGCAACTTTACACAGACACAGTCTGTAGACGTTTTACTTAAAAAGTTCTGGGAGATAGAAGACGTACCGCAGACAAATAATAATATTCTCACAGCTGACGAGCGTAAATGTGAAGAATTATTTATTAATACGACAAAGCGTGAGGTCGATGGTAGGTTTTCTGTTCGCATCCCGTTAAAAGAATCGGCTGATTCGTTAGGCGATTCTTATACGTTATCGAAAAACCGTTTCTTATCTCTTGAGCGCAAACTTCACCGTTTGCCAGGGTATAAACAAATGTATTGTGACTTTATGCGTGAATATATTAATTTAGGTCACATGACGCGAATAGAAAATGTTAGTGAACCTAACTATTTTTTGCCACACCACGGGGTGTTCAGAGCAGGTAGTAATACTACAAAATTACGCGTGGTTTTCGACGCTAGTGCTGTCACTACGTCTAACAAATCGTTAAATGACATTCAATTCCCCGGGCAAGCCCTTCAAAACGATATATTTTCCATACTGATGCGATTTAGAGAACATACATACGTCGCCTGTGCCGACGTGGAAAAAATGTTTAGGCAGGTACTTATCCAGCCGGACCAAAGGCCCTTACAATTGATTCTCTGGAGGGAGAACCCTTCAGACCCGTTGTGTACTTATCAACTTAACACCGTCACATACGGTACTGCTTCCGCGCCTTACCTCAGTATGCGTTGCATTCGACAACTCGCACTAGACTGTGACGATGACGTCACAGCTCGCGTTATCAAACAAGATATTTTCGTAGACGATTTAATTACGGGTGATGACAGTCTTCCAAAACTATTAGATACTTGTGATAAAACATCGAAAGTTCTTCAGTCGGGATGTTTTCCTTTGCGTAAGTGGACGTTCAATGCTGACATCACGCAAGATAAGTCAAAAGAACATTTTATAGGCGAGCATACACAAAGTAAAACACTCGGGTTAGGCTGGGATAGCAAAAATGATGAGTTACATTTCACAACGAAAATTGATAAAGACGTAGACATATCAAAATTAAATAAACGTGTCATGTTGTCTGTAATTTCACAAATATACGATCCCTTAGGGCTATTGTCTCCGGCGGTAATAATATCTAAAATACTGTTACAGAAACTCTGGCTGAGTAAAATCGATTGGGACACTCCAGTGTCACGCGACATCGCCATGACGTGGTGTCAGTTTATAAATACGTTAAATTCTTTAAATGATTTGCGAATTCCTCGTCATGTGAAGGGTGATCACGTTTCACATACCGAACTTCACATCTTTTCGGATGCATCTCAAAATGCATATGGTGCTTGCGCCTATATTCGTACTTATGACGAAAACTCTTCAATTACTGTTAGGTTGCTGTGCGCAAAAAGCAAAGTAGCTCCTTTGAAAAGTTTAAGTATTCCACGTCTAGAACTTTCTGGTGCGCTTGTGGGTGCTAAGCTTTTAAAAAAAATAACAGAATCATTAAGATTAAATTTTACAAAGGTATACTTCTGGTCCGATTCTACAATAGTCCTGGGATGGCTACGTATGTCCCCCCACTTGTTAAAACCATTCGTTCAAAACCGAGTAACGGAGATTAACGAAATAACAAACGATTCGATATGGTTACACGTTGGTACCAAGGAAAACCCAGCCGACTTACTGTCCAGAGGTGTCGATTTTGAATCGTTAATCGATGATCATTTATGGTGGAACGGTCCGTCATTTTTACATAATAATAGCTTCGATTCCAACAATCAATCAAGCGAAATACCCGAGTACGATAAATTGCCTGAATTACGTACAAAGGTATTAGGATTGGTTAGCACATCAAAATCGAATGATTTAATTAATTTTGAGAACTATTCATCCTATTTGAACCTTAAACGTATTGTTGCATACATACTTCGTTTTGTTTATAATTCACGCGTCAAGTCGGAGAGCCGGCTCGAGCGCAAAACCGGTTCCTTATCTGTTGCCGAGATCGACGAGTCCCAGCGCATGTTAGTTAATTTAGCACAGTTGCAGTCGTTCCCTGATGTGTATCATTGTCTCGTTAATAACATGTCAATCAAACATAGTAATAAACGTTATAGCAGCATTTCCCAGTTAAATTTGTTCTTAGGCAAAGATAAATTAATTCGAGTCGGTGGCAGACTACAAAACTCAACTAGTTTTGATTACAACAAGAAACATCCAGTGTTATTGTGCAGTAAACATTATCTTACGGTGTTGTTGTTCAGATACGAACATAAACGTTTACTTCATGCGAGTCCGCAACTCCTCCTAGCTTCCATGCGTGAATGTTGGTGGCCGCTGGGTGCGAGAAACCTAGCAAAGAAAATCTTTTACGAATGCGTGACCTGCTCACGGTTCAAAGGTAAAACTTTAACACCTATTATGGGTAATCTACCATCTGAACGTTTAGAACCCGGTTTCCCATTCATTCGTACAGGCGTAGATTATGCAGGCCCAATGTTCATTTTAAATCGAAAGGGTAGAGGTGCAAAGCTAATTAAATCGTATTTGTGTTTATTTGTCTGTATGATTACTCGCGCGATTCACCTCGAACTAGTTACTAGCCTCACCACTGATGATTACATTTTAGCACTGAAACGGTTTATTAGTAGACGAGGTAAACCATCTGTAATATTCTCAGATAACGGAAGGAATTTTGTAGGGGCTGAGAAAGAATTTCCTAAATTTATATCAGATAGTTCCCAATTAGTCATTGATTTTGCTGCAAATGAAACTATCAAATTCGAGTTTATACCCCCATTTTCAGCTCATTTCGGAGGGTTATGGGAAAGCGGAGTACGTAGTTCTAAGTATTTTATTAAACGTATTATAGGAAACGCCAGATTAACTTATGAAGAGTTCAGCACAGCCTTGACCCAAATCGAAGCGGTCCTGAACTCTCGCCCCATCTCACCTCTATCCACAGATCCTAGCGATTTATTGCCATTAACCCCTGCTCATTTCCTAATCGGCCGACCGTTAACGTCTCCTGCCTGCGAGGACCAGACGACGCAGCCTACTCCTCATCTGTCCCGTTACTCCAGACTGGAACAACTACGGCAGCATTTCTGGCAGCGCTGGTCTAAAGAATACATTGCAGAACTACAGCTGAGAACGAAATGGAAAACGAAACAGGATGACTTGACCAAGGACAGTTTAGTCTTAATCAAAGACGATAACCTCCCTCCGCTAAAATGGCGGTTGGGACGCATTATACATATTTTCCCAAGCACCGACGGCGTCTCCCGGGTGGCGGACATTCGCACTTCGACTGGCATCATTCGACGTTCCTTTTCGAAAATCTGCCCCCTACCCCTGCCGCCTGCAAACGAATGAAGATCTTGAAAGCTGGAGCTTCCAAGGCCGGGCCCATGTTCACGCGACTACAACCAGCGACATCTACTGGCAAGCGAAGACAACCCCGCCGTCATCCGAAGCTCGTTAAAAAATATGAAACCCCTCTCGTCCACCTACCGCGGTACGCGACAGTTGCCTTATATAACGTCAAGCTTTGAATAAATATTGTAAAACGATAAAAATAAATATTTTAAATGAAGAGGAGTCCTGGGAGCCACCGATCCTGCACAGAGGTGAAATGCGATTCGGTTAATCGCTACAAGGAATTTATGCTTATGAGGTAAAGGACTAACAAATGAATGAAACGTATAATTTCCTCCTTTTTTTGAAGTCGGTTAAAGAGAATTGATAAACTTTACAGTGAACTAAAGTCACATTTACACCTTTTTAGGGTTCCGTAGCCAAATGGCAAAAAACGGAACCCTTATAGATTCGTCATGTCTGTCTGTCTGTCCGTCCGTATGTCACAGTCACTTTTTTCCGAAACTATAAGACCTACACTGTTGAAACTTGGTAAGTAGATGTATTCTGTGAACCGCATTAAGATTTTCACACAAAAATAGAAAAAAAAACATAAATTTTGGGGGTTCCCCATACTTAGAACTGAAACTCAAAAACTTTTTTTCCTTAAACCCATACGTGTGGGGTATCTATGGATAGGTCTTCCAAAAAGGATATTGAGGTTACTGACATCATTTTTTTCTAAACTGAACAGTTTGCGCGAGAGACACTTCCAAAGTGTTGAAATGTGTGTCCCCCCCCCTGTAACTTCTAAAATAAGAGAATGATAGAACTAAAAAAAATATATGATGTACATTACCATGCAAACTTCCACTGAAAATTGGTTTGAACGAGATCTAGTAAGTAGTTTTTTTTTAATACGTCCTAAAAACATTGATCAAAGCTACAACGAACTTTTATATTATGTTACTTGCTGCTACGGAACCCTTCATGGGCGAGTCCGACTCGCACTTAGCCGCTTTTTTTTGATTAAAGCATTTTGCGCATGCCTAGCTGGTAGCTCCAATAACTCCTATTCACATAACAGTAATGCCGCGGCTGAGCTCGACACATCATGTCCTTTATACGTTGATCCCTTCTTTCAAACAACAACTTCGAGTTTAAGTCTCACAATAGAATGGTCCATGGGTTTAGATGAAACACTATAGAAGGATTTACCAGTATTTTGAATAGTAATCCACGTCGTAACTTTATGTTTGGAATCCGCTAAGCCTCGCATAGAAATGGAAAATGCATAATAACAACCCCTAGCTGACAATGCAGGAACATTTGAAAACTACCGCGTCATCATTATGAGATAGCCTGTATTAACCCCCATACACAGAGGGTGTTATGATATGAGTTTAATGTGTATATACAGTTAGTTGCAAAACTGAGTCCATATTAGCACCTTAGTAGAATGTTAATAAGTCGATGATAGTTAAAGGTATTTTTAAATGTTTAATACGACAAGTACTCCTTGAAATTTGCTACAAATTCTCCTACCAAATGATTTACCTGTCATTTACAGTTTTTAAGTAATTTTATCGTAAAAACTGTTGAGTTTAACTTTTTTTATTTGTCAAATGATTTAATTCTCTCTGTGGCAACCCAAAATAAGGAAACTGATAAAATTAAAGAAATTTAGCCTTTTTAAAATAAGTAGAAAGTTATTAAAATCGGACATACTTTTGGTGGCAGTTATTGGCTACATTAGTTCGGTGCACGGTTCACTTTTGCACCGAGACAAATAAGCCATACAAACTGGTTGTTAGTTCACTATGGTAGGGGATTAAAATTCTGCAAACTAGAAAACTACGTCCCTGATTCAAGCAGTTGATACCTCATTTTAAAAAGAATGGAATCTTTATTTTAAATAGTTTTCTTATTTGAGGTTGCCATAGAGAAAACTAAATTACTAGTATAAAACATAAATTGTTTTTTTACAGTTTTTGGTTCAAAATCATTAAAAAATTATAAGTGACAAATTATTTATACAGCAGTTTTGTAGCTTACTTCAAGGATAACTATTCTGTACTAAGCATTTGAAAATAGCTTTGATTGTCATCGACTTATTAACATTCTACTAAGATGCTAATATTGACTCAGTTTTGCAACTAACTGTATGTTACGGCATCGTAGATTCCAAACTCATTGACCGATTGGAAAAGTACTGATAGAGAGACGTCGAAGATGCTGCTGGGCTTTTCTAAAAAAATGACCTATAGTTAAGGATAAAAATTCACGTCACGAAAATTAGTTATATATCGACGGTTCTGTGACTCAACCTCGTATATTTAATTTTGTCCAGTATAAACTGACACGCACTAAGTATGTACTCGCGTACTTAGTAAGTATCATTTTATACTGGAAAATATTCTTTATACGAGGTTGAGTCACAGAACCGTCGATATGTATAAACTGCCCCCGTAAGCCAATAGGCGGTATCTCAAATTAAATAAGCATAGCAGATTCAAACCTCACCTTTTAGTAATATGGTTGAACTTGCTACAGGAGTTTTGTCTAGAAGCCACTATTATTCTTAAAGCAGTAATAGTTTTCGTGACGTACTGGAAAAATTACTATTGTCAATTTTCGTCCTTGACTATAGGTACTTTTTTAGAAAATGCTATGGTTGCCCCCTTGCCGTCGAGGTGAAAACATTGCCACTCCGCTGCGCGTCCGCTCCGAACATGATCCAAACAGAAAAAGAAAATATTTTCAGAACTATAGCTTCGACGTCATGATCAATCCTGTTTCCTTGAGACAGACGTCGAATCAATGAATCAATCAGCTGCAGATACTTGATTCTTTACAGACGATAGGGTTATTCATTTGTTTACACTCAATTTATGACTTTTTTTATAATAAGGAGAAGGCACACGAGCACTCAGGCCACCTGATGGTAAGTGCAATCTGAGAGTCAAAGTCATTTGATTTCTCAAGACTATAATCCTAAGATCTCAAATGCGTTGCCAACCCTGAGGAGTAAGATGGAATGCCTTTATGCTAGTATTTCACCGGGTGTCTTATCCCCACACCGGAACACAACAATGCGAACACTGTTGCTTGGCGGGTGGCTAATATGGTGGTAGCGATCTGGACGGACCCTGCACAGGGTCCTACCACCACTGCAACTGTATGATCTTTGATGTTAAGTGTCCATTGTGTGACAGGCACAATGGACACTTCAAGAAAGGAAGCTCGAAGTCTTCAACTCTGGTGCCATCACCGTAATTGTCTTGAAGTTGCCTTGAATATTTCCTTTTGTAGTTACGTTTCTACTTCACTAGATAACTGTTATCATCGTCTATTATGAATGAATTAATGATGATTTATTTAAAACAACCCTGTTGGGCTGTTACATTACAAATTGCTTACAACTAGAAAAAAAAGAGATAACAGTTTTGTACATTTAAAAATTACAAAAAATAACAAATCACATACGTATAACAACACCAAGGAGAGCAGAATTAAACAGAGATCTCAGCGACTGTACAGTTTAATTACGAAAAGCGAATTAGAGAACTAAATTAAATAATGTGTTTAGCAAGTCGGTACAAATAAGTTATTATACCTATTAGTACAAGCCTAGAGCTTAATTTGGGACTTGGTAAATTCGTATAAAGGTGGGTACGAATTAGAGCATCCTCGGGTTGAGGCAGGCACGGCTCACCTATTTTGAACAAATTCATACACGCTCACGCGCTGTGCGAGTGCCTCAGTGTGCGTGCCTCGCGTAAGGGCTGAACGACAAGTTCTAACTTGTCTGTGGGCGAGCCGCGTACAAGTTTGATAAAGTTGCTGAGCCGTTCCACTACCGAGGCGATTTCTTCTTCTTTTTGTTAATAATTCAGTGAATTAAGATAAACGCAGCCGTGGCTGTCATCGTGTCCGACGCCATTTTGGAATATTGGCTCGCGGCGAGCACGCTGCCTCACTCGGGCAGTTTATATGCAACAATTTGGCTCGCGAGCAGCTCGCCGTGCCGGGCGAGCATGCCTCAGGCTGAGCCGCTCAGATCCGTACCCAGATACTTATTTATTTATTTTACTGCACGCGTTTTGAGCTCTAATTTTTTTGACGGTATTTATCAGTGTCGCCAACGAATGACAAATTCTCTATCTCTGGCATTTTCGAAATACAAACTAGAGTTCCTAGCAATTCTACCACTTGGCTCGGAGGGTCGCAATTCGTTGCATATAGCGCCGACGAGGGTGTCGTCCGGTTATAGTTTACACCGCCTTCCCGTGGCACTGTCATAGGCTGTGGGGAGCCTGGTGCACGTGTTCTGGTGGCGCCATCTGTTGACTTGGTTGGGTGGCACGGGGACGTTTGAAACTGCATCATGAGCAGAGCTACGCACAGAGCCGTGGTTAGTTGGGATGTCATGACTCTGAAAGTATTGTAGACATGTTAAACACTCCCACTGACACACATGCGCACCTACCTACACACACGCACGCACGATACGCGTCATACTCGTGAACGGATGCTGTTTGTGGGGTCCGGTCTGTTATCGTTTGCAAGGACTGGTTCTTCAGTTTATTAGTTATGGCTTTTGACGGAGAGACTTCGTCGTGTTGTTTTCCTAGACTCATTATTTTTAGTTTAATGTTATTTATTAGCCTTGCAGTTGTATTGATTTTATTTGATCTAGCTTTAATAATTATTATTTATTTACTTTATAATGTAACTTACTTTTAAGTAGGTATTACTCTATGTTTCAAAAAATGACCTTCTGCTGGAGTTTCTTGGCGCTTCTTCTCCGCAATGATGGTCTTATCTGAAGCGCTAGTAAATTCACTTCATATTACCGACTTGTAAAAGAGCCCCATGGGGCCTAACATTTTGATTTTAATTTTGCACACACATACACATGCGCACAAATAAAATAGTGATTAGAATACTTTTAACTAATGTAATACCTATAAGCTAAGTTTAAATTATTTTTTTGTAGTTTATATTTATTTGTTTTTTTTGTTTTTATTACTACCCTTTACTATATTTGGAAGTGCAAGGTCTCCTAATACATATATTTTAATATCTAATAGGACATCTTAACCATAATGTAGCATGCCACCTACTATTTAAACGACATAAAATTTATCTTTTATTATTTATCATTTATAAGACAGACCAGCAGGGTTGGGTAATATTTGAATTACTTGTAATTAAAATACGTAATCCAAATACAAAGTCGTTGTTGGTATTTGTATTTCAATTAGTTACGTGCTATAATTGTAATTCATATTTCAAATACCTGACGCCGAGGTATTTTATAGTTAGTATTTCAAATACAAAAACAAAATAACCTTCATTTAGTAATCTTACACAAGTTTGTACTCATCAGGACCTAGAAAAAGATGTTGTTTATCTGACAGTAAAATAAAAAATCTAGTGTTAATTAAAGGAACCTCTGGTTTTACTGATTTATCTTCTTTTTCTCTGCTTCTTAGCCCGTGTTTGGCTGGATTACTTTTTATTATTAACAGTAAGTATTTAGTATTTCAAATAAAATTATACTGTTTTTTATATTTTAAATTTCAAATACACTACTTAAAGATATTTTGTATTGTAAATACTTGCGCGATAGTATTTTGTAATTTAAATGTCAATTAAAGCAAAGCACATGCTGCTGCTGGGCAAAATACATATTTTGCCTAGCCCTGCAGATTAGGAACTGTATTTTTACAAAAAATGCAGTTTGTAGATGGTTCAGACTGTATGAGACAACTTTTAACAATTGCAGAAGATGTGGGTCATTTTATGAAAGCTGTGCGACTGTTACAACTGACTTCAAATCGGTGGCTGTTGTAACAGATGTGGGGGATGGTTGTAACTCACTAGAATAAAACATAATAATATCATTACAATTCTCTATAAGTAATTGCATACCCAAAACGGGATCCCTTTAAATCGCATAATGTGTTTTAGACTAATATTTTTTCGCATAATTGTTTTCGTATAATTTGTATTGGCATAATTGTACTGTCGCATAATAATACTTTAGCATACTCCTTTTTTAGCATATTAGGCTATTAGAATAATTTTAGTTGGAGTAATTTGTATTTGACTAATACACATTATGCATATTATTGTTTGGGCTAATAATTATTAGATACTTAACGTTAAATTAGGTCACGTTAGGTACATTAGGTTAGGTTAGGTTAGTATGATATCCATTTTGTAATGATGCCAATTAATTATTATACATAACATCAGGCCTTCATTCCCAGAGTGGGGTAGGCAGAGCTACTGAAATACCAACAACTCTAAAAAGACTTTTTTTATAATTCTGTAACCACATTTTGCATGATCAGGCCAAGAAGTTTACTAGTGTATTAGTGACAGGTTGCAAGCCCATCGCCTAACATTTTTTTCCCTTAGTCGCCTCTTACGACATCCACAGGAAGACATGGAGTGGCACTATTCTAACCCGGCAACCATACGGGGCCTAACTAATTATAAGAATAATTACCCTATTTGACAGCTTCGCAGACACAAGAACAATGTAAGACACCGCAGTATACAATAGCAGTTGATATCAAAGCATTCATATAAAAGAGCATTAATTGATATAATCAGTGTCCAATAATAACTGATAACGCTGTTTCCTTGTAATACATTGCAATTACAGTTTCTAGAGATCCGTTATTTTTCAACTGATGGACATACACTGCATTGCCTAAATTCTGTGAGGATTTCAAAGATGAAGGGATATTCGATACTACTAAGGTCATACTGACAGTTTCTGGATTCTGATAAATAAGACTAGATAAGATGTTTATGATTAAGTTATTGTTTTTCAAAGTAAATTTCTTCATTATTTACACATTTTTTCATTCGTTGGAACCATTGTGTGGCGCAGTGGGTCCAACCTTCGGTAGAGACCTCTTCAACGGCTTCTTGGAATGCATTCACCGCCGCTTCTGGGCTTGAGGATCGTAAACCTCTAAGTTTATCTTTTATTCTTGGGAATAAAAAGAAGTCGCAAGGTGCGAGGTCTGGACTGTACGGTGGATGCGTCATCAGTTCCACATTTGAAGTGGTGAAGGATGACATTACTGCGAGGACGCTTTTCACGATTTTTTTCTTAGACACTGGGCAAGCAATTGTTTACATACCAATCTGCAGTAACTGTTCTTTGATTTTCAAGCGACACTTTTACATAATGTCCAGTTTTTCCTAAAAAAGACGCAAACTCATTTTTTGCCAGTGCTCCGACTCTTCTTAACTTTTGTTGGCAACTCTTCAAAAGGAAAGACCCATTTCGCTGACTGGCTTTTTCTTTCCGGTTCGAAACAATACATCCAGGTTTCGTCACCTGTTACAATATTATAGACAGTTAATGACTCTCCTCCCTTAAACTTTTGTATAATTTTTCGGCACACCCAGTCGTTACTGTTCTTCCGTTAAATTATGCGGTATCCATCGAGTGTAAAGCTTCTGAACCTTCAGTTGCTCATGCAAAATGTTTTGCACTTGACTCTTTCCTATGCCTAATACAGTAGTAATTTGCTGATAGGTAGTTTTTTGTCCGTCTTAATTAGGTACGGTATCGACAGTTTCAGTAACCGCAGCCACCTTCATGTTCATCGCCATGGAGATAATCTCGTCCACGTATAAATCTCCGAACCACGAATACACAGAGCTACGAGGTGGGGCTTCGTCATTAAATGACAGTTGAAGTCTATGGCAACTCTCTTGTTGACTTTAGCCGCAGCGAAAATCGTAAAAAACCATTGAGCAAAAATTTTCACGTGTTAGTTTTATTATAATAGCGACACACAATTCTCTGAATCCCGCCAAATTGAAAAAACAAATGACACTCTCGTAAATTTTGCCTTGCCCACCGATTCCAGGGTCGTTGCCAGGAGCACTGGAATAATATACGCTGTTCGCATTAGAGTTGAGAATCGACATGTTTTTTACGTTTTTTTTTCTGTACTAACACTAGACCTAGGCTAATCTATGTGACTAACTAACAACACATTATGGACCTACAACAATAAATTATTGGAATTAATTGTTAATTGAAAAGTAATATTTTCATTGAGTTCCATTTTCAAATTCTGTTATTGCTTTTTAGGGTGCCTTAGTCAAACTAGGAACCCTTATAGTTTCGCCATGTCCGTCCGCAGTCTAGGGCAGAGACTCTTAGAACTAGAAAGCTGTAATTTGGCATGAATAAACATATTAGTCACGCCAAGAAATTGGTACAAAAAAAGTAAAAAAAAAATGTTGTTATCTCCCCTATACGTAACGTGTGGATGTATTTTTTTTCTGTCTACCCTATAGTGTGGGGTGTCATTGTATCCAATGACACCCCACAGGCAGCTATCGCTCTTTCAAAAATATCGTGGATTTGTCCCCACAATTTTTCGATCAAGGGATCCGTTAATGAAATATTGAGCTTTAAAGCTAAATATTTCATAAACTAACGCTAACTTTTGTTAGAGTCAAGTGTCTTCCCCCTAACTCATCACTACTAAGACGTAGACATCATTGGTTGTTGAGATACAGGCGATTAATGTGTTTATACCTACTAAAATTGACTTTAAATAGAAAATTAGTTATTACTTACTTATTTTATTTTATTTATTTAATAAGCCCACAGCACAATATTGATAAAATATAGGTATGATACAGAAAGCTTAATATACATAGGCCAATTACGGGATTTTCTTATATAATAACTGATCATTCTGATCAAGGCGCAACTTAGGGAGGGACATATATGTTGATTTTATGCTGGTAGTAAGTATATAACGGCTTCGGAACCCTACACTGAGTATGGTCCGACATACTCTTGCCCGGTTTTTTAATTTATTTATTGTAAGTGGCCAGTTCCAGAAACTTTCAGTATTCCCCACTTATTTCTTGTTGGTAATTAACCGCGATTACTTTGAAATTCTTTGTTGGATTTATTTAATATTTCGTTTAAGATACATATTATATTGTAAAACACGGCCCACACGGCCGGATAGCCAATCAGCGCTTACCACTACTTTGTTACCACTGTAACATGTGGAAAAAACTTAGGGAAACCTAAAAGGGAAAGTAGTAAAAAAATATCATCAAAGGCATGAAAACGAAATGATTTATTTCAGATTTCCCCATACATTTGGAAAATTCCCAATTGCCTTTATTAATAGAATAAATTTCCTTATCCATTTCAATTGTAAGAAGTACCGGTTTATTCCACTTGAACATTAACCGTGGCGAAAGATAATAATTCTTATAAATAATGATTAAAAGTGTGAAAAGGTTATCGGCACCATTATTTATTTCTGAATTCCATCTTAGCTGACATCGCCATTGCATAAATAGTGATATGTTTTCTTTTGTATTCAATATTCCTTGCGTTTTCATTTACCTTTCCTAATGTATAAAGGCCCTGTGTCATGTCCGTTCACATTGCTACCATCATCTTATCCTTTTACGTACTACCAAGCAGCAGTGTTCACATTATTATTTCGGTTGGTGCGGGGAAACCACAGATGCCGGCTACTGTAATACTGCATAGTGAATAGTCTGAAAGAATACTGCATAGTCATACACACTCTTAAAAACAAAAGTTGTCTCTCCTGTGGTCAATAGTTACAAGCTTGTGTGCATATAATTTGTTTTTATATGATAGGTCTAAAGCAGTCCTGACGGCGTTTTTGCGGGAATGGGCTTAGCCAGAAAATTAGGCTTTAAAAACGTTAACCTTTGGTGTGACCACAGGAAAGACAGGAACCTAAGTCCTAAGTGTGTATGACCCATAAATTGGCCAAAATAGTTACAAATAAATGAGGGCGAGGTAGTTTTATCCAAGGAATGTACATTACAAATTAAAAATATCAGGGCCTCTATTCAGGTGCGTTAAAAAGATATCGTGTTTGACACGTTTAAGAATCGTTTATGTCACAGTCGCCTTTATTGTAAATAACATAAGAGTAATCAAAACGTTGACAATACGGAAACAGGTCAAAAACGATATCGTTATAAAGCAGTTGAATAGAGGCCCAGAATAAATATCTAAAGTGCTACTAGACATAATGTATAAAAACATACAAATGAAGATTAAAACTAAAACTAAAAGTAAAAGGCTAAGTCTAAAAAAGGGCCGTGTGGCATCGTACCGAAGATGGTGGCAGCATTTCCTCGCTGAATAGTTAAACTAAAGCGTTGACTGAGGAAACTGCCAGTTCTTCGGTCTCCAATTACATCAATGAGCCTCTTAGAAATAAAACTAAAATTTAATTAAATGACATATTTTCTAATGTATTTCTTCTTGTCGTGCTCGGTGATATTCACATTATTCCAATAACGAAGACATTTGCTGGCCGACGCTTAGTCAATTATTACTTGCAAATTCTTTTTCCTTGAAATACTATCAGCGTCTGTCCTGTTGGACAGTTAATGGATGTTAATGTGTCAGCAACTTCTGTCTTTTCGCTTGTCATATGAGACGCCAGCACAGTGTTTAACAGGAACACGATTCCTTTGTCGTTAGCGCCATCTGTGTTTGTGTTCTCGCAACTCTTCAAGATCGCGAGCAAGCACAGCGCCACCAATATTTTTGAAAGCATTGTGTCTGAAATTATCAACACAGACAAATTAAAAACCTAAATAAACTTCTATATTCTTTACATAGTAGAAAAGAAAGTCATTTTCCGTGTCTGTTTGTCTGTATTTCCGCTAACTTCTCCTAAACCACGCAACGGATTCTGATGCGGTTTTCACTAACAGGGAGGCGAATTTTGACTTTCAAGCGCTCGAAATTAAACTCGAACGTTAGTAAATATTAGCACACGAAAATATGTCACGATTATTTTTGCTTAAACCCATTATCTCGTATTTTTAAAAGTAACTAAGACTTAATTTATAGTGATAGTAGGTTTTACTATTGATGTGCACTTTCAGTGTTTTTAAAAAGTTTTTACCAAAAACTTTTACTGTTTAAAACTATTGAATGAAACGATTACGTTACCAAGGTATTTGACGGATGTCGGAAAATTAAACATCTGTGGTTTGTGTTTCTTACAACAATTATCTAATGTAGGAAGTTTTTAAATTTTCTTTTGCTCGTATAAAAATACGATTTCACCGTTTTTGCTCACTTTCGAATGAAACATTCGAGCGCTCGTTAGTCCAAAATCGCCCCTTTGCTAATAAATTCTGGTTTATGAGCTAGCTAAAGAACCACACAAAAACTGGAGTAAAGCGATCGGTCGCTAGTTAAATATAATTATGTCTGTTTTTCTCATCAAACTTAACAAAAAAATATTTTCCTTAAGCAGCCAGTTTTTTATGAGTAATTTTTGTGTCGTTTTCCTGTCATGCGGATTTACCCACACAAATGTACTAGCCCTCAGCAAACATGATTCCCGTATAGCCGACATGTTAGCCTAGTTGCTAGCGATCCTGGGTTCAAATCTCGGTCAGGGCAGTAATTTGTGTGATGAGCGCGAGTGTGTTCCCGAGTCTTGGATGTTTTCTATGTATTTAAGTATGTTTATCGTTGTCTAGTACCCATAGTGTAAGCCTAGAGCTTAGTTTGGGACTAGGTCAGTTTGTATGACATTGTCCCCGGATATTTATTTATTCATTTTAGGTTTAGCACGAACATTTTAACCAAACGACTGTTTCCGAATCGCCTTTACTATTCAAAAACGTGTTTACTATTCGAAAACATCTTTACTTTTGGGAAACGTGTTTACTATTAGAAAATGTGTTAACAAATCGAAAACGGGAAGACACACAACTAACAGTACCTATCTCTGGTTCCATCAAGCTGCTTATTCGATTAAAGGTTCGAATCGGGGTTACCGAAAGTTATTATATTAAACCTACTAAAAATTTAACAAATGACGACTTTTTTACAGTAGTAAATTGTATTTTTTTCATACCTTTTAGACATCAAAACGATTCGTGAATATGCGATTTTCTAAACCTCTAAAAATCAGCAAAATTTCGTATACGGCCTCTTAGGTGGTTTCGATTATTTAGTTGAGAAAAACGTTGGAAACTGTATTGTAAGGAAATAGTAAAAGTAACAGATCTGCGTCTTATTTAGACAAGGGGAATAAGAAAGGCGTTTTCCAAAAAAACCTGTAGTTAGTAAACTACAATTAACAACGCTAACTTTTCCATTACGTCACGAAAATTAACTATTACTGTTTTAAGAGAAATAGTGGCATCTCAGGCAAAACTAGCAAGATCGACCATATTACTAACAGGTGAGGTTTGAATCTGCTATGCTTATTTAATTTTAAATACCGTCTATTGGCTTATGAGGGCAGCATAATATAACAATATAACTAATTATCGTGACGTAATAGAAAAAAATTTTTTTTTTTCTTTAACTATAGGAACTTTTTTTTGGAAAACGCCCAGGAACACTCAACTAATTACTCAACATTTAATACGGAATATCACCACTGTTCACAATATGGTGGTACGGCATTTTTCGCGTGCGAGTCCAACTCTCAATTGGCCGGTTTTTTGTATTTGTAATATCGGTGACGAAACTCACGGAACCTTACACTGAACATGGTTCAACTGCTCTTGGCCGGTTTTTCCAACTGAAACTATGACGCCATAGGTTATGCATTGAACCGCAATCCATGTTTTTTAATATTTAAATATTTCGGTCATGTGATGAAAAGTAAGTTATGTTTGAGAACAACACCGCCGTTTAATGTTTATTCGATCAAGAGAATCCGTTACGACTTTTCAATTTTAATTGTTTTGTGATCCAAAAGTGCTTGCTTATTCAACATCAGATTTTTGCGAAATAATCGATACATAAATCAATCAACCCGTAGTTTACTTCGAAATAACAGGCTTTGGTTTAACCAAGTTTCGTCTAGGTTATTTTTTTTTAAATTAAGTAATGATTTTACAAATAATTATATTTTATATTTACCTTATATTTCCTTGGCACAAGTACGCACTGAACCGTTTGCAGAGCAACTATGACAAACAATTAAAAATAGTTTTATAGTAATTATCCTTTTAATTACTAAGGATAAATCTGCAATTTTAGAGCTGAAGTATGTAAAAGCCTATACTATAGTTGTACACAAGAATGCCTTTGAAAAAAAAAACTAATTTGGTCAAGCGCAAGTAGGACACGCGCACCGAGGGTTCCGTATAAACTCGTAAGTATGTGAAATTGGATTGAGTGACAAACTTTGACTTTGCCGTTGAAAACCTGTTACATACTCGTAGGTCGCGATTAGTTTACCACCTGCATATAAGATTGTACGTGCAAATAAAAAAAACCGGGCAAGAGCATGTCGGAGCATGCTCAGGACAAACACGAAAGTCAAGAAGTAATAACTAATTTTCTACTTAAAGTCAATTGGTGTCAAAAGATGATTTTAGTAGGTATAAAAACTTTAAGATACAGATGACGATTGAAGATACTTTGAGATACAGGCGGTATCTCAAGAACCAATTATGTCTACTTAGTCGTGATAGTTTTCCTTTAAAATTCGTTATATGTCCTGTCATTTAATTTTTTTTTCAGATTTTTAGCATTTCGTCGATGAAACTGCAATACCGCGTAACTAACAAATTCAATAAGTTGCAAAATGTGCCTTACTGACTTACTTGTTAAGGAGTATTTTTAAACTTATTCATTTTTTTACTTACGCGCTATTGCAGTTTCACCGACGATTTGTAGTTTTGGCTGTAGGTGGGGGGAACACTTGAATCTCACAAAATTTAGCGCTTTAAAGCTTAATATTTTAGAAACGGTTTGCTTAATCGAAAAACTAATGTTATTACTCCGTAACATCCATCCATTAACCACCCGCCAAGCAACAGTGTTCGCATTGTTGTGTTCCGGTGTGGGGATAAGACAACTGGTGAAATTACTAGCATAGAGGCATTCCATCTTAGTCCTCAGGGTTGGCTTGCAAAGAATAGTTACATGAAAATTTATCGGCGTCATTGTCGCTGAACATTTTAAAATATGAAACTATGTATGTTTCCTTTTAGATTGTTTGACACAGGTATTGCGGGTTCACGAAACAGCTTTCCTTGATCGTTAGTGGCGCCATCCGTGTTTCGGCTCTCGCAACTCTTGATGATCGCGAGGAGACAGTGCCAGCAATACTTTCGAGAACATTGCGTCTAAAATAATAAAACAAAAATATAAAGCAAAATATTTGAAAACTAAATACAAGGTCCCGTATGTTTGCCGGGTTATATAGTGCCACTCCATGTCTTCCCGTAGATGTCGTAAGAGGCGACTAAGGGAATAAGGGCTTGAAGTACTGTTAGGCGATGGGCTTGCAACAGTTGCAACCTGTCACTAATGAACTAGTTAACTTCTTGGCCTGAAAGTGTGGTTACATAATTTAAAAAGAGTATTTTTGGAGTTGTTGGAATTTCTATATAGGTATGTGTATGTACTGTTGAAAAATAAGCAAAATACAAATTAAATTTATTTATGAACTTAAGAGGCTTTATTAATTTTTATTTTAAATTTTGCACAATGCACCGAGGAGGCACAAATGACGGAGTTGGCGTTTTCCAAAAAAAATACCTATACCTACCGACTAAAATTAACAAAGGTAACTTTTCCATTACGTCACGAAAATAATCTACTAATGCTTTAAGAGAAACAGTAGCATCTCAGACAAAACTCCTGTGGCAAGGTCCACTATATTACTAAAAGGTTAGGTTTGAATCTGCTATGCTTATTTAATTTGAAATACCGCCTGTTGGCTTATGAGGGCAGTATATAAATACATGACTAAGTTTCGTGACGTAATGGAAAAAATACCGTTGTTAATTTTTGTCCTTCACTACAGGTACTTTTTTTTGGAAAACGCCCAGTTAATGCCTTAGGGTCTCCCCAAACCTATCGACGCGGAATCGGCGTTAGCTGATCAAAAAACTCTTAATGTCTACGCAATAAGAGCGAAAAGACGTCGTTCAGCTCCGCCGTCGCCAGCCGACGTCAGCCGAGCCGATTCGACGTCTTTTCGCTCTTATTGCGTAGATATAAAGAGTTTTTTGATCAGCTAACGCCGATTCCGCGTCGATAGGTGTGGGGAGACCCTTAAGGCATTGTTTACCAGCAAAAATGGGCGAAACAGAATATTAAAGATTGGTGCTGAGTTGGATTAATAAAAATTGAAATTCATACATACATACATAACATCACGCCTTTATTCCCGGAGTGGGGTAGGCAGAGCTACAGAAATACCAAAAACTCTAAAAATAATTATTAATAATTCTGTAACCACGCTGTGCAAAAATAGGCTAAGAAGTTTACTAGTTAGTGTATTAGTGACAGGTTGCAAGCCTATCGCCTAACATTACTATAAGCCCTTATTCCCTTAGTCGCCTCTTACGACATCCACGGGAAGACATGGAGTGGCACTATTCTAACCCGGCAACCACATGGGGGTTGAAATTCAGTATCAATCAAACTCGTGCATACTAATATTATAAATGTGAAAGTAACTATGTCAGTCTTTCTGTTTGTAACGCCTTCACGGCTAAATCACTGATCCAGAATTTGGAACGAAAATAATGAGGTCCCGGGGAAAGATAAAGAAACGTTTTCTGCCCTGCTAAGCTAAATAGCAGCAACTCTAATAAAACTTCTGTTACAATCACAACCTTATTACTTAGAGGAGAGGATTGAATTTAATTTGGCAATTGAATTCGATATACTGTTTTTTTGCATGGGAGGGCAGCTTTATATCGGAAAAAAATAAAGTACCAGTAAAGTTATTGTTAACAATTTATATCATAATTAATTACCTTGCCTTAGGTATATTTTCTCGACACAAGAACACAGAGGAAAATCCGTAGAAGGAATGTAACTTTAAAAGCACGTTAACAAATTTATACTCTTTCTGTTTAAGGAAAGTGAAATAAATCTTCAATCCTTTTTATTCATAAGGAGAAAACTACTTTTTTTCTGCCGAAGCAAACTCAATCTAATCCAGTTGTCAACACGATTGATTTCACAATATGAACTTTATAACAAATGTGCTTTTTTTGTTTGAGCCCTTTTTGCTAATAAAGGCACAATATTGGCATTTGGGGAAATAAGAATTTTTTTCATATATTTATACATGTATAGTACAAAACACATCACACATACATGCACTCATGCATACTTCACATTAATTTTATTCATAATTATCCTTATCCATTGTCCATTTTGTTTGTAACCGTATGTTTTTTCCTCACAATATTTTACTGTGCGCTGTATGTTTTTTTTAGTATTTCATGAGATGTGTTAAAAATTAACTCGGGACAATGTCACACAATTTTTCCTAAGCTTATGCATGTACTATAGGTGTTAGACAACGGTAAAGATGTCTGTCTACTTAGATACATAGAAAACATCCAAGACCAGGTAAAAATACTCGTGCTTATTTAATTTAATACTAAAATTATAAAATACTAGCGACCCGCCCTCGCTTCGCTCCGGATTAAAGTATTATACATATAAAACTTCCTCTTCAATCACTCTATCTATTAAAAAAAACCGCATCAAAATCCGTTGCGTAGTTTTAAAGGTTTAAGCATACATAGGGATATAGGGACAGAAAAAGCGACTTTGTTTTATACTATGTAGTGATGTGAAAGTAAAGTAAGTTCACGCTACACAGATTCAGATGAAATTTGGTATGGAGATAATTTGAGCCCCGGGGAAGAACAAGCGTTCTTTTTATTCCGAAAAACTGGACGGCTCCTTCCTATAAATGACTTCTACGCAGACGGAGTCGCGGGACACAGCTAGTCACACATAGGACCGCTAGCTTCGAAGGTACTAAGGTTCACTACCAACTAGGCCAAGGTGTCGTCAAATGTGGGTACATTTACAATACTTCAAAACCAGGAGGAGGTTCTCAGTTTATCCTCGTAAAGCCCAACGGCCTAATTTTAGGACATTTGCCAAAGTGACTTCAGACTTTAGTTGACTTACACAAGGTTCTTTTTTGAACTAGTAAAATTTGACGTGGGTCTCAGGAGGTTAAGGGATTATTTTTAAAACTTATTAAAAACACTATGCCCATTCGCCCCTGTGGTTGCCGGGTTTGAATAGTGCCACTTAATGTCTTCCCGTGGATGTCGTAACAGACTAAAGGAATAAGGGCTTGTAGTATTGTCAGGCAATAGGCTAGCAACCAGTCACTAATACGCTGGTAAACATCTTAACCTGATCGTGCAAAATGTAGTTATAGAATTATCAGCAGGTCTTTTTATATTTGTTGGTATTTCTGTAGCTCTGCCTACACACTCTGGGAATGAAGGCGTGATGTTATGTATGTAAAAACACCATGATTTCAAAAACAATAAAGCGCTTCTTTTCAAATGATGAATAAGGTCTGTTAAACTGGAAACGCCGTCACACAATATTTTTACCCAAAATCGGACTTCAGTCATGTCGGTCTGTCCTATCATTTGAAAAGATATTTTTGACTTTTATGACGAGGAAAAGATTAAAACCACAACAAAGCACACATCAATAAAATTATGTACAAACAAATTAAGCATAATTATCAGAAATCAATTATTCATGTTTATTAATATTTGAACATTGTATATTCCGTACATATTTACCTGTTTTATAATTCTTATCATGTTCACAGGAAAACCTAAAGTGATTATTTATTGCGCATTATACTAAAATGTAGGTAATTACGTAATTTGTTTTTGTTAAATAAAATGATTGTTAAACTGTTTAGATAGTTACAACAATACAGACAATTAAAATTCTTAACCCTTTGAAAGCCAAGAACACCTAAAGGCGTCGTGTACTATCGTGCTTACCACGCCATCGACGCTTATAGTTGTCACAGATGCAGTGACAAATAGACCACGCACGTCACGAAGTTTAAGTATATAAACGACATATTTTAGTATAATCATTGTCATTCACATATATTCATAAAATTCTTAAAATTACACGTCTAGAGGTAACATAAATTTACAGAATTAATTAGATTTGATAATTACATCATAAGGACATAGTAGATATTTATCACATTAAAATTACGATTTAAATAGGTCTATAATAATACAATAAAATTGGTAGTCAGTAGTTCCAATTTCAAATTACATATTAACCCCTCGTCTGTCCAAGGTGAAAAAAATACCAACTACAACAAAAACACACAATAATATCGGATTATAAGAAAGTCCAACAAAATAAGTACCCAAAAATACAAAAAGTTATAAAAATTTTAGGCACAAATCAGTGACAAGACAGACGAGGGGTTGAAGGTTATAATACTCATTCAGTGTATAAAATGCAATTTTTTGAAATTTATGATATAATAATACGGACGCAATTATATTTCCGCCAGACCAGTGACTCATTATATACGGGATGCCAGACGTGGGGCACATACTAACCGATAAGACGTTATAAATCACCACTTCTGAACTATTTTAACGTAAACGTAATAGGTAAAGTACAACACAATTCTAATTCATATTAAAGAACGCCGTTAAAAAATATAAGAATTGAAGTATCCTTTTTACAAGGTCAGACAACAAAGTTGTGGTTAAACTATCTTGAACCATTTTGCACAAAATCCTGGATCAATTAACGGTTAAGAGCGGACTCCACGTTAAGCTTTAAACTATTTCATCGTAAGTGTGCACATAGCCTTACTCTAACTGACATTGCATGTGTTGAACTTGACCTTGACCTGATAACTAGATAGCAAATTTTACAATAGAGAACATGCATGAAAATCAGAATTGAGTTTCATTAATACGATTTAGGAGAACATGTACCCGGAAGGATATTCTACTCAAAAGTGGATACAAGTATTATTGGACAAACGGTAGGTTTCATCAAACAAACGTATATAAAATAAATCCCTTGCTCGATTTTCATTTTAGACAGCCGCGGGTATAATGTTATAGGCGAGTATATGTCGAGCTAAGAGTTAGGAAGAAACGCGATTGTGTAAAAGTAACCTGTTCAGCATAACGAATGTGATCAAATGCAAATGTGTGGAATTCATATTGTGCAGAATCGCGACTAGGAAGAAACCGGATTGTATAAAAATAATGACTGTGAAGAATAACTAATATGATAAAATGCAAATGTGGGGAATTCATATTGTGCAGAATCGCGACTAGGAAGAAACCGGATTGTATAAAAATAATGACTGTGAAGAATAACGAATGTGATCAAATGCAAATGTGTGGAATTCATATTGTGCAGAATCGCGACTAGGAAGAAACCCGATTGTAAAAAATAATGACTGTGAAGAATAACGAATGTGATCAAATGCAAATGTGTGGAATTCATATTGTGCAGAATCGCGATTAGGAAGAAACAATAATGGCATAAGCGTCGAATAATCCGTGGTCACAGGTCTAACCTAACCTAACCTACGTTACCCATGCTTAACATAATCTGAATTCAATAAAATTTCAGCAGAAATTAACTTTCTTTGAAATGCAAATTTTACAAAATTTATACGTTATATGAAATGATTGTCGGTGAAACAAGGAGACACAATGAATTAAAAGTAAATGAAAACATCATTTCTGTGCCAAACAAATACGTTAGCTATGTTTATTCATATTATTTCCATCTGTTCAAGTTGAAGCTTGTTTCACATTCATTTGATTTCATTCGTCTGTATACGGTCCTCTCGCCGAGGGCTTCTGCATAAATCAGGGGATCCAGCTGGCCACTCACGGTGCACAACGCCGGCGGCAGTGTTTAGGTTTTCGCTTTCGTGCCCAAACGGTGCTAGTACAATGGAATACAATAGAATAGAAAATATTTATTCAACGTGCAATGCAGAAGAAAAACAATAAAGATAAATAAAAAAAAAAATACGTTGAATAGGATCCCTCTCAGCATGGTGCCATAGTGATTTTCAGAGGTTCTCTGACTTAAATCTCACCAAAATTGAACAAACAACGGGTAACAAACACTAGCGATAATTATATACAGAAGATGAAATAAAAAAACAAAGTTAGAAACTTTAACGTTTCCTGTTGGATCGTTGCAAGTGATGCCCAATTTTATTACCCAATTACAAAGCCTACGTCCTACATTTTTTACCATTTAAATAGATAATAAATAAAATAAATAAATATCACGGACAGTCACACAAATTGACCTAGTCCCAAACTAAGCTCTAGGCTTATACTATGGGTACTAGACAACGATAAACAGACTTAGATAGAGAAATAAATACTTAAATACATATAAAACATCCAAAACTCTGGAACAAATCGCGCTCATCCCACAAAAATCTGCCCTTACCGGGATTTGAACCCAGGACCGCTGGCTTCGGAGGCAGGGTCACTTCCAACTAGGCCAACGTGTCGTCAAAAATAGAAAATAGGTAGAAAATAACTGTGATATACCCTTACTGTTATGGACGAGAATAGTGGTCTATATGGAATGTTCGAAAAGTATTTATATTTCGACAATAAATCATAAATCGAAAATTATGTAACTGACCGACAATACGGATCGCTAGAATAAGTGCTTCATCACGTACTTGATTAACGTTTGGAAAGGGGGCAACGCTGGACTGTCCCTGGGGCCTCATCAGCCGCTAACAGCGCGCGAGCTCGACTTACCACCGTGTTTGCTATTGACACCTTAATTCAGCACTTGCTCATAGGAAAACATAGTGAATCCACACTTCTAGTTAATCGAGTTACCTTCTTTGCACGACTTCAACAGATAGAGAGAAAAATGTGACTTTTACAACAAGTTAACGTAAAATTATTAGGGCGTGATACCGGTCCGAACCAGCGATCTTAAACATCTATCTAACTGTTTCCTTTACGAATGTTGAATGTTATCACTATAGAACTTAAAATGCTTCCAAATGTGAACACTTACACATAAATCAAAATAATACTTCTTTGAGTCCCCACACAAGCATTTATCATCATGTAATTTTTATACATGTTCTATTTCCTAAAGGTTTATTGAGGTACTAAATTTACCTCGTAGTTTTTGTGGCTTACTTTAGCGATCATCCATCCTGCTTTGGTCTGCTCTTGTGTTTGCTGATTGCTGATAAATCGATAATGCATTTGGCATAGTTAGTAGTAACTTCGAAGCTAGTGGTCCTGGGTTCGATTTCAGGGCAAATATTTGTGTGATGATCGCGAGTATTTGTTATTGAGTCTTGTGAGTTTTCTATGTATTTAAATATGTATATCCTCTATAAGTATGTGTATCGTTGCCTAGTATCTATAACCACAACCCCAAGCTTAGTTTGGGACTAGGTCAACTCATGTAAGATTGTCTCTAAATATTTGCTAATTATTATTATTATTATTATATCCAACATTATACCGTTAGCAAATAAATAATTTATCTCGAAAACCATTGAAACATCTGAATTTGTCTGTGAATCATATAAATCTTGCAAAATAGAATTAATAAATTAACTGTTTACTATTGAAAACTCCTATCTCACTTTAATACGACGTTTGAAAATAAACTGTAAAAACCACTTGTTATGGTCGGAAGTCCATGAAAATGTATATGTCACATATGAATTTTGGAAAGTAAATGTAAAGCGTTGTCTCTTCGTTCGCCTCTGGCTATTTACAAGTGAAATGTCCAACTTACAATGAACTGTAATGGAATGGTAAATAGGGCTTTTTGGATATCTTCTTATTTTGGCTAGCCGGCATTTCAATTCTTACGGATGTGTTCCAAACACGGTATGGTGTGTTTTCATAGGTATGTGAATTTATGTAGATAATAATAATAATAATAATAATATCACGGGACAATGTCACACAAATTGACCTAGTCCCAAATTAAGCCCTAAATAGGCTTGTGCTATGGGTACTAGACAACGATAAACTTACTTATATAGAGAAATATATACTTAAATACATAGAAAACATCCAAGACTCAGGAACAAATACTCGTGCTCATCACACAAATATTTACCCTTACCGGGATTTGAACCCAGGACCCCTAGCTTCGAAGGCAGGGTCACTCCCAACTAGGCTAGCGTGTCGTGTAGATGTTATATATGATGTTAATTCCGAGGATAATTAATCTTAGTACCGTAAAAAGTTGTTGGTCACCCTGACTTCAAAGTCGCGGGTTCTATTTCCGGTCAGTGCAAATATTTTTGTAATGAGATAAAATTTTGCCTTGAAGTCCTCGATATCGCCACTACTTTGAAAAAAACCTCGTATCTCATATTTCGTGATGTACCATTTTAAACTTTTCTCCTTCATGTTTAAGTTTAAAATCATACATCACGAAACATGAGATACGAGGTTTTTTCAAAGTAGTGACGATATCTTTCATGTATTAAGGGAGAACGTCTACATAACTATTTAGTTTTATGATTGAAAATTTACTTACTCAAGTTCCTCTATTACCGCAACTGTCATTACAGTGAATATAATTATATATTAAAAAAAAAATAGCCTTCTTTAAAACATGCAAATAAAAGTTTTGCCTTATGTCATTTCATTTATTGATTTTATGTTGAGGAATATTTTCATTTTCATTTTCAATACAAAAATATGATTAAGTACCTTTTTAAAACCGCTTAAGTACTATACCTTATTTTTACATGTCATTATCGTGGATATTTAATAACTTTTTTTTTTGGCAAGTAGAAGGCGCAGAAGCACTCAGGCCACATAAGCTAAGAATAAGTATAATCTGAGACCTATAGACAATTGAATTCTCAAGACAATAATCTCAAGACTGCAATCCGACCTCAAATGCGTTGCCAACTCTCTTTGCTAGTAATTTATCTATTTGGCTTATCCCTACACCGAAACATAACAACGCGAATACTGATGCTTGACTATTTCAAGCACATTTAATCAAGCCTAATTTAAAAAAAATGGCATGAAGTAGGCATTGCACCCAACATCAACATCATCAGATCACAGGTACAGGTATTTGAAACCCATAAACATTTATTTCTCGATCTCCCAAAAGTATTTTAAATATTTAGAAACCTATTTTTCTTATTTTATTACCTATCAAAAGTTAATTTAAAATTGGTCGAATGAATTTTCTAAATTAATGATCGATTTTTTTTTTTTTTTTTTTTAGGTCAATCAAAATTTTATGAACCGTAACGACAAACAAAACCCTTGAAGCCCCTAATTTTACCCACTTTTTACATCTAGACAAAAAAAAGGAGAAACTGTCTGACTGATCGATCAATGCACAGCCGAAACCACTGGACTGAAGGACTTGAAATCTGGAGGAAATATTCCTTGGATATCATAGGGGTGCACTTATAAGGGAGTTTTGGAAATTCATCCCCTAATGGGTTAAAATAGCTTTCGGGGATTCGCGGGAAACTAATTTTATGCGTACGAAGTCGCGGGCGTTTTCTAGTCTCCAATAAAAACCAAGTAAACAAGAAGGTAAAACTGCCTGCCCCTTTTGATGTACAAAATTGACAAGCGAGGTCCCGATCGGAAACCCAATTACGGCTCCACGAATTGAGTTCAATCACTTTCGGTTCACCCTCGTCGGTGCTACGCGTGACGTCACTGCTACGAGACGTAGCACGTCTACGCGCGGAGCCCAAGAGAAAGCAGAGATCGTTATCGTATTATTTGTCAACGTTACGATAGAAAATTGAATAGAAAATTGAATGACAAAATTTTACATTGTACAATATAAAAGAAAAACTAAATAAAAATATATTATGTGGTATGACAAAATTCAGGACTAAATAAAAACGATATTGCATTTGACGTGTTTCCGTATTGTCAACGTTTTACAGTAATAGCAGCCAAACTAAAAACAATACTAAAACGCGGGAAACGCAATTTAACCCAATAGAGTTTCACAGGGCTGTGAAAGCTGTCGGATCTATCCCAAGTAATATTTATAGCTGTATAAAGGCTGTACTATAAATATTTTGTTCACTTTAGGCTGTATAACTTGGCTGCATAGGGGCTGTATATCTGGATATACAGCCATTATACATCAAAAAGGGGGCCCAAATTATACAGCTTCTAGTGTAAATACAGCTGGCTAACAGATGTATTAACAGCCGTTTAAGCTAAATAGCAAGCTGACTGATTCTAATTCGTCAATTTTATTCTTAGTACAGGCTTGGGCTGGTAAAAATCTGGATATAAGAAATATTTTTTGCTCAGTAAAAAGCTTATATCGACAGTAGAAAGGCAACAACGTTCAAGCGCCATATTTAATAAAAGCGTTTTAGCTTAAGCGCCATATTTAATAAAAGCGTTTTAGCTTAAGCGTCATTATATTTAATAAAACCGCTTTAGCTTAAGTATCATAATACTTAATAAAAGCGCTTTAGCTTCAGCGCCATTATACTTAACAAAAGCGCTTTAGCTTAAGCGTCATTATACTTAATAAAAGCGCTTTAGCTTCAGCGCTACACTTAATTAAAGCGCTTTAACTTAAGCGTCATTATACTTAATAAAAGCACTTTAGCTTAAGCGCTATGCTTAATAAAAGCACTTTAGTTTAAGAGCACTGTGAAGCAAAAAAAATGCATATAAAATGCGATAATGTTTTTCTTCTCATAAACGTTGTCCAATTTTTTAATTTTTTTTAACATATTCTAGATACGAGTATTATGGAAAACTAGGTCTGTACGTTTTCTGTTCCAAGAAAATATCTATCGAAACAAAATCGGTAACGTACAGACCTAGGTTTTCATATTACAACATATTCAAAAAATCGTGGCATTGGCATCGCACGGAGCTAGATTTGTATGAATTATTTTTGACAGCTACGCGATTTAAGCATCGCTTTACAATCC
This sequence comes from Acleris holmiana, assembly GCA_949316455.1. Lineage (NCBI taxonomy): Eukaryota > Metazoa > Arthropoda > Insecta > Lepidoptera > Tortricidae > Acleris > Acleris holmiana. Next base: position 963,695 of record OX438782.1, on the reverse strand, counting down.
TCTTAAGCGCCATACTTAATAGTGGCGCTTAAGTATTTTACCTTTCTACTGTCGATATGTACCTCTATGTATGGTACTTTGTTTCCTTGTAAGGGCTAAGCGAATGGAATCTTTCAAATCGTCTTAGAATCATAGTTTCTGGTGCCACTAGGTAATTATTTAAATGTGAAATTAGCAACAAAAATATATTTAAAATTGATAACTACTTAACATTATATGGACGACTTGTTTACCTTCTCGGCTAAAATACACCAATGTTATTTGTCACTTTACGTTTTCACTAAGTCCATAATAAAATATATTCTAACTACAGGGCTGGGATTCTACAAGGTAATAACGATATCGTTTCTGTCATGTTTCCGTATTGTCATCGTTTTGATTACTCTTATGTCATTTACAATAATGGCGACTGTAACATAAACGATACTAAAACACGTCAAACACGATATCGTTATAACGCAGTTGAATAGAGGCCCAGGACGATTTATCTTCATCCGAAATAAAAGATTATACATATACTTTTACTTTGCGCTTCAACAGTAACAAAAGACATTCTTAGGGATATATGAAACAGATCACAGAAGTGATTACTAATATAAATAGATAAATTGACCTAGTCCCAACTAAGCTCTAAGCTTGTACTATAGTTACTAGACAACGATAAACATACTTATATTGTAAGTTTAAGCAAAAATTTCTCTATATTAGTACGTTTATCGTTATCTAGTAACCATAGTGAATACAAGCTTAGAGCTTATTTTGGGACTAGGTCAATTTGTGTGACATTGTCCTGTGATATTTATTTATTAATAGAGCAATACATAAAAACATCCAAGACTCTGGAACAAATCGCGCTCATCCCACAAATATCTACTCTTTCCGGGTTTTAAACCTAGAATCACTGGCTTCGGAGGCAGGGTCACTCCTAATTAGGCTAACGGGCGTCAGTTTCCGCCGCCCGCGCCGCTCATCGCTGTCGCTCAAAGCGTGGCCAAAAGGCTGTATGTATTCTTCTGCCTTGGTCCACGGGCTGTGATAAAACAATCTGAGGACCTGCAGTCTCCCAAAAATCACTTGTTTTTGGCTTTCACGTACATTTACTGGTTTAGTGGTTATATGACATTCGCCGCATTGCAAGTCGATCGATTCCCGCTAGAGGTACAACTTTGAAATGCTCAAGAATGTTTTAAGTTAAAAAAATCACATGTCCAAAAACCATGATCCTGTGCTGGGTCCGTCCGGATCTCTTCAACCAACTTATCCATTAACCACCCGCCAAGCAACAGTGTTCGCATTGTGAGCATAGAGGCATTCCATCGTAGTCCTCAGGGTTGGTGACGCATTTGAGGTCTTAGGATTATAGTCTTGAGACTTCAAATGTCTATGGGTCTCAGATTCCACTTACCATCAGGTGGCCCGAGTGCTCGTGTGCCTTCTCCTTAACATAAAAAAACACGGTTTAGCTGGTAAGATTTCGCAAATGGAACCATGAATATTTTATTTAAATACTTTCAATATTTTTAAAATGATCTCTAATGTCATCCTATACCATGAAACAGACGATTTAAAAACAGTCCCGTTTTACGTATTGATATGGGGGTACTCGACAAATAAATTCAGGACTTACTTCTACTATACATACATAGATATATATTATATTTATTATTTGCCTGTCAAATTAATAATTAATGACTCTTGCTGAAATGTTCGCACCTACCTCAACTATTCTCTTTGTCTTAGTGGTTGAATAGTAGACAATGCCTTAAGGCATTAAGTCCACTATTTTTACTTTAATTTTTTACTTTGCAATAACATACATACTTACATAACATCACAACTTTATTCCCAGAGTGGGGTAGGGAGAGCTACAGAAATACCAACAACTCTATAAAGTTTTGTTAATAATTCTGTAACCACATTTTACACAAGTAGACTAAGATGTTTACCAGTGTATTAGTGACAGGTTGCAAGCCCATCGCCTAACAGTACTAGAAGCCCTTATTCCCTTAGTCGCCTCTTACAACATCCACGGGAAGACATGGAGTGGCACTATTCTAACCCGGAAACCACACGGGATAAATTAATTTAAAAAAAAATACTTCCATGATTAATAGGTAACCATATCAAATAACAACTAGTACCATGAGTATCTGAGATAGCGACATACGGATGGACAGACAAACGAATATGGCGAAACTATAAGGGTTCCGTGTTGACTACTATGCTCACTAAGATTCGGTCAGCATTTAATAAATTAAGGATAAACATCCAAACATCCTCCAACTTTTACATTAATCATATCGGTCGGATGATGCCACTTCACTCCGCAAACATTTGTGTCAACATACAGCATGTCGCTGTCCATGCAAGATATGCCGCCATGTTGACACGCCACAGCTGACACGTGCCAATATTGATAGTAGACATCAATACTATGTCAACTGGGTTATTCATAGCGTGATAAAGTGCCCCGTGTGGTTGTCGTAAGAGGCGACTAAGGGAATAAGGGCTTGTAGTATTGTTAGGCGATGGGCTTGCAACCTGTCACTAATACACTAGTAAATTTCTAGGCCTGATTGTGCAAAATGTGGTAACAGAATTATCAATAAGTCTTTTTAGAGTTTTTGGTATTTCTGTAGCTCTGCCTACCCCACTCTGGGAATGAAGGCGTGATGTTATGTATGTATGTAATGCCCTCGCGTGTGATATCCATCGACTTATTTCTCTAATAAGTCCATGGGAGTGTTCATAAATAACCCGACATTGGCGAAAAACACCTTAACGGGAGTGAAAGCCATTAATTACATTTTTTGGTATTTTTGTATCATGTTGTCCTAGGTTGTCTGATGGTGGGGTCAGAAGGTAGCAGACCATCAACAGTGTCTCCGCGTGGTTTGGTTTCAAAAGATGAATGATGGCTGTTAAAATAATGAACAGTCGGCAACGAAGGCCTTAAAACAATGTTTAACAAAAACTTATTCTGAGTAAAGTGGAAAAAAACCACATAAAAAAATATCCTTTTCTTTGGCTCTATTCTATTCTAATCAGCAAAACCATATTGCATTTGCATTTTGTTTTCAACTTGGCCACCATAACTGTCAAGTAAATAAGAGGTTTCATAACGTTGACAATACGATAACATGTCAAAAGCAATATGGTTTTACCGAATAGAAGAGTCCCTGTGTTGCTCTAGAAATGTTTCTTTTCGCTCTAATAATAGACTTGATTACTTATTAAAAAATATGTAAAAAAATAGTATTATTATTAATTTTAATGTCGAACATACATTGTGTTTTTTCTCGCTACTTACAAAAACCATTTCTGAATGGAAACATTAGCTGTTTTTTCCGCTGTCGCAAACATTTAGCGAGGCGGAAGGAATTTCCTTGAAATATGAGCGAAATTCTTCATTATTAAACTTCCCTTTATTATTATTTACAAAATGGCGGATGCTCCGTAAAGGACCGTAATCAATCAACTAATTTCCTAAAACAAATATTAATGTCCTACAAAGAAATATTGAAAATTGTGACCCGCAGTCACAAAGAGTTAAATCATACAGTAGGTCAATTTGCACCGTTTTATTTAATTATTCTTGGCACAGGGAACTTTAGTTTGCTGAATGTACTCGTCTGTAAAATGCATTTCCGTTAAACCTTCTTATTTTAGTATAAAACCAAATCACATCCACATCCACACACACACACACACACACACACACACACACACACACACACACACACATAATCAAATTTAAGAAGAATGTGTACGTCTAAAGAACATGCATGAAAATCAGAAATGAGTTTCTTTGATACAATTTAGAAGAAAATGTAAGAAAAGAATATAAAACGACTATGATTTTTTAAAGCTTCATATCTTATGAAAAAAATACACGACAATTATTTCGCGTAAGGTAAACGCAGCTATCAACGACCCATCGAAAATCTGCAGGTATTACCGACTCATTAGTGTAATTCTAAATTTTAACGTTTCTGCAACTGATTGAGCCACAGGTAATAGAAGAAATACACGCCTTTGTTTGTTGAGCATCGGATAAACTTACTTTAGTTTGCGTGGCAGTGCGAAAAGGAGATAAAATACATCAGTTTCTGTGCGGCCGGCGTGGACGCAGGTCTTGTCGTACTGGCCCTTGTTCCGGCAGGTAAGTACCCAATTTTTCTGCTTAAGATATTTAATGCACATTAACGGTACCTACAATTATCGTCTAGTATTAAATGTATTCATTTACTTATAAATTCTCGAGTTTGTAATGCATTTTATTGATAAAACGTCACTTTATTGATAAAACTTTAACTGAAAATAGGGCGGTGATAGCTTCTTCAATTTTACTAGTTGCAGCCATTAACGACCCATGAGTCGGTAATGGCCGCCACGTAGACTTTCATTTTTATATCTTTTCTGTTGAAATTTGACCATTATCCAAGTATTTGTATAAACCATTTTAATAACAAACAATCAGCCTTTGTATAAATCAATTAGCGTTATACAATAATTTGTGTAGTTTTCTTGTTTTTGCGTTGTAAATTTATTGAAAGTGACTACATTATTCATAACTCGATTTACTTTAGAGACAATAATTAACTAACCATAATTTAATAAAACGTTGTTTTCGTAGTTAAATGTTGTATTACTTTAATCAATCACGGTCTCTTTTACAGTCAGGAAACAATTTATTATAAATATTATGTACTTTTTATGAGTCGGTAATACATTTTACTATTATACCTACATATTCTATTACCGACCCATGTGGGTCGGTAATAGCAACGATGGGTAACTATTAGCGACCCTACACAAATTATTATACTTAAGTATTTCATGTTAAGTAATATTATTTATATTGGTGTACATTGGTGGTCCAAAAATTTACGACATAATTGAGAATCTAGATGCATCATGCCTAGGCCAATCTGAAACACCCCCGTGTATGTTCAGCAATTTTCATTGGTTTCTGAGTTATTTGAAACTTTTGGGATATTTCAACAATAAACAGATTATTTTATTCTGCGATGGTATTCGATTGGTTTATAACAGTGTTTTTTTTTCTGAAAGTAGTCCAATAAGGGATCTTTTGTATTTTTATTAAAGTATTTTTCACCATTTACAGTTGTATCATTTTCTGACAGTCGTTAATAGCTGCAAAAAAAACGTTAATAGCTTCACAGCTGTTACTAATGGGTCGGTAATAGAAACAATCGACTTACCCACTTTATTAATTATTTTTCACAAGAAAATGCTTTATTTTGAAGCATTTAACGTGGTAAATATAAACCCAATATTTAATATTACCATATAAAAATTATAAAAATACTGTGAGGGCTACCAATGTTCCTAATAAGTATGATCAATTTCAAAATTGCCTTAGGAGGGTCGTTAATAGCTGCATTTACCTTATGCAGTTATTCATCTCTTTCATAGCACTTTACAGAGAGCGTAAAAAAAAACCCTATTGCTTTTTCATTTTTAAACGTGTTCTCAACCTATCTCTAGCAGAAACTCCCCTTTACTACTCGATCGCGATACGAAAGTCAACGTCAATGTCAACTTGCTATCAACAAATTAATACTAATTAGAAACTAGAGGGTACTTCGACCAATCGCTATAGACATTTTACTTTCTTACATACATCACGCCTTCATTCCCAGAGTAGGGTAGGCAGAGCTACAGAAATACCAACAACTCTGAAATGACTCGTTTATTAATTAATTCTGTAACCACATGTTGCACAAACAGGCCAAGGAGTTTACTAGTATTAGTGACAGGTTGCAAGCCCATCGCCTAACAGTACTACAAGCTCTGATTCCCTTAGTTGCCTCTAACGACATCCACGGGAAGACATAGAGTGGTACTATTCTAACCCGGCAACAACATTTTACTCGATAAATATACGTTAACGTTACTTACTCGATATAAACTAAAAGTTCGTGCTCGGGGTGCTACTGTAGTTATGTTAACGTTAAAATTGTCCTTTAATTGGGGATGACGTGCAAAATATTCTGGCCATAAACACGGCATAATGCGGCCCTAATGGCCAAGGGAATTAGGACGGTTAATGCTGATTTATTCCGACGCGGTGCCCAACGCTTCGATTTTAGCGGGACGGTGCTATTCGTACTAGTTTCATTGAAATGTAACATTTCCACACCTGATTTAATAATACAATGTGAAAATGGGATGATAAAACAAAATTTAAATTTGGTGCCGTGACCAGGATTTTATTTTATTTCACTGTATAATTTGTTATTTTAGTAAATAATATTTAGTATTTTAACACCGACCGTGAACTCAGTATTATGTTACACAAGTCACCTACCTTCATCTAAACTTATCTTAGCGACACCTGTTTAAGCTTACATTTCTACGTGAATTTCCCTTACCTACCCAATTCAAGATGTGCACTGATTAAATTGAATAGCTACATCTTAGCTGATGTTGACAATTTCGATTCCTAAAATACTACATAACAAACATTGACATTGGCTACACGGCATCTAGGTAGGTGACCATTGCCGTGAATTAGTACCAAACACATTTCGCAAGTCATGAACGCTGGGGAAATCTTATCAGCGCGATATAGCTCACGTGGCGCAGCGCCATCTGTTGAGTATGGTTTGCAACTAGAACTTACATAAGTTAGTAACGGTTCGTGGTGAAAGCACCGATGCGCAGGTAACTAATTCTCTTAACAACCCGACCAAGGAATTATTAACCGGTGCGATCAAGTTGTCCCGAGCATGAAAATGATATTTTAAGGCATATTAACTTGTAAAAAGCGAAATCAGCTATTTATATCCAACCACATCAGAAAGAGGGTAATGTTTTTCGAGTGTATGTAAATTTATTTCCTTGGCATGCTCTGCAGCCTAAATGGTTTGATATACTTTTGCATACAAGGTGTCGTTAGATTCGTCATGCTTGCAGTAGTAAAAAAGGCTTTAATAATCGAAGTAATGAGAGGAAAGAGTTATTTTCTGTACACAATATCGAAAATGTAGTTGAAAATTCTTTCCCTGGGACTCGAAAACGGTTATCAAAATCGGTTCATCGGTTTATCCATGAAAGCGTAACAAACAGACAGACAAACATACTTACTTTCACATTTATATTAGTATACACTTGCATTTAGCAATTTAAGGTTTAATTTATTTATCTTTAATACTTGAATCTAATCCTTTAAACCCGTTAAATAACAATATTTAAAAGGTTCAGTAACTGTTTTAAAACTGCCTTACAGCCTCAAATTACTGACTTACGTCTTCTTGAACCAAAGTTAAAGTTCAAGTTCCACGGAGGCCATTAGAAGTAATCAAAGTTTTACGACTTTGCTCTAGTAGGAAATTGTTAATTATTTAACGATGCTAGCAACCTTTAATGGTAATTTAGTATAGGGGGAACAACTGTACACTTATTCGTTTGCTTCTCCAGTGAGGAAAAAAAAAGATTTTTCAGGCTACACAACGCGTAGCACTAGTAGCATTGCTGCCACTTAAACACCCGCCATGCAACAGTGTTCGCATTGTTGTGTTCCAGTGTGGATAAGACAACCGGTGAAATTACTAGCATAGAGGCATTCCATCGTAGTCCTTGGGTTGGCAACGCATTTGAGGTCTTAGGATTATAGTCTTGAGAATTCAAATGTCTATGGGTCTCAGATTCCACTTACCATCAGGTGGCCTGAGTGCTCGTGTGCCTTCTCCTTAACATAAAAAAAAAAAAACCATATCGCTATGTACCAAAAATCTTCTACGAAAACTGGACCTGCCCCCTATTTCACCATCTTAACAACTGGTGACAGGTGTCAATACGCTATACACTGGGAAATTAATAAGCAATATCAGTGGGATTCATGTCAAATGCGCCATGCACACTGAAATGTCATTGATAATTTTCATTTAACATTCATTATAGGTGCTTCATTTAAGTTTTCTTTCAGTTTTTTTTATTTGTAGTTTTGTTGTAGTGGAGCGAGGGATACTTGACTCTAACAAAAATTAGCGCTTTAAAGCTTAATAATTCAGAAACGGATTACCTAATACGTAATATTTTGAAAGACCTATCCAACGACACACACTATAAGGTAGACGAGATAAAAACATCCTCACGTTATGTGTAGGAGAGGTACCCTAAAAACATGTTTTATAATTTATTGTAACACTTTGTTGGCGTGACTACATATCGTCACACCCATGCTAAATTCGCAAATCTGTAATTTGACTTCAAAATACAATGACGGAAACGCCATTTGGTAAAACAGCGAATCTGCTATTCTTATTTTAAATTGAAGTGCAGATTTGCGACTTTGGCATGGGTGTGACGATATATTCATGCTAAATTACAGCTTTGTAGTACTAAGAGACTCTGCGCTAGGCTGCGGACGGACGGACATGGCGAAACTACAAGGGTTCCTAGTTTGACTACGGAACCCTTATAGGATCACTTTGTTGCCCGTCCGTCCGTCTGTCTGCCAAGACCCTTTATGTCGGAAACGCATGGAGGTAACAAGTTTAAATTAAAATCATATACTCAAGCTGTAAAAAAATAAAACTTTTAAGTTAACGTGACACTCTCAAGGGAATCAAAATTGAATGTACATTCCTAATTGAATGTATTGCCAACTGATTGCAGACAATAGTGTTTCAACGGCAATGTCAAATTTGTCCCTAAACACAATTTTACATTCTTAAGTTTGTACGGAACCCTCGGTGCGCGAGTCCGACACGCACTTGACTGTCTTTTTTTATGTGACCGCGTAATTTTTGTAGTGTTTCTATTTCCACGATCTTTTTCATAGCCACCCTGTTTGTTATACTTATAAGCGAATAATGAATTCCTTTTGAACCGCCGCTTAATTGAGCATAAAGCTCTGTCCAGACAAACCAAATTAACGCATATTTATACCCATTATGATAATTGTTTCTTACATCAGTCTTGTTTAAGCATTGATTGTACGTATTTGTTTTGTTGTGGCTTTTATTTACATATTATGACCAGACATAGAAGTTTTTGTGGCAAAAACGTCAATTGACTAGGGACTTCCGATATTAAATGTATCGATAACTGTTTCAAATACTTATTTCAAAGTGTCATAGTAGATAGGTAACGTTCGCCGGATTAATAGAGATTAAATAAAATTCTAATCACTACCCTTGGACGCAATTCAATCAATTTCCATACAAAATAAACTTAAACCAAGAGTGTCTTGCAACAAAGGCATATTTAGGTAAATTGTATGACATTGTGTAGCATAATAGTATCTAATAATACCTATTCAGATTTCAAAAAATGCATGGAAAACACTCAAACTTAAACATTATACCGGGTGTACAATCCAAATGGGTCAGTATGGTGAAGTCGGAAACTATAAGAGATAGCGAGATCTGTTCTTAGGAACCATGACGTCGATTTTAGATTTAATAATAATAAAAATAAAAACAAAAATATATATTTAATATATATTTTTAATATTTCAATTTTGTTGTGCTTCTTGCGACTTGCAGAATTTATACACATTGATTTTGACCAGGTTCGATTCCCGGTTATGTATGAGAGTTAATAAAAAAGTTTGAATGTAATTATTATTAAATCTAAAATCGACGTCATGGTTCCTAAGAACAGATCTCGCTATCTCTCATAGTTTCCGACTTCTCCATACTGACCCATTTGGATTGTACACCCGGTATAGGTCTTAGATAATAATTGATTTTTATCCTTATGCTTATGCCACTTTTTAGTTTTGAGTTACGATGTATGGAAATTGCATGTTCATATTATACGTTATCTCATAGTCATACGTAATTAACTGTCATAAGAAAGAACAATTTATCGATAAATTATTATCGTTCGGAAGTCCCTAGGGGCATTTTATTCGTGCCACAAAAACTTCTATTTCTGGTTATGACTATTGTGACGGTCTTCGATTAGAATGATAAGATGATAATATATTTAGGTAATAATAATAAAAAATGAGCTAATGGAATAAGGGCTTTCCTAGAACTGTCACCAATGCACTAGGAAACATCTTAGCCTGGTTGTGCAAGATGTGGTTACAGGATTATCAAGAAGTCTTTTTAGAGTTGTTGTTATGTCTGTAGCCCTGCCTACCCCACTCTAAATGAAGGCGTGATGGTATGTATGTATGTATAATTTAGGTATATGGGCCAAAGGACGATAGTATCAGAGTAAATGTCAATTTCACATAAGCTAGTTCCGTTTTAGGAACCCTTATTGTTTCGCTATATCCGTCGATCCGTCTGTGCGTATGTCCGTCCGTCAGCAGCTTATCTTGGAGACTCTTATTACTAGAAAGCTGTTATTTAGCATGAAAATATGTACGTATTGGTCACGTGGACAAAGTGGTAAAACTTAATGTTGCTAATATTTCTGCTGTCTAAACTTAAAAACCAACACATTCTCCATTTACAGCCGTTTAATCTTATTAAATCAACAGAAAACAATATTATATAGTAAATCATAAAACACAAATTCCAAGCAGGAAACTGAACAAGCGAAACTACGAGAAACATCGGAAGTTCAATAGAGAATTATTTGCTGATTCGACGCTTTTATAACAAGATGGAAACGTAGGATTCCTAGGAACACTGCTGTTCCTACTAATATAAGTTACAAATGAAAATATTACTTTGTCTGAATATTTATCTGATAGCATCGGTGGCCTTGGCTAGGGGAGTTGTTGATTCGTGATCGTAAGGAACCTAGTTCGAACCTCCGCTGATGTTCAATGAGTTTTTCTAACTTAAGTACCTACATATTTAATTATCGACTGGCTGTTCACAATGGATGTTGGCCCCTACTCTGATGTATGGTAGTAAATGTTGGGTGTGACAGGATAAGCATGAAAGTCGTATAAATGCAGTAGAAATGCGCTCTTTGCGTAGTATGTGTGGTGTGAAACTGTGCGAGTAAGGAATGAAAACATCAGAGAGATGTGTGGTCTGAAAGAAGATGTAGTGACTAAAATTGAAAACGGCATGCTTCGATGGTTCGGTCATTTGGAAAGGATGGATGAAAAACGATTGACGAAAGAAATATACAGTGCTAAAATGAGTGGAAGGGTCGGAAGGGGGCGCCCTAGGCGTACTTTTTGTTAATCAAATCGGGGAAATACTGGAAAAGGGCCGAATCTTAAGTACCCGAAACCGACGTGCATGCATGACTCGATGTATGAATGTGGAAGAAGAAAGAGCTTTGTCAGGATCGTAGCAGGTGGAAAGAAGTGGTCTCTGCCTACAACGCCTGCCTCTGGGAAACAGGCGTGATTTATGTATGTATGTATGTATATTTAATTACCGTATAGTATTATGGTAACCTGCGTATTCGAGCAGCAGTGTGCCGTTTTACAATTATAACCTCTGTTCCACCAGGTAAAACCACATTGCCCTTGAAGTGTTTCCGTATTGTCAAAGTTTTGGGAGCTCTTATTTACTTGACAGTAATGACAGCCGAGTTAAAAACTCTAAAACACGTCAAACGCAATGTAGTTATAAACGCTATGTAAACACTAGTTTCCATCACAGCTTTTTGCACTTAGCCTGCTATATCGGGTATTAGGTAGGGTAACTACCAACGGCTAACCACATGGTTAATGTTAAAGTTAATAACAGCTTTTATTACATTTTACTATTGACAAAATCTGACACAGAAATAAAACAAAATATAAAGTATTTGGCAAGACACGACCATCGACGTTGGTTTTCAGTGTGGCTCAAGTAACATTAAATCACTAACGAATTGTGTATCTACATAACAAAAAACAATAATAAAAGGGAGAGAAAAACACAATCCAAATTAAAAACACGCAACCAAAAAGCCTGATCATTTAACAGGGTACCTATTCAACAAAAAAAAACCAAGATTTTTCCAATTTTAAACTGCCGCCCATAGACAAGGAACATTCAACTACTCAATTGTATGGCAACACTTGTGCTGGCAAACAAGCTTTTAATTGGCATTGGCAACATGTTGCAATTTTGTCTATGGTGGTAATTTCGGTCTTTTAGAAATGTTCTTGTGGATGTTTGGCCTGTCATCCCTGCGAAAGACCAGTGCTGGTTTTATTACTTAACTGGCAAAATGCTAAGCTGGGACCGTTTTACAACATTTGGCAGTAGGTCAGCCTTATATTTTGCTTTTTTTTCTCTTTTAAGGGTTCCGTAGTCATCTAGGAACCCTTATAGTTTCGCCATGTCCGTCCGTCCGTCCGCAGCCTAGCTCAGAGAGTCTTAATACCTACTAGAAAGCTGTAATTTAGCATGAATATACATCTCTGTCACGCCAACAAAGTGGGAACATAATACCTTGAATAATTATCCATAATACCTATCCAACAAGTTCCCCCCCCCCCCCCCAAAGTGTCCCCCATAGTTTGGGGGTGTTGTTGGATAGGTATTTCAAAAATATTGCGGTTTTTTCGTTTAAGTGATTTGTTTAAAGAGCTAATTTTTGTTACAGTCAAGTAGCAAACTAGACCCCCCCCCTACAGCCAAAACTACAAAAAATCTTATTGCCAATAGCTAGTTGTCAAAGTGTATCATCGGCGAAGTCGGTGGGCAAGTGAAAATCGGACCAAAAATAAATCGGCTAAAAGGCCGGACGCCTGAAAATACATATACCGAATTTTAAAGAAAAACCATTACGACTTAGTACCTAGACATCATTGGTTCTTGGGATACAGCCGATTAAAGTGTTTATACCTACAAAACCATCTAACACGTCACCAAATGACTTTAAATAGAAAATTAGTTATTAGGTACATTGTTGTTTTTATGTTTGTAGTACTTAACGGCTTCGGAACCCTACACTGAGCATGGTCCGACATGCTCTTGCCCGGTTTTTTATGATAAGGAGAACACACCCCAGTCCACCTGATTTAAAGTGGAATCTGAGACCCATTCACATTTGAATTCACAGGATTATTAATCCTAAGACCTCAAATGCGTTGCCAACCCTGAGGACTATGATGGAATGCCTCTATGCTAGTAATTCCACAGGTTCTCTTATCCCCACACCGGAACACAACAATGCGAACACTGTTGCTTAGCGGGTGGTTAATAATAAGAGTATGGTAGCGATCCGGTCGGTCCCCGCACAGGGTCCTAACCCCACTAAACGTTTGTTCAGTTATTTGTTTTGTCCTTCTGTTAGATATCTGAACAAACATTTTTTCCTTCTTTCAAACCAATTGACACCCTCCCTTTCACACCCTCTTGCCACACTGTTCCAATAACTGTCATAATACAAATTCAAGTCCTCATTCAGACTCCCTCAATACTCCATCGATTCGCTAATAAGCAAGCAACTAATTCGCGAAGGGAAGCCCAAAATAATTGAGTTATTAGTTAGCGTTTTGCTCAACTTTCATTATACTTTCGTTATTTAGTTCTGACGTATTAAGGAGCATCCCTACTGAGAGTAGAGTGGTGTGAACGAGCCGAGCGTTTGCGTTCCAAACTACTCGAATATTCGACGCCGAATGCTCAGTGGGGACGCTCATTTCAGCTTCATTTACACGAAGCCAGCTGCTGCCCTGGCAGTGGTTAGCTACTGTAATTGTTCTGTCACGAGTGTTAGTTTATCCCAGCACCATAACATCACAATGCGAACACTGCCTTTTGGTGGCAGTTTAAGCTGAGCCCATATTTTGGCGATCACGATCATGCGAATCGTATCGAGCGCGCGCATAGTACGGACGCTCACGTTTGGTCGCGTTTAGACAACGATAAACATACTTATATAGAGAAATTAATACTTAAATACATAGAAATCCAAGACTCGGGAACAAATATTCGCGCTCGTCACACAAATATCTGCCCTTACTGGGATTTTATACCCAGGACCGCTGGCTTCGGAGGCAGGGTCACTCCCAACTAGGCCACCGTGTCGTCGTGTTTATCCATACTATGGACATAATTTGATACGCAGTTATGATTTGAGTCTATTTTATCACGTATCCAATTATAACTGCGTATTAAAATACGTCTATACTTACCGATCTTGATACGCATATACGATTGCAAGCGTGTGGGGTATTTAATAAACGCGTTGCAACACTTGCAACATGGAGGCGCTCAGTGATCGGAATAGGTAGTGCAATTTCGCGAGACTTCGGTGCGTAAGTTTAGTATGGATATAGCTTGTAACCCCGGGATTACATTTGCAAAGTCTTAAAGTTTGCGTTTAATTCAGAAATGTTATTAAAATAGGATTTTAACGATTATTTTGCTAGCATAGAATATCGCATTGACGAAATATGTAGACACTTGCAATGACAAAAAGTTAAAAAAACATTTTTTTTTTGATATTTCGCATGATCCCATTTAACTTTAATTAAGGTGCAATAATACGAGTCCCGGAATCTGGGGTCTTATTCATATTAAGTATAATGTTTAAGGTCATTCACCCGAAATTGCACTACCTATTCCGATCACTGGCGATCAGATTATCTTAGTATGATCGCGATCGTTTTACGTCCACACTAACGATCAAGGCGATACTATACGGAAAAATGATACAAATGTGGACCCAGCTTTAAATAATTCTCGACTAACATAATTCCATCTTAACTTATTTAATAACACATCTGCAGCTCGATTTTTATAAATTTAATTTATTTTATCGTGTTAACACTTGGCTTAAAATTTAATAAAAGAGGCGTTGTTTGTATTTATAACAAAAAGTAATTCTGCCGCGTCTGCAACATGCTGGTATGGTTTCAATTATCGCGTCGGTTTGGTTAGGGATCCTTGAAACCAGAGCATAGTAAAGTTTTCGTAAATACTTGTTCTATGTCGTGGACTGAGAAAAAAACTGGGGACACTCGCACTAATTGCCCTAGTACCAAAACTGAGTTCTAGGTTTGTCCTGGATAACGTAATAAACATACTTAAATATCCCTTCGGCCGTAACCGGAGGTTCGTAACCGGATGCGATTTATTCTAAAACTTTGATTTTAAATCAATTAGACATTGTCGTCGGAGCTCCGCGGAAGCGGAGCTCCTATTTCTGGGTGGTGCCTGCTACAAATTAACATAACCTAAACCTACCTAATTGGTTAAGTACGCGGCTGAAGCTAAAATACCAAAGACAAAACAAAATATTCGCGCTCATCACACAAATATAAAAAAACAACGAGATACGTAATGAAATTCATACCTAAATTTTTGCGGCTGCTGCCATTGGTAATAAATAATAAAATAAATACATAGTAAAAAGTTTATTTAAAATTTAGAAACTAGGCAATGCCTTGGGCGACCATAGAACAAATTAAAAAATAAGAGTTTGTTGACTATACAATATGACAGATTAGTAATATTAATACTAAACTGAAATTAAACAATACATGCGAAGATAATATTATAGTTAATAAATTCTTATAGAAGTTACAAAATTAATCCTATACTTAACCGAAAATACAAGAGAATGAAGTGAAATACTAAACCGTGGTAAGGTTAATATTTCACATCATGTAGGAGAAAACATAATATTTATTGTACAATCAGGAAAAAACAGACTACGAAAGATATGTAAATCAAACTCATGCATTCAACCATATTTGAAGTGTAATTTAGCGATTGCGGCCATAGACGTAGCAAATACTTTCATAGGTTCATGATTATACATGGAAGTTTTTGTGGCAGGAACTTTAGTTAACTAGGCACTTCCTTCCCATATTCAAATTATCGATATTTGTTTCACTTCACATACTTATTTCATTGTGACATTTCATAGTACATAGGTATCGTTCACCGGATAATATAAAAAATAACTTAAATGCTGATCACTACTCATCGATGGGTTTCTTACACAAAAACTTATTTTAATGCTATTCAATCGATTTCCATACAAAACTAACTAAACTAAACAAAATTAGTAAAGTACTATTAAAGTAAATTGTGCGACATTGTGATATAATCCTTACCTACTCAGTTTTTGGAAAAAGTATGGAAAGGACTCCTTAAAAAAGATTATCATTTATTTATTTTTATCGTTATGTTCATGCCACATTTAATTTTGAGTTACGGTGTATTGAAATTGCATGTTCATATTATACGTTATGTCATTAGTCATAACTGTCATAAGAAAGTACAATTTATCGATAAATTGACATCGTTCGGAAGTCCCTAGGACAATTTTATTCGTGCCACAAAAAATTCTATGTCTGTTCATGATTGTGTGTGTTCTATCTTCATACGTGTTAAGTTAATTGACCGTTTGCCTGATAAATTAACCAATTTGATTTTATGCAAATTAAACGGCAACCAACAACCAAAGAACATACCAAAAACAAAACTAATATACTTCTATTTACCTAAGTTTATTAAACATAATATTTTATTTGCTTTAAAAATGGTACAAGTTACAATTTGGGACCAGAACAAGACATTTTTCGCAACTTACTAGCATGCAAATTTTAAATATTAAGTATACATATTTTTATTTTACAGATAATTACAATTTTATTTTGAAACAATTCATCTCTGAAATAATTCATTCACATTTTTTATTTAACCATTTTTTTTATACAGTTTCATTCTGAGTGATTTCAACAGAAGCTCAGTAATGTCTTTTGGCATAAAGTTATAAATTTTAAAGAAAGAAAAAGGAAACTCTTCTTCTCTTCTTATTTTCTTTTTTTTCTTCTTTCTTTTTTTTCTTTTTAAATTTTGACACCCATACAATAACAGTTTTTCATCGCTAATGTTGTTTTTGGCAGTGTACCAGCCTATTTCCATGTCCTCGCTTCTTCCGCTATTTTGTATAATTCTGGGTGTTTCCGCGCGAACACTGTTACTTCAAAAATGTACATACAGGGCATAGGCAACAGGTTAAATTGTCTAAACAAAGGTCTACATGGATCGAATCTAGATATACCACAGATAGCTCTTATGCATTTATTTTGGCTAACAAATGCTCTGTTTATATCTATTCAGATACCCCATATCATCAAAACGTATCACAGTACTGATGCCACGTAGCCGTGATAGGCCAACAGGATAGTGTTTATGTGTTAATGTTAGAAGTCCGGCTCAGTCTGCCGATAACATACACAAACACACACTTTGCAACAAGATCGAAGAGGCGATCTGTCTGCTCGATTGCCTCCTAATCCATAAAAAAAAACTTGTTCAACGTGTGCTTTCCAATTACAGCATATTTCAAAGCAAACGAAATAAAAACTCATAATCCGATCCCCAGTCGTAATAACAGACAAATCAAGTATTCCATTCATACCAAATGTTACGGAACCTTTGTGACTTAAAAAAACAATCCAGACGGTCTCGTGGGGGGGATGTTAATTAACCCCCTTAATGAAATCCACTCGATACGGGCTACAATGTGCGAACACGGACGACAAACGGGTAATCAGCCTGCATGGTTAAAAAAAACGCTGCGATTTTGATTTTAGGTACGGTCAAGGACTAATACCATTATGGAACCCTGTCACAATGACAGCGTTAATAATTAATTTTGGCTTTCTTTCATGTGGTTTGACGCTGTCATTATGACAGGGTTCCATAGTGGCACAATAATTCAAGTCCTTGTCTGTACATGTTTTGACTTGTACTATTAGGTGATGGTCTTGCAACCTGTCTTTAATACACTGGTAAACATCGTAGCATGATTTTGCAAAATGTGGTTAGAGAATTATCAACAAATATTTTTAACTCCTGGCGCAGAAAGGGGTGTTATAAGTTTGATGTGTAAGTGTGTGTGTGTGTCTGTGTGTGCGCGTGTGTGTGTGTCTGCTTGTGGCATCGTAGCTCTTAAACGGTTGAACCGATTTGGATGCGGATTTTTGTATTTGAAAGCGGATTCTTAGACAAGGTTGATCAAAATCGGTTTAGCTATTTTTGAGATATTTCGGGGACCACTAAGCAAATGAAATAATATAAAATACCCCAGCTACTTAGCGGTACCCGACGTGTCACTTTAGTTAGTGTCAGTGTTCAGTTAATGACCTACTTATCAAACAATCAGCCCTTACTCCTACGCGACGACGCTTGGATCGAAACATAAATGCCTACTTATAATTAAACTTATACGGCCAAAACATATACTCGTAATTTTTTACTTTTTAGAAGTTTTTTTACAGACGGTTTTGTATCGGGTTGTTTTAAATTTATAATTTATTTTTTTATTTCACGCTTTTTAGAGTTGTTGGTGTTTCTGTGGCTCTACCTACCCCAGTCTGGAAATGAAGGCGTGACGTTATGTATGTATGTGATATAATTAACTTGGCAAAAAGAGCTTGACGTGTCAAAAGATGGAATAGCTTACAATATTTTCAAATGGCAACTACCTGATTCCCCTTTAGTAACCAGAAGTTTTTTGGCAAACATCAAACTTAGACCAGCGACTTCATAAATTTTCATACTCAATTTTATTTGAGATTTGTCAGGGTCATAGCAGGTGGAAAAAAGTTTTCTCTGCCTCCCCCAGAAACCGGCGTGATTTATTGTATGTATCATTGTAAGATCGCGCTTATATTAATAACTGGCTGTTTCACGCGACTCCGTCCGCGTAGTAAAATAAAACATAGTCCACATTACTCTGTGATAATGTAGCATTCTAATGGTGAAATATTTTTTAAACTTCACTTTGTTTGTAAGTGTATAATTACTACCTTAATAAAAGGCGTGAAAGCCGTTCAATAAACGTTCTCAAAAATGGGGGCAGTAATATTGAATAGAATTTCATAACTGCCCCGATTTGCAGGGTCCAACGTCCCACCATAATGCAACCAGGAAGATTTTTGTAAGTGAGAATTTAATCTATATGCAAAATTACCTTAGCTCTGAAAACCATTTTTAACTTTGAAACAAATAAAAATTAACTTTATATCTGCTGAAATAAAGTTTAAACTAAATTGCTTGACTGAACACAAGGCTTTCAAACGCACAATTATCGGTTTGTATTACTTTCAATTCACGCACTTTTAATAAAAATAGTGAACAGGCTCTCCCCGCAGATCGTTTGAAAAAATTGCCGCCTGAAACAACCTTCAATGAATTTACTAATTCTGATAAAATTCAATTTGCTACTATAGTCCAGTTGGTGTGGTGATGTTATTGCCCTACGAGAAAAAGGGACAAATCTGGGGAGTTGACTTTACGGCGGGTTAGGATATTTAATCTATTTTTGTTTATTAACACTTTCACCGCCAGTCAATGCTACAAGTGCTACGCTGTAGCCTTTTGCAGCATTTTTTCCTATATGAAGCAAAAATCTACTACCAACAGTGGACCAAATATCGGGTCATTGGCATTAGAGGCATTCCATCTTAGTCCTCAGGGTTGGCAACGCATTTGAGGTCTAAGGAAGTCTTGAGAAATCAAATGTCTATGGGCCTCAGATTCCACTTACCATCAGTTGGCCTTAGTGCTGGTGTGCTAACGTAAGAATAATGCGATAGTTGGTATGCGGCAAAGTTAGTGAATGTGACAAGGCACTAATATGATCATTCACTTTTGTTGTTGATTGTACTCATAGCATGCGTAAATTTATTTACCTCAGATTTGGGTAGAATGGCTATTATTATATTTAATTGCGTTGAGTTTCACTACGAGTATAAATTAGAAATAAGGCTGTAAATTTTGGAATTACGTGCTCAAAGTCGTGGATATATAAGATACTTTATCAAATTTAGTAAAGCAAAAAATATTTTTCCGTCTGTTTGTTGTATTAAATTTTGAAACTGCGCAATAGATTTTGATCATCAGTTTTATCTCCTGAAGAGGTTTACTGGGAGAAATACAGGGATAAATTAGCCTTCGTATAATAGTTTCTGTAAATTAAATATGGTATTTTTATTGATTACAATTTATTATTCGAAGGTTTATTGTTTTAGTTCTGTTTTAGCACAATACATAGTGTACATAGTTGCATATTGGTTTTCCTATCACCGACACTCATTTCGTAGAATGTTTTACTTCGTCGAATTTTCATTTCTTCGACAGGTATTTCCACGTGCGGGAGTTGACATTTTTGGTGGTCACAGGTCTAATCTAACCTAGCATACGTAAATTGGACGCTGTTTCGCAATAATGTCAAGTCAACCTACAAGTATTTATCAATAAAGTGTCAACCCTCGGTGCGATCATTGTAGGTTGACGTTTTTTTGCTAAACACTTTGTGGGTTGACACATTATTGCAAAACAGCGTCCAATTATGCTTTAAATAATCTGAAAGGTTTCAGAATCAATTAGCTGTCGATGATATGACATTCGGTGAAACGACACATTCGAAGACATGACATGTGTTCCTATAATAAAAGAAAACCTAATATAATAAGGACTTCAGTGACTCGCTAGTATATAGCATACGTGTGCTAACTTGAGGTACCTTCTAGTGATTTGATAGCGATAAATAAGATATCGATATACATATTTATTTATGAAAATCCTCTGCTACTCTAAGCACGAATTTCACCACACTATGTTAAATTAATCAATGTTAATGGACTGTTAGTTCATACATTTTGACAACTATTAAATAAATAAATAAATATCAGGGGACAATCTCACACAAATTGACCTAGTCCCAAACTAAGCTCTAGGCTTGTACTATGGGTACCAGACAACGATAAACATACTTATATAGAGAAATAAATACTTAAATACATAGAAAACATCCAAGACTCAGGAACAAATATTCGCGCTCATCACACAAATATGGGTCCATATTGGCTCATATACAATTTTAATTTAGATTTTTTTTTATAATACCGCTTTGTGATCATAAACATCATTTGTTAGAAAATTGTTTCTTAGAATATTATTCATTATAATTTTGTAGTACTACTAGTATTACTCATAATATGCAGTACTTCGATTTTTTATACTCATAATACTGTGGCCATACAATCTTGGCCACAGTATTATGAGTATAAAAAATCGAAGTACTGCATAATATGCGGACCTATATTTTTTTTTCAAAGATTTTTTTTCTTTATAAACTTATATGATAGTATTATTTGTACAGTTATAATTAGTAGTTAGTTAGTTTTTCTTGGCAGATGAAAAAAATAACCTCGAAGGCCAAGACCTTCTAACCTAACCTATCCGAGTCGATTCTGCCCTGATTCGTCTTGTTCATTCATTACAAATAAGGAAATTCTGTCTCCCGTAGGTAATACGATATTTGCCAAAATAAAACATTTGCTTGCTCTAAGGGACACAAGATAACCCTAACCTAACCTACTTATGAGTATTTTCTGCATAGTGAATTTATATTTAAACATACATACATACATAGCATCACGCCTTCATTCCCAGAGTGGGGTAGGCAGAGCTACAGAAATACCAACAACTCTAAAAAAACTTGTTGATAATTCTATAACCACATTTTGCACATGTAGGCTAAGATGTTTACTAGTGTATTAGTGACAGGTTGCAAGCCCATCGCCTAATATTACTTCAAGCCTTTATTCTCTTAGTCGCCTCTTACGACATCTACGAGAAGACATGAAGTGGCACTATTCTAACCCGGCACCACACCGGCGGTATTTAAAC
Source organism: Acleris holmiana (assembly GCA_949316455.1). NCBI lineage: Eukaryota > Metazoa > Arthropoda > Insecta > Lepidoptera > Tortricidae > Acleris > Acleris holmiana. Next base: position 942,147 of record OX438782.1, on the reverse strand, counting down.
AGTTTAGAATAAACAAGGGTATCTTTAAACATGTTTATAACATTAATTTTTATTGCAAGAAATCGTTATATTGATAAAAAATATAAATTTATATAATAGTAATAGAAGTACATATATTTAATGACATTATACATATCAATGATTTGGAGTTGCGATAGTTATTAACTAAAAATAGATATAAGCAATGATCATTAGGAAATTATTTTTTATAAGAAACATTTTCGAACTTCCCTGAATGAACTTTGGCGCACCCAGCGCAGAGACTCTTAGCTTAAAGCTGTAATTTGGCATGAACATAAATATTAGTCACGCCAACAACCTGATACATTTTTTTTTAAGGGTACCTTCTCTACACGTTACGTTGTGGTACCTAACGTTGGGATGTATTTTTTTTCTCGTCTATCTCATAGTGTGGAGGTATATTGGATAGGTCTTTCAAAAATATTGTAGGTTTGTGAATACTATTTTTCGATCAAGGGATCAGTTTATGAAATATTAAGCTTTAAAGCGGTGATTTTTGTAGAGTCAAGTCCCCCCTACCCCTAACTAAAAATCTGTTTTTTGTAATAACGACATTTAAAGGAAAACTATCACGACTGAGTAGACATCATTGGTTCTTGAGATACAGGCGATTAAAGTGTTTATACCTACTAAAATTATCTAAGCCGGCACCAAATGACTTTAAATAGAAAATTTCTTATTACTTGTTGATTTTTATGTTTGTAGTACTTAACGGCTTCGGAACCCTACTCTGAGCATGGTCCGACATGCTCATGCCCGGTTTTTAAAATACTAGAATCCCGCATACCAGTGAAATAAATAAATAAATATCCGGGAACATCGTCACGATAAACTTACTTGTCTTCTAATATATAAAATTCTCGTGTCACGGTGTACGTTATTGAACTCCTCTGAAACGGCTGGATCGATTTTAATAAAATTTTGTGTGTATACCGGGTAGGTCTGAGAATCGGCCAACATCTAATTTCATACCCCTAAGTGAAAGAAAAAATTGCAGCAGGCGAAGCCGCTGGCGGGTCGCTAGTATTATATAAAATAATACTGGCTCACTCTGAATGAATTCTTAGCAAACAAAGCTAGTCACAGCAGTTTAATCATAATAATTATGTAAATAATGCTTAAAATGATTACCAATTAAAGCGAAAAATCCCCGTTTCCCCTCCTTACTCCAATTTTTAGGCTTTAGCAAGAAGGGCACGTATGTTATATGTAGAAGAGCCAATTCAATCTTATATACAGTCATTATAAGGTATAGTATGCTTCGGCTGAAAATTTGTAGTTGTGTCCTTAAAAATTAACAGGATAAAATAATTTGTTTATTTTCCTTTAACACAAAGAATATTAATTTTCTAGCGTGTTATTGTTGTATTTGCGTTACGATCCGTCCCGTGTAAACGTGTATCAAGAAATTGTAAGGTAATTATAATATAAATAATATTTACAATATTCATTATTACATTTATAGGTCACCTTTATGAAATTCATAGTGTACCCTAGGCTAAAAAAGGTATGTATTTTATCATTAAGTATATTGTATTGTCATTATATTGCGTGTTGTCATTCTTTTGACGACACGCTAGCCTAGTTGGGAGAGACCCTGCCTTCGAAGCTAGGGGTCCTGGGTTCAAATCCCGGTAAGGGCAGATATTTGTGTGATGAGCACGAGTATTTGTTCCTGAGTCTTGGATGTTTATGAATTTAAGTATATATTTCTTTATATAAGTAAGTTTATCGTTGTCTAGTACCCATAGTACAAGCCTAGATCTTAGTTTGGGACTAGGTCAATTTGTGTGACATTGTTCTGTGATTATTTATTTATTTATTGTGTTTTTTAACATAGTTGACGGTAAATAAACAAATAGTTAATAAATTATTTAATACTTAATTAAATCACGTGATCTACCAGTGATGCGACTGGTTTAAAAACCAAACGAATAGAAACGCTAGTTAGCAAACGCATCTTGCCTGACATGTTTAAGCAATTCAGTTTACGGTGAGAGAAAGAAACAAAGCTATTTAACTGCTATAGCTTGGTCCTTTACGCCGATTCAAAACTGAATTGCATAGAATTTCATGGTAACCCCTCAGGTCGCTACTACCATCTTGTCCGTTAACCTCTCGCTTCAATATTTGCATAGTTATATTCCGGTGTTGCGATAAGGGGTCTATTTCGTTAGGCCAAAGTATTTTTGGTCAAATGTTTCATTTCCCAAATTTTTGGTCCTATCCTAATCTATGGTGGTTCTACACGATGGTACTGAAACAAATTCTGTTAAAATATATAACATTGGTTTGGCAAATGAAAAATTTGGGAAATGATACATTTGACCAAAAATATATTGGCCAAACGGCAGGCTCCCGTGGATAAGACAACTTATGGCATAATATGGCAATGCATTTGGGGTCTATAGGTAGGATTGCAGTCTAAAGATGGGTTACAGATCTCACTTACCATCAGCTGGCCTGTAAGCTCGTTTGACTTCTTCTTGTCATTTTTTTTTTTACATTTTGTATAAAACAATCAGCCGCTATAATAATTATTATACTTAAAACTTTAAGAAATCCTAAATGTGATACAAGCAATATGTTTTACCGTGTGCGGGTTAGACTTGTTCTTTGTTCTGCCCTGCTAACAGAAAAGGCAGTATCTCAGACAAAACTCTTGTAGCAAATTCAACCTTATTACTAACAATATAGGATTTAATCTGCTTTGGCCATTGAATTTGAGATATTGCTTATTGGCTTAGGAGGACAGTATTGCGGTTGTGTGTGGGTAAATCCACATAAAAAAATAAGACCCAATCTATAGTCATTTAAAAGAGCTACGTCGCAGAACATAATATAACAACAAAGTATCTATTACTCATCACTACATAGTATACTCGTAAAACAAAGTCGCTTCCTGCTGTCTGTCCCTATGTACATATGATTAGATCTTTAAAAGTAAGCAACGGATTTTGATGCGGTTTTTTAAATATAGAGTGATTCAAGAGGAAGGTTACATTAACCCAGAGCGAAGTGAGGGAGGGGCGCTATTAATATATTAGTCCCCCTTTGTATAGTTTCATTAAGCTTAAAGAATTTTTTACAAAAAGTGATCGGATTTCCCGTTACAACACGAGGTGAATGGGGAAACATTATGCTAATATAGATATGTCCCGGGATTCCGGGACTTATGTTGTTGTTGGAGGATAGTGAATTTATTTTATTTCCTACTCCATGTTTTCCCATGGGTCTATTTCATTTGGCAAAAAAAAATTGGTCAAATGTTTAATTTCCCAAATTTTCATCTGCCAACCCGCTTTGTTTCTGTAACCGTAAATATTTCAGTACTTTGTAAAAGCTAACCTTACCTAACCTATAGGGTTCTACACGATAGTACTATCATACATTCAGTAGTACAGTACATTCTGAAAAAAATATATAAAATTGTTTAGGTACCTAAATGAAAAATTTGGGAAATGATACGTTTGACCAAAAATATTTTGGCCAAACGGCAGGCTCACTAAAAGATTCTATATTATATTTTGATTGCTCGGCTCTCGCGCTGTTATGCTCATAATTCTAACCCAACCTAATCTAATGGGGAGGGAGTGACCTAAAATAGGGCAGAAGGAAACTTTTAGTTAGTCAAAACTGATTTTAGGCTTCAACATTTATGTTAGATCCGGTTGGTATTATATGTTATTAACTATATCTTATGTAGGTTAGTCAGTCCATTAGAGTTTTACCATAAGATATTAAAATTTAAATTAAATGTTGTAATAATTAAAGTAAGGTTTTTACGTTTTATGAACGTTTTTAAAATGATTTTATATCATAACGTATGATTATAAATGCTTATTTAAAGGAAACTACTTCGAAAAATATAATGCTTAATATTTTATGGTTATTAAATACTTTTTAAATTTGTCTTTGCTATTTCAGACGCAATGCTCTCGAAAGCATTGGTTGCGCTGTGCGTGCTCGCGATCATCAAGAGTTGCGAGAATAGAAACATAGATGGCGCCACAAACTACAATGGAAGGGTGTTCCGTGTGCCAGCAATGTCTCTACCAAACAATCAGGAAGGCAATGTAATTAATTTTGTTACTGGTCCAATACAATGTGCAGCCGGACAAAAGTTGATACTAATCGAAGGAAAAAGAATTTGCATAACTATAAAGAAAATTTAAATCAGGATAATTTGCTACTACCATGTCAATGTTAAGTAATAATATGCCATAACCACCATCTGTAACGAAACTTATGTTTACAAAATGAATAAATGAAATGAAATGAAACGAAATTAACAATTAATTTGGGTTTGCCTACGGCAGATAATTGTGTGATGAGCACAACATTTGTTCCAGAGTCTTGGATGATTTCTATTTAAGAGGATTGTGAAGCGATGCCTAAATCACGTAGCTGTCAAAGAATAAGAATACTTTATTTGCAAAAACAATCCATACAAATTAAGCTCCGGGCCAAAACGTTTCCCACCCCCTAAAATTATGATCCGATTTCCTCAATTTTGAATATGTTGTAGATATTACGAAAATCTCTGTACGTTTCCGCCTTTGGTTATTTTTTTACATTTTCCTTCCAATAAATATTTTCTTTAAAATAAAACTTCCAGACCTAGTTTTCATATAATTATCTACAACATATTCAAAATCTAAACGTTATCACATTTTGTATGGATTTTTTTTTGCTTCACAGTCCTTATAAGTATGTATTTTTCTATATTAGAATGTTTATAGTTACCTAGTACTCATAGCCTGTACCTACAAGCTTAGTTGGGGATATGGACAATTTTTGTGAGATTTATATAGATGTTATAGTTATTTAAATAGAAGCTAATATACCAGGTGTGGTCTGTAACAGGAGCAATAAATTGAGGGATCGTTTCCACACCACAAACGTGACAACATTCATTCTACAACTTTTGAAAATAACTTATTGCTAACCAAATATTCATGAATTAAGATTTTCCAAGCAAGCAATGTATTGCTTAAACTACGAAGTTTTTTGGCTAACAGTTAGATGTCAACTAGACTATTGGATGGAGTACATTGAAAATGCTATTAAGTATGTACGAAAAAATCCCAAATATTAATTTACATATTTTTTAAAGTATAGAATAAATGTTGCTACGTTAATAGAGTAGAAACGATCCCTTAATTTATTGCTCCTATTACAGGCCACACCCAGTATGATTCAAATGACATTAGTTGCTATCAGGATTATTCAGGCATTTATTTCGTATAATATGCACGTTAGTTTTTAACCTAAATCTTACCTTTTGGTTAGTAACGATGATGTCCACTCTCATCACACAAATATATTTCCTCACAATCGAACTCATCAGGACAGCTAGCTCGTAGGCAGGGTCACTAGTGTCACTACCAAGTCAACTAAGTACGTCGTCAACGTATACCTAACAGTAGATTGTAAACATACGATTACGGGGAAATAAAACTGATAAAGTAAAAATCTTTTTCTTGGATTTAGGCTGCAATGTCTGTTCAATAAGCATTTGTTCGGTGTGAGCATTATTTTCTCTTCATTTGACAACATTGTAATCAAATTCCGTCACACCAGTTTAACCAAGAAAACAACTAATTTAGTCCAAAACGAGACAAGAACCTTCCACAGTTTTTTTTGTCTGCCTGACATTTTTAACTTAGATTGAACGCAATACTGCCAAGTCATACGTTGATTTTGTTATGTTAATACTGCTTATTTTAAAAAGTTCAACAATTATTTTTGTTAGATGCAACATAAGGTAAAGACACCAGTACTCGACAAAGGACCAATGTTCGACACTGACTCTTATTCAAAGAAGATAAGAGTTATTCATTTGTTTTGCAACAATCAATTTATAACCCTATGATCTTAGAATTAAAAGCTTCTGTCGATTATTGCATGGTGCATGTCAGCTAAAAGTGTCGAACATTGGTGAACATTGAACCTAGAAGTCAAAAAAAGTAAAAGTAAATGTATTCTAATAACAAGTTTAATTAGTGCAGTCATCTCGTCTGTCTGTAGGGCTTAATCGTCTTTTCACTTCTTATGCTCGTAAAGTCCTTCTTTATACCGGGCATAGACAGCATAAACTCGCATTTTATGCGCTAGTGCATAAAGTATTGTCTTCATCTAGACTCTAGATGAAGACAACACCATGACAACAACTGCTATAGTCTAGATTCTAGACTATAGCAGATTGTACAACGAGGGCAAACAAACCAATTTATCCAAGAATTTGGATAATTAAGTCAAGGATAAAATGGATTTTAGACCACTTTGCCTTGCCTATGCCGAGAATAAATAAGGACTTTAATGGCATGAGTAGTGAAAATGTATTTATAAAGTTTGAGTAAAGGAGGAAGACTGCACCAAGCGTCCAGAGGCCCGTTTTACAAGTTACAAATTACAAGAGGATGTCTTTTTCTAACTCCTTTTGCTAGAAAGAGTTCCGCTTGTAATGTATAACTTGTTGCTTCGTAAAACGGGTTACAGTGCGTCATTACTATTTATTGTTGTGTTGTAACGGAAAAGTTGGCCACTTTTTAACGTTAACGTCCAGTGTCACTACACAACGGAAAAGTTGGCCACTTTTTAACGTTAACGTCCAGTGTCACTACACAACGGAAAAGTTGGCCACTTTTTAACGTTAACGTCCAGTGTCACTACTCAACGGAAAAGTTGGCCACTTTTTAACGTTAACGTCCAGTGTCACTACACTAGACGCTCGGGGGTCTTAAGTTAACAATAAAATAGTTTTAGTATTTCTCTTAATTCAATTTTATTAATAATGATGCATTTTAATCTTAAAATATTAACAACGTTTAAGGGAGCGACCACACCGACGCGTAAAATAAGGTGCCATTGCGTAAACTAAAGACTGGGTCCGTAATTCATAATTCATTTATTCATTGCAATACGTCCCAGCATAAACCCTGTTAGGGCACAGCAACACAAAACGTATTCTACATATCGTAACCTAAATCTAACCATATTCTCCCCAAAATTACATGATGTTAATTTTGACGGACCGTATTTTACGCACCGTGTAGTCGCTCCCTAATTTTACAACTACATATCACATTTTGTATAATTATTTCAGGTTTTACAAAACCTGACATGAATGAAGCTTAAATTAGAATAATGGTTGTATGACTTGACAGACCGCATGGACCCCGCGTGATTCTGATTAGTCCACAAGATCGAACAATTGTCCTCGCGTGCGATATCCATTGACGTTTTACTCCAATAAGTCCATGAAAGCGTTTATAATTAACTAGACATTGCCGAAATACATCTTAATAGTGGGGTTACACAAGATGCATTCGACAATAGGTAGCGATGATGTTTCAATTAATAAACGTACGGAATTGACGTAAGCCACCGAGATGGTCACGTGGTACTATCTCGGTGGCTTACGTCAATTCCATATGTTTTTCAATCGAAACATAATCGCTACCGATTGTCGAATGCAACTTGTCTAGCCCTACAGGATTGAAAGGCATTCCTTAAATTAGAATTAGGTTTATGTAAAAATGGTTGTGTTTACCAAATAAGCGAAGCGTATACAATGTGTCAAAACCTTATTAAAAAAAAATGTAGTGTTTTTACACATCTTGCATCAAAGTCGGCATAAGAAGTAGATTTACTTTACAAAGTAAAGGGATCTTATTAAAGTAAATAGAAAATATTGTAATTATTGTTGACCAGAAACGGTAACTCATCATTTCATCGAATTTCACTTCATCGAATTTCACTTCATTTAACGCTTTTTTCTGCTGAAACCATAATGTTTTCAGGGTATCTTAAACATTAAATAAGTAGGTTAGGTTAGGCTAGATGTTTAAGATACCCTGAAAACATTATGGTTTCAGGAGAAAATAGCGTTCGAGGAAATTAAATTCGATGAAATGATACATTCGATGACAGGTGTTTCGATGACATGATAGACACCCCCAGAAAACGCTGCTTTTTTGGTATTTCGGAGTAATTTAAAGCTGTTTTGAGTCTATTTTTTAGTAGATTACTCAGTAAATGTAACATGTACCTACATTTTTTTGATAAAAAACAGAAACTTAAGCAATGTATAGAGAAGTACATTAAATCTTCCATAGTGCACATTATTTCTTATCAAAAAGTGATGTTAGGGAAACTCGTTCAATATACCTTTTATAGCATAAGGACGGCTTGAATTATCCACAGATGTTACATAAAAGAAAATATACAATCGATAATAGAACATTGACACAGCGAAGTGACAAATGAATGATACATCCCATTTAACTGTCAAATAACAAACACTAAAATTGCGTCTAACGCTAATCATCACATAAAACTTTCACCAGCTGTCATCCTGGTATTAAGCCTAACGGCAAATATAAATAGGCCTTCCAAGGAACGCCATCAAAGAAACCCAAAGCCTTATTCAGATCGTTGGTTTACCGTGTCTTTGTCTGATATACTCTTTGCGCCATGTCGTGATCTCTGTCACTCTCTCTGCTTCAGCCTATGGTTACCTTCTGCTGTGTTAGGCTTCCGTAGGCATGACCGCTAATCTATCAGCCATTTTACTACCGAGTCCGCTTAGATTAAGTCTTCTTCTTCGTCAATTTCTAAAAGTTCGGTCGAGGCTTGACTGCCAAAGCAGTAATTTAATATTTCCAGGTAGGATGCGCAGTATTAATTTTCTTCCTTAGTTCGAACCATTGTTCTTGGGTTAATTTTATCTATGAGCAATTTTCATTTTTCTAATGGAGCCAGAGGCAGATGCAACAACGATTGACAGCCATTAATAGACTACGTCAAAGCGAAATAAAATACGCTACGAGAAATACAATGCTGCACCTAATTGATCTAGTAGCTCCACAAAAGAACATTCCTGTGTTGAAGGAAGTTCGAGTCACGCTGTGGCATTCTTTTTTTCTGTTATTTAGTCAGTTACTTGATTCTACGCCACAAAATCATCAGCATTTAGTTTCTTAACAAACGACGTATAGACTTCATTTTCTGCTTTCAGGCCCTCTTCTCCCCTATAATACGGGAACTCGTTACTAGTACTTAGATAATAAATACCCGGTTTAGTAAAATCCGTTTCTAAACCAGCTACATTAGTTTCGGTGCTATTGAAGCAGTCAGCGTATCTAGCTGCTTGGACTGAGTCACATTTTTGACCGATGAACTTTCTCGGATGTTCTAAAGCTTGCCACCAGTAAAGAACAGATCTTACATGACTACAAATTACCAAACATGGTATATATGGTATGTCTCCTGGTTGATACTCTCCTCCATTGACATAAAAATCTACATGCCCTAAAGGTTCAGGAGTCCCAAAACCGTCTATGTTAGTATGAAGTATGTCCACCCTTTCAGCATCAGTTGGATTAAGTCTATGCTCCAGAGGGATAGTTTTGAAGCAGGGTCCAGAAGGGTCAAGGCCTGTTAGCCTCGATGGTTTGGTCCCGGTCAAGTTGTAGAAATGTTTGGCGGTGTAGCTCGCGATATGGGATCCGAGGCTCAGTCCAACCAGCTCCAGATTGTCAGCGGTGAGACCTTGGTCCATCAACTTGACGAGGAACTCTGCCATCTTTTTGCCGATGACTCGCGTTAGACGAGCTGATCTGAAAAGTAAATTGAATATTTTTGAAAACAAGTCCATTAGAGAAGAAGAGAATATCTGATGTGGTTAAATCAAGCAACTTTCTGTGGTTTACTTGGTTGATACGGCTTAGGAAACTAAAAGATGTCCATGAAATGGATGAAGGTAAATCCACACCATGGATTAGGCTTTTTTTCGGCAGTAGATGCGCATTCGTCCATCTGACCAAAATTACATTCGACAAATGTATGATTTTACACTATTTCGTAAGAACGTATATGTGCATAAACCAGTTAGGATACAATGTTACGTTATGTCAGAAGTAAGAGCAAACAGAAATACTGCAAGGAAAAGAACCTTATTGTAAAATAAAGTTTTTCAAATGATGATTTGGTGACATTAGGGAACCCAGTATGTAGCTTATTTCAACTGTAAGAAAAAACTCATGCTGATACTGTTTGAAATCTAAAAGAACATGCAAATGACTTACTTGAAGTTGGACTTAAATAAGTAGGTAAACAATTTGGTAATGTAGATTACTTATTTCAAGTTGATACAAATGATAATATTAAAGTGGGAGTAGGTGATTTAAATAACATAAATCTAAGTGTAGCAGTGGACTTACTTGGGATAGATGTAGGTGAGGAAGTTGAAGGACTCGGTGATGAAGACGTTGTACCCCCGCCGCGCGTAAGCACTGCCCACCGCTTGAGTGTGTGGCCACACTGCACTGTCCAGAAAACCAACGGCGTATAGCACTGTCTTCTTATTCCGGAAATCTGTTGTAGATAAAGAAATTGTATGTCAACCTTAATGACAATCATGATTATTTGACTTCAATAAACACACTACAAATAAATAAATTTAGAGACGATGGGGTTGGAGTTGTTAAAACTGACCCTTTGAAGCTAGATATCTCAAGTAAAGTTAAATAATTGTGTATTTTTTCCTGAGTCAAAGCTTTTGGATCTAGGAAAATTTGTGTAAGACTGTCTTTGATTATTTATTATATTAACACTTAAACCTATTTGTTTTGATCTGTTCTTGAGGAAGATTTTTAATCTCATCTATTGGCTAAAGCTAACCAAAACTGATTTTAACTGATTTCACTGACTGACAAGTTCGTATTTCTTTAATCACTCCGCTAAAAATCTAGAAGTACCCAACTCAAAAAACAACGCACCACGTGTTTTGGTTTAAAAATACTAATCAATCATTATCAGTGAGATACAAACGTTGACTCCCTGGTGTGGTAGTACGACTAATCTAACATAGAGGCATTACATCTTGGTCCTCAATGACCCACGTCGTCCAACCGTCGACCAAACGTTCAACGCCAGAATATCCTTATTAAAAAAAACCTTACTACAAAATGGCGGCCATCTTTCTTTCTCTATTAAATCAGAACGAACCATTACTCAATTGTGACACGAGATAAGGACAAATAAACGCACTTCCCTTTTATAATATTACTAGCTTTTACTTTCGACTATGTCGCTTTGTTGGAGTAAATTAGTTTATGAATGTTTCCTGGAAAAATACTCCATTCACTGCATTTCTTGGACAGTCCAACTAAATAAACATACGAGTACAAACATAACATCACGCCTTCTTTCCCATAGTGGGGTAGGCAGAGCTACAGAAATACCAACAACTCTAAAGAAACTTGCTGTAATTCTGTAACCACATTTTGCACAATCAGGCTATCAGCCCATCGCCTAACAAATAAGTATCTGTACAAATAATCACGCGATTCCACAGTTTAGTTTTGATGTGGAAAGGAAATAACAAACACACGTTCTGTTTTAAGTACATGAGAGAACAATAAAGAAAACCGCCATTTCTATTTTTTATCGAAACGTGTTCTGTGGTTAAATTTAAGCCTTTTTATAATTTTCTGAAATGGACTACACATTTTATTTCTACAGTTTATTATAGGTGGTTTTGAAAACAGTATCTACAAAATTATTTTAGATCAAAACGGTAAGACAAAAAAAAATCCTTTATTTATATGCAAGTACTTTCATTAAAAAAAAACCGAGACATGAATTATAAAAACTTCTTTGTTTCTATACTTAATGGCGTTTGTACAGAAACGTTTTAACGAAATTCTTACAAAATCTTACAACATTTATAAGAACATCCATTCATTCATTTATATGAACATGAATTCCATTAAAATTCAAAACATTTATTAGACAAAAACACACTTACATACTTAGTATAGAGAGAACAACACAACAAACATACTTAGTATAGAGAAGAAAAAAACAGAAAAACAAATAAGATTATTGTCTGAAATTACCTACCATAAAAATTGTACTTCTATATGTAAACAATAACATTTCACCCATAAATAAAGGGCTATGTCCGATGAATTTAAATGTCAGAATTCAGTAAACTGTCTACGTTGTATGAATAATTCATTCGATGCACCGATGGGCCGTGGCGGCCAGAAGGCGACAAAAGTTTGGCGACCAACGAAATACCCAACATATACAAACACGACTCTATTCCAAAGAACATAAGAGTGTGTGTAATTTTTTTTCAGTTGAACTTTTGTTGCCTGCAGAGCTGACCGAAACGTTTGACATATTACGGTTATGGTAATTGTAAGGCTTTGACCGTGGACGAAAAGTTCTAATAATGTGTTGGATAATCGTAAGATGTTATACATACATACATACATAACATCACGCCTTCATTCCCAGAGTGGGGTAAGCAGAGCTACATTTTGCTAATCAGGCTAAGATGTTTACCAGGTCAGTGTAGTGACAGGATGCAAGCCCATATCACCTAACGCTGGGTACGAATCTGAGCGGCTCAGCCTGAGGCATGCTCGCCCCGCGCGGCGAGCTGCTCGCGAGCCAAAAGTTTGCACATAAACATGAGCTAGTGAGCACTCAGTACCCCAGGCGGAACCCCAACGCTGATTTTCAGCTGGACTCTGGACCCTACGTACCCATGCGCTTGTCTTTGGCAATCATCTTCGGAGCAGATAGCACCGGCATGGAACGCCTGGACACCTGGCCCTTCAGGAGCTGATGGTGCACCACCTGGAGCTGCGGCATGCTGCGGGCGCTGATGCTCGTGTTACGCATCGTGCCGGGACCTGGAGGACATACCATCAGGTTAGGACTGAAGTGGGATGTGTGGAAACCAGACTATAGGATGGACTTTGCACCAGTTATCTTTCTTAACTGTTTAAATTATGTATAGGAATAGGAAGTGAAAGTTTATTATTAACGACATAAACCCCTTTTGCAAATAAGACTCGCTTCGTTTTGCATCATGATGAAATCTAATTTCCTTCGAGTACATTGATTTTTTTTTGAAAAATAGGAAGATGCATGCACAAAATAGTGAGTTTTACAACGCGGTTTTATTTTTGTTTGTATTTTTACTTTTTAGAAAATTTATCATAATGATACAAATGGTTTTAGTGAGAATAAGCTCAATATCTGTCAAGATTTAGAGAATAGGATGAGTTAGCATTCTTACTATCAATTTTCCACAAATATTGTTTCTTAGGAAGTATTAGAAATTTCCCAGAAAATGGCGAAAATGTCCCGTGTGGTTGCCGGGTTAGAATGGTGCCACTCTATGTCTTCCCGTGGATGTCGTAAGAGGCGACTCAGGGAATAAGGGCTTGTACCTAGTACTGTTAGGCGATGGACTTGCAACCTCTCCCTAATACACTCGCGTGGGAAGGAAAGACCAACAAGAGCTAAATAATACATAAATACATACTATCACGCCTTCATTCCCAGAGTGGGGTAGGCAGAGCTAAAGAAATACCAACAACTCAAAAAATTCTTGTTGATAATTCTGAAAACACATGTTGTACAATCAGGCCAAGAAGTTTACTAGTATATTAGAGACAGCCCATCGCCTATCAGTACTACAAGCCCTTATTGCCTTAGTCGCCTCTTACGACATACTTACACGGGAAGACATGGAGTGGCACTATTCTAACCCGGCAACCACACGTAATAATAATACTCTTAAATACCTCGTATACATGTTTTATACTTGCTTCTCTTGCCGCGTAGTAACTATTACCGCATACCATTACAGCATTTTATAATAATTGACGTTTAAAGTAATCGTTCATTTAGCGCATCGTGTGAAGCTCAGAAATATGGTAGGACATGTTATTTTACAGTCTAATAGTTAGTTTATTATTGTAATTATCCGTGTGAATGCTGTGGTCAAGGGCAGCACGTGAGCCACAGTACACAGTTGATGATTAAAAACTAAACACGCCGGCCATGACTTAATGTGAATTAAAAAGAAAACAATCACAAGCAATGAAATCGATGTGATAATATGCCTAACAAAAAGGGAATTAAGAGACAGATACATACATAACATCACGCCTTCATTCCCAGAGCCCAACAACTCTGAAAAGACATGTTAATAATTCTGTAACCACATTTTTGCACATGTAGGCTGAGATGTTTACTAGACTGTAATAGTTAGGTTGCAAGCCCATCGCCTAATAGTACTACAAGCCTTTATTCCTTTAGTCACCTCTTACGACATCCACGGGAAGACATGGCACTATTCTAACCCGGAAACCACACGGGGGCTTTAAAGACAACGTTCCACAAAAATGCCCCAAATGCAAGACAAATTTTCTACTCCACTCCATACGCCAAGGTTTAGTTCAGGCATTAAGAAGTTATTGTGGAATAAAAAAAAACACAAACATACATACATGAACCTTAAAAGCGTCACACTTCTTTATTTGAGCAGTCGTGTAAATATGTAGATTATACGCTTACTAACGCACTTTCGTGTGACATATTTTCAAAATGTAATTTTATTCACGTATGTACCGAAATATTGAAATTATAGAAAGCAAATGAGCACACAGGCCACCTGACAGTAAGCGAGCTCTAAACCCAAAGACATTCGCATCCTCAAGACTACAATCTTAAGACTGCAGTCTGAGGAGCCTGAGGACTAAGATAGAATACCTCTATAAAACACCCAAGACTCAAAAACAAAAACTCGCGCTCATCACACAGATATTTGCCTATGCCGAAACTCAATCCAGGACCGCTAACCTCATAGGGCTCATTACCAAATAGTTTAAACGTGTTATCAATTAAACATTTAGTTAGAACTTTAACTTTTATTCTTAGTTAACGTACTGTTACCCCGTATGGTTGCCGGGTTAGAATAGTGCTCTGAATACTCCATGTCTTCCCGTGGATGTCGTACGAGGCGACCAAGGGAATAAAGGCTTGTAGTACTGTTAGGCGATGGGCTTGCAACCTGTCACTAATACACTAGTTAACTTCTAGGCCTGATTGTGCAAAATGTGGTTACAGAATTATCAACAAGTCTTTTAGAGTTGTTGGTATTTCTGTAGCTCTGCCTACCCCACTCTGGGAAAGAAGGCGTGATGTTATGTATGTATGTATGTGGTATTTCTGTAGTTCTGCCTACCCCACTCTGGGAAAGATGGCGTGAGGTTATATATTTATGTAACGTACTGTTAGCTATATGTTTACTGTACCTTTACGTGTCAGTAGGAAACAGTGAATCTGGTTTTAGTATCGATTATGGTAACTATATCTGATTAATTGATCATCTTTGATTGCGATCTTTTAGATTTAATCACTCAATCATACTTATGATTACCACAAATCGCATCGTGTCATTATAGGACGGGGTAAGAGAGATTCCATACTGAGATGTAGCTAAATAGTTATTTGTGATGATTCAGATTTTAATGTTAAACGATCAAATTATTCGACCAACGGACTTTATGCGTAGTGAATGTATGCAAAGCTTGACTATGCTAAGTTTTAGATTATAGTCGCTCATATCCGAAATACAAGAAGGTATAGTTTTTAGGGTTCCGTAGTCAATCTACGACCCCTTACAGTTTCACCATGTCCCTCCGTCCTTCCGTCCGCAGCCTAGTGCAGACCCTTAGTACTAGAAAGCTGTAATTTGGCATGAATATACATATTAGTCACGCCAACAAAGTGGCACAATAAAAAGTAAAAAAAAATCTTTTTAAGGTACTACACGTAACGGGGGGATGTATTTTTTTTTCTAGTCTACCCCAATGTGTGGGGTTTTGTTGGATAGGTCTTTCAAAAATGTTGTGGGTTTGTGAAAACAATTTTTCGATCAAGGGATCCGTTTAGGATATATTAAGCTTTAAAGCGCTAATGTTTGTTAGAGTCAAGTGTCCGCCATTAAAGCGCATATAACCAATTTAAAAGGAAAACTATCACGACTAAGTAGACATCATTGGTTCTTGAGTTACAGGCGATCAAAGTGTTTATGCCTACTAAAATCATAAGATGGCACCAAATGACCTTAAATAGAAAATTAGTTATAGCTTGTTGATTTTACGTTTGTAGTGAGTACTTAGAGTACTTAATGGCTTCGGAACCCTACATTGAGCATGGTCCGACATGCTCTTGCCCGGTTTTTTTTACTGCCGTCGACGGACAAACAGGCAGACGGCTCACCTGATAGGAAGACAGAAAGGGAGATCCATCTCCCTTTCTATCTAGTCTGCAACGATAGAGACGCACTGAGTAAAGCGAGATAATATAGGAGAACCTCCTCGCCGCAAATTCACCATCTATTTTATTTCCGCATTATATTATTATTTTAAATATAGAACCGTATTTAGCATACAATTGCATGCTTCACATTTTCTATTACATTATTATGCGTGTGGTTTTTTGTTCGACTGGCAGAGAATACCATTAGGTATTAGGTCTGCCATTTGTAATTATTTCTGTGTAATTAAGATTACATAAATAAATAAATAAAAAGTATATTATGGTAACAATGCAACAACACATGCTTCGACCATTAGGAGCCATCTTGGACTCGTATGTATAAAACTAACACTCATCTAGCTCACCTACTTGGTCTCCGTAGTAATGAACTATAACACAAACTAGATGGCGCTGATATCAATCGCCATACACGTTTTCTCTTTAACGTTATTTACTTGATAGAAGGTAAAAGTTCGTGCTCGGGGTCTATGTACTTGAAAAAAAATCTGCGATACAATAATGGTTTGCGTTCGAATATGACTCGCACAATATTTATTTAAATCAGAGTTAAATACTTACAGTCTGGTATAAGTCCAGCTGGGTACCCGTATTCTGGCCTCAGCACCCCTCCCACCCCTCCCCACCACATCAGCACCAGTACTAATGCACCACGGAACATCCTGGAACAAGAAGATGTAGATCAACGTCGTTTTAACCTCAAACGTCAAAAGATGGGGGCTTAACGGGGCTACTAATAAATAAATATCGCGGGACAATGTCACACAAATTGACCTAGTCCCAAACTAAGCTCTAGGCTTGCACTATGGGCACTAGACAACGATAAACATACTTATATAGAGAAATACATACTTAAAGACTCAGAAAACATCCAAGACTCAAGAAGAAATATTTGCGCTCATCAAACAAATTATGCCCTTACCGGGATTAGAAACCAAACCGCTGGCTGCGGAGGCAGGGTCTCTCCCAACTAGGCTAACGTGTCGTCCTAATTATTTTAACGTTGGTGCCCGTGTATATTTGTAACAATGGGTAACCTATTACAAGTCCAAAAAACCAGGCAAGAGCATGTCGGACCACGCTCAGTGTAGAGTTCCGAAGCCGTTAAGTACTACTAACAACAAAATCAACAAGTAATAACTAATTTTCTATTAAAAATAATTTGGTGCCGTCTTAGAAGATTTCAGTAGGTATAAACACTTTAATCGCCTGTATC
This sequence comes from Acleris holmiana, assembly GCA_949316455.1. NCBI lineage: Eukaryota > Metazoa > Arthropoda > Insecta > Lepidoptera > Tortricidae > Acleris > Acleris holmiana. The sequence continues at coordinate 924,755 of OX438782.1, read as the reverse complement.
TCAAGAACCCATGTTGTCTACTTAGTCGTGATAGTTTTCCTTTTTAATTCGTTATTTGCGCTTTTATTTGCCCCCTGTGGTTGCCGGGTTAGAATAGTGCCACTCCATGTCATAGAGAACTACCGTAAAATGGGGTGACTTTAGAAATGAGGCGACCATGATGATAGCACCAAGAGTCTCTATATTAAGTCGTGGACAGACGGACAGACGGACTTGGTGAAACTGTAAAGGTGCCTTGTTCATAACGAAACCCTCATTAAGGCCTTGTTTCAACTGTTATTGTTAAAGTTATATTTCAATTACTTGTTAAAAATGAAGCATGTAACTCTTGTAAACGGAACAAACACTAAATTAAAATCCCTTTTTAAAGCCTGCGTGTATTCTGTTACGTATTCATTAAAATACGTAACAAAGGTTTCGTTCGTACGTCCGTACGGTAACGAAATATTAGAATGAGTTATGAGGCGGGTATATAGCTGTAATTTGGCATGAATAAACATATTAGTCATGTCAACAAAGTGGTACAGTAAAATGTAAAAAAAATAAAATATAGGGTACCTCCCCTACACGTAACGTGGGGATGTTTTTTTTTGTCGTCTTCGCCATCGTGTGGGGTTTCGTTGGATAGGTCTTTTAAAAATATTGTTAGTTTGTGAAAACAATTTTTTGATCAAGGTATCCCTTATGAAATGAAATATTAAGCTTTAAGACGCTATTTTTTGTTAGCGAAAAGATCTCAAAAAAAAACTTAAATAAAAGCGCATAACATCACGCCTTCATTCCCAGAGTGGGGTAGGCAGAGCTACAGAAATACCAACAACTCTAAAAAGACTAGTCTATAATTCTGTAACCACATTTTGCACAATCAGGCCAAGAAGTTTACTAGTGTATTAGTGACAGGTTGCAAGCCCATCGCCTAAAAATACTACAAGCCCTTATTCCCTTAGTCGCCTCTAACGACATCCATGGGAAGACATGGAATGGCACTATTCTAACCCGGCAACCACACGGGGGCACATTATATTTAAATTCTGAATAATTTATTAGGTCACTGGTGCGGAAAATTAGTTCCTCGGATTCACGACGAACGGCAAGCCCATTACATTTGACATTGATCAATGTTAAAAATAGCATTAAAAATTATTATGTTCACCATTTTATTTTCTAAGTACACCATAATGTTCAAAGTGGGTCTATATCGAGTGAATTAAACATCGTTTGGTCATAAATCGTCGGTTAAAAGTTTATAAAACTAAAACCCGATTGTAAAAAGAAAAATATTGTTCATAGTCGAAGGCCAAACACGTGTTACAAATGACACAAACATTGCTTACTACACCATCTACCATCCGGTAGCGGAACTAATATCGGGACATATCACAAGCGTACCGCCACTACCCGCTAGATGGTCCTCAAAGTCTATTAATTTCATTTTTTTTAACTTCCGTCTGCCTTGTTTAAATTATAATAAAGCAAAATAGCCTATAACCATCGCACAAAAAAGTCAAATCGATAGACACCTCATTTGTCAAAATCGGTTCATTAGCAACGGCGCTAGAGTGGAACATGCATACATACATATATACATACATACATACACACAAACATACATACATAGAAACATTCATAGGGTGTCAAAATCATTACCCTTCCTTTGCTTCGCCGTAGTCGGGTAAAAACGGTTTTTTCGTATTTATTAAAAAATTAAATCTAACTTAATTAATCTACGTAATAGATGTTTATTAAATTCTATGAAATAATATAATACATTCGATGAAATGGGTAAAATGAGGGACACCAATTAATTTCTCTTAGAAAAGTTTATAGTAGAGGATCCGAGTATACAACGACCTACATCCATCTGTTTAATGGATGAGAATTATTTTAAATATGCAAACGTTAGATTGACTATTCTGCCCTGCTAACACAAAATGCAGTATCTCAGACAAAACTTCTGTAGCAAATTTAGCGTTATTACTAACGTTGTAGGATTGAATCTGCTTTGGCCATTAAATCTGAGATACTGCTTTTTTGCTTAGGAGGGCAGTATTTTTTCCGGTCATAACTTTTGGGGAGGCAGGTATAAACACTGGTCTGGACTCTGGGTAATCTCATCTCATTCCTACAGTTAAGATGAATCGAATGACACCTTGTTAAAATCCGTCAAGCTGTTTAGGTTGCAGAGCGTGCCCAAAAATAGGCATACATACATACATTAGCACCTGCAGCAGGGCAACTGGGTAAAGAGCACAATTGGCAAGTTTTTTTTTACTAAAAAACTATTAATTTTTAAATATCTAAAAAACATGCATAACATTAATTTAAGTATTCATAACCATACCTGGGATAAGTTGGGGTATCTAGACGAAAGTGATGTTGCAAAATATATTATCGACAAAAAATATGGTGTGGTTGCCGGGTTAGAATAGTGCCACTCCATGAAGACCCGTGGACCAGTAACATCGACCAGTATAACCAGTATTTAACATCGACTTCTTTTTTATTGATATCAAATCCCGAGTTATCCCAGATATGCTCATAACTCTGAATCCTATACCACTTACTGTGGGATCGGTGTTAATGCAAAGTTGATGAAGCTAATATTTAACGATTCAATTTGTTTATGTCATATATTATTATCATTGATCTGTTCTCAAAATGACCTCTTGCGTACTTCTAAATACGGATCTAAGGACAAATAAATGTCGAAAAACAGATTCTTGTATCCATTTACCTTTGTCAAATATATTTTTATAAGCAAAACTTAATAACCTCCTTTAACCTCATAATAAAAACAGGGAGATTTTTGTACGTGGGAATTCGAATCTACCATGTAAAACTAAAGTCCAGTAACCTTTGCTCTTTAAGAGGCCGTATACGAAATTTAGCCGGTTTTGGTTATTTTCGTGATTTTAAAGTTAAAATACCGTTTTTCCATAAGTTTTAATGCACATCATGAAATATAATTTCAGTTATGATCGAATAAATGAGTTACGAATGAATGAGTTACTTTTTTATTTTTGTCGAGTATTATAATGCGAGATTTAGGTTGTTTTAAAACATTATCATATTGCATTTTTATTTGAATTTTTTGATTTTTTAAGTTAATGGATTAATTATAAAGTGAAATTCATTACTGTTGTTTTAATTTTATGAACAAAAGTTTTAAGTAGCCGAAATCAAGAACAATTATTTGCTAATTTTCTATAAAGTTTGAGCAAATTTTACATGACATTAGACGGCAGTAAATTTTAATTTTTTCATACCTTTTAGGCGTCAAAACGATTCGTAAATAGTAAAATTCACAAAACAGTCGCCGGTTTCAGGTCGAATTATCAAAATTAAAAAATAAAAACAAAAGAGTAGATTATACATTCGATGAAAATCAAAATTATCTTTCGTGTTGCGCATTTAAAGAAGTAAAGTTATATTAAACTGTAAAATCACGTCTGTATAATCACGTAAATTAGCGAAATCGGCAAAATTTCATATACGGCCTCTTAATACCGATATTATATTTGAAATAAATAAAACCGGGCAAGAGCATGTCGGACCATGCTCAGTGTAGGTTTCCGAAGTTAAGTACTACAAACATAAAAATCAAAAAGTAATAACTAATTTTCTATTTGAAGTAAATTGATGCCGTCTTAGATGATTTCAGTAGGTATAAACACTTTAATCGCTTGTATCTCAAGAACCAATGATGTCTACTTAGTTGTGATAGTTTTCCTTTAAAATTCTTTATATGCTCTTTCATATAAGATTTTTCCAGATTTTTACTACTTGTAGTTTTGGCTGTAGGGGGGACATTTGAGTCTAACAAAAATTTGCGCTTTAAACCTTAATATTTCATGAACGGATTACTTAATCGAACAATTAATCCCACAAACCCGTTATATACATGACGTTACTCGTACGTGTAGGGAAAGTACACTAACAATATTTATTTTACCAGCGCGCTTATGTACTTATCGCTATGTAAATTAGTTAAATACTTGCCTTTGTTTTTTTTTTTTTGTTATGTTAAGGAGAAGGTACACGAGCACTCAGGCCACCATAAGGTAAGTGGAAACTGTGACCCATAGATATTTGAATTCTCAAGACTATAATCCTAAGACCTCAAATGCGTTGCCAACCCTGAGGACTAAGATGGAATGCCTCTATGCTAGTAATTTCACCGGTTGTCTTATCCCCACACCGGAACACAACAATGCGAACACTGTTGCTTGGCGGGTGGTTAATGGATAAGATGGTGGTAGCGATCCGGACGGACCCTGCACAGGGTCCTACCACCACTAATAACTACTACTACTGTTTTGTATAATTCGTCAAATATGTTTCACAAATTGCACTCCAGGGTCCCAAGATACAGGCTCAGCCTAGTTTGGGGTCCGCCAGATATCTCTTTTTATGTATACTTGTATGCTATTAAGCAAATAAACTTTTTATACTTTTATACTTTGTTGGCGTGGTTAATGTATGTTCATGACAAATTACAGCTTTCTAGTACTAAGAGTCTCTGAGCTAGGTTGCGGACAGACGGAGGGACGGACGGACGGCTGGACGGATGGACAAGGCGAAACTATAAGGGTTCCTAGTTTGACCATGGAAGAAGACAACAAAATTGTGCTTCTTGTTCTACAACTGAAGTTAAAGCAAGGCAGCAATCAACTGCTGCATTTATTAATGCCAGTCTAAACCTGGCTTTACGTTAATATTCTAAAGACTCCAGTCCAACGTTATTTGCTATCTCAAGACGGTTTTAAGGTGGCGGGTAGGGCGATCATCTTTTAATGCTATGTTTTTTTTGTCGTGGTTTAAAATCGATATTACCATATTTAGTGCGTCTACCTGAATTTTAAATTTGAATATTAATTTATTATGTTGTTTGTGCATTTAAGTTCAAGAAAAGTATCATAAAATTAAGTTGAAGCACTAATTTAACCAAATGTAAAGGAATTGAAACAGATATATAGTGCGAAAGTGAGAAGGGTCGGAAGGGTTCCGTAGTCAAACTAGGAACCCTTATAGTTTCGCCATGTCCGTCCGTCCGTCCGTCCGTCCGTCCGTCCGTCCGTTCATCCGTCCGTCCGTCCGTCCGCAGCCTAGTGCAAAGACTATATTAGTTCTTGCAATTTGGTACACCTGTGGTACAATAAAAAGTAAAAAAAAAAATTTTTTATTGTACCTCCCTTACACGTAGCGTGGGGATGTATTTTTTTTTTCTCGTCTACCCTATAGTGTGGGGTGTCGTTGGATAGATATGTGTTTCTAAAATATTAGGGGTTTGTAATAAATAAGTAATCCGTTTCTGAAATATTAAGCTTTAAAGCGCTAATTTTTGTTCGACTCAAGTGTCACCCCCCCCTATTAAATAAATATCACGGAAAAATGACAAACAAATTGACCTAGTCCCAAACTAAGCTCTAGGCTTGTACAGTCAAGGGCATTAATATCTATACAGCTATGTGTACTAGACAACGATAAACTTACTTAGATAGAGAAATAAATACTTAAATGCAAAGAAAACATCCAAGACTCAAGAACAAATACTCGTGCTCATCACACAAATATCTGCCCTTACCGGGATTTGAAACCGGGACCGCTGGCTTCGGAGGCAGGGTCACTCCCAACTAGGCCAACGTGTCGTTCTAGCCTTTTAGTTGTAGTTAAAAAAAAATAAGATTTAATTTTCATTTGTAAATTTTTACACATTTTGTCTAGCACTTTAGATGGTTGCAATAAATTCAGTATATAATACTCACATAACATAACATCACGCCTTCATTCCCAGAGTGGGGAAGGCAGAGCTACAGAAATACCAACAAACAACAAGACTTGTTTATAATTTCTGTAACCACATTTTGCACAATCAGGCTAAGATGTTTACCAGTGACAGGTTGCAAGCCCATCGCCTAACAGTACTACAAGCCCTTATTCCCTTAGTCCCCTCTTACGACATCCACGGGAAGACATGGAGTGGCACTATTCTAACCCGGCAACCACACGGGGGTTTTATAATAATACTCGTTCTTTAAAATTGAGGGATGAAACGTGCACTCACCTGTACACCGGGTTGTCCACTGCTAAAGACTTTATTTCGATCGATGTAATACCATTATAATAGTACGTAATCTGTTCATGGCATCTAATGATATTATGTAGTAACGTTATTTAACTGTATGTCTGTCCGTTTAGTTTCTGAGAGTTAATGCTACCCCTTGACCCCTTTAGGATATTTTGTGCAACTGCCTTCTTACACACTAAGCTTTTCAAATGTGCAGGTTTCTCCACAGTTTTTTTTTTCATCATAAGAGCATCGGGTACTTAAGTTAGAAAAAATTATTGGTGCATGGTGACCGCAGGGGATCGAACCCGGTACCTAACGATCACGAGTTGACCCTTTAAGCCTACTAGGCCACCAACCCTCTAAGCAGTATCTTAGTATGTTCATCGTGTTCTTAAAATAAAAACAGTCATTAAAACGACGCATAAAGGCATTTATCATCAGGGCCCGCATTATGGGCCTCTATTCAGGTGCGTTAAAACGATATCGTGTTTGACACGTTTAAGAATCGTTTATGTCATAGTCGCCATTATTGTAAATGACATAAGAGTTATCAAAACGTTGACAATACGGAAACAGGGCCTCTATTCAACTGCGTTATAACCTTATAACGATATCGTTTATGACCTGTTACCGTATTGTCAACGTTTTGATAACTCTTATGTCATTTACAATAATGGCGACTGTGACATAAACGATTCTTAAACGTGTCAAACACGATATCGTTTTAACGCACCTGAATAGAGGCCCTGGTCAAAAACGATATCGTTATTACCTTGTAGAATTCCAGCCCTGGTCGCGTTTATCGCGGTGGACAAAGCATCCGTCACTCTCGCACTGCACTTGTCAGAAAGTGATGGATGTTTTATCCACATTTTGACATGCGGTAAATACATAATAAGCCCCCAGACCTAGTTAGCCTTGTTGATAGTGACCCTTCCTATGAGGCTAGAGGTCTTGGGTTCGATTCCCGGTTAAAATAAAAGCGATTTTCCTATGTACCTTTCACCATCTTGTCCGTTATAAACTTCTTTATTGCATGGAGAAGGTAAACCATTAATAGAATTTCAGATCCATCACAAAATCACTAGTAATCTCGAGATTGTAATTATATCAAGCCTGAAGCAGGTCCTGAGATAGAATGTCTCTATGCTAGTTTGAAGAATTTCTGGCTTTTACTTCTAGCCCATATCGATCCCATAAGTTTAGTGACTCTGAAACTAGCGGTCCTGGTTTGGGCAAATATTTATGTGATGATCATGATATATTTTCTATATACATGTAAGTAAATATTTTTATGTTCTTTAGTACCCATAGTAGCAAATGTTAATTTAGGACCAATTAAAAAAAAAATTGCTTGACGTCGTCAATGTTTTTAGAGATTCAAAATCATTTGTAACTTACAACAAACTCAACCTTGTTGATGTTGAATATCAGATTAACGTTGGACCTAAGATGAGTCCTAAAATAATGTGACTGTACAAGCCAAGAGCTTAGTTTGAGACTAGGTCAATTTGTCTGAGTTATTTATTTAGTTGCTTCCCCTGATATTTTACGTATAACATACATAAACTAAGCAAAGCCGCATTAACAACTAGTATTTCATAATAACACGGTATCAATTGTCATCGGTCGGTCATTAAATTGATTACGATATAAGTATGGCTGGACGTCATTAGCTTTTTAACTGAAAGTGGAATTAGGAGCGCAGCAAAAATAGAACGATAAAAACTTGGATTTTTACCAAAATTGGTAAGTCTGTACCTATGGTACTTCGAGCTCAACTGGCTTTTGTCCGGTTATTGTGTTAGCCATGGTCAAAAAAATAACGTCATAGAGTTCAATTATCGTTCAACTACAAAATATATAGTTACGTAATTATATAAAGCTTGCGTGATCATTACGCATTACTCTAAAATGTATAAGTGAGAGCGGAACCAATGTTTTTAAACTTGACATTTGGCCATGGATTTTATTGTTTAGATTAAATGTTGTATCAATGTCATTTGTACCACATTAATACCTTACTTTATTCGGTCGGGTTGCAGCCCCACCAATGTTTATGTTCTGTAAAGTTTACTATGTTTAAGTTAATTAAGTTGGTGGAGGTGCGCGTTTGATTCCAATAAAATATTTTTCTTTCTTTCTATCTTTCTTTTTTATGTTAGTAGTACTTGACGGCTTCAAACCCTGCACTGAACATGGCCCGACATGCTCTTGCCCGGTTTTTTATCTGCGATTCAAAAATCCATACCTACTAATCTTGACACTTTATACCATAAATTTGCGTACTTTATAGAGCAAGGTTAAGATAATCGGAGTTTATAGAGGTTTTACACACAAAATGGCCGAGTGACATAGTTTCCCAGTTCCGCTTCGTCGCCTAAACGAGCTGTCAAGGCGGAACAAGCAGCCAAGTGACACGAATGGAAGTCAGTTTTATATGTGCACGAGGAAGATCGGCATTTAAAAATCAAATATTCACCATGACCAATTTTAATAAGTAGTATTTTTTGTTTTTGCAAGAGTCAATGATTGTAAAGGTTAAGTCGTTCTTAAGCTTCTTATTGTACACACTGATGGGCTCGAGTGGGACTCATGGCATACAAAAACAACCTCAGTGATAATTAAAAGAAAATAAAAAACCGGGCAAGGGCATCACGGACCATGCTCAGTGCAGGGTTCCGAAGCTGTTAAGTACTACAAACATAAAAACAACAAGTAATAACTAATTTTCTATTGAAAGTCGTTTGGTGCCGATTTAAATGACTTTAGTAAAATTTATAAACACTTTAATCGCCTGTATCTCAAGAACCAATGATGTCTACTTTTTCTAATATTTGTAGTTTTCGCTGTAGGGGCGGGGGGGGGACACTTGACTCTAACAAAAATTAGCGCTTTAACGCTTAATATTTCATAAACCGACCCATAATCGAAAATATGTTGTCAACAAGCCGTAACATTTTCGAAAGACCTATCAAACGATACGTAAAACTACGGGGTAGACGAGAAAATAAAATATACCCCACGTTACGCGTAGGGGAGGAAAAAATATTTTTTTTACGTTTTTTTACCACTTTGTTGACGTGACTAATATGTATATTAATGCCAAATTACAGTTTTTTAGTACTAAGAGTTTCTGACCTAGGCTGCGGACGGACGGACATGGCGATACTATAAGGGTTCCTTGTTTGACTACGGAACCCTAAAAAGACATAACAAACTGATTTTAAATGTTCCGCATATTGGTGACTTAATATTTACTTTTCAAGTGTGTATTTTGCTAGAGTTGGATGATTTGTATCGTACTAATAAATTAAGTACCACAAACGCAAAAACTATCTCAAAAAACCACGAAAATGAAGTAATTTTCTATTTTCAGTTAATTGGCGCTGGCGCATACTAATATTATAATTGCGAATGTTGTTTGTCTGTTACATCTTCACGCTTGAACTGCTAAACCGATGTAGAAAAAAAATCGGTTAGGAGACAGTTGGAGTCCCGGGGAAGACAATATAATAGTTTTTATCCCGGAAAAACTAACAGTTCTCGAGGGAGCAGAGAAACAACAACGTGGAGTCGCAAGTAACATCTTGTGGATAATAAATAACACAGAAACTTTATATGAGGACATAAATGTCAATTGGCAACATTCTTAACTACGCTTTGTGTGAACATTTGAATCGTCTCTTTTGTTTTATTTACATTGCTTTTTATCTACTTAACTACAGCAACATAAAGTTGTTTTTATTGACGACTTCAGGCTGTTTCTCATAATATACAAAAAACATCAAATAAATAATAAATATCAAGGGATAACCTCACACAAAGCGTTGCCCGTGTGGTTACCGGGTTAGAATAGTGCCACTCCATGTCTTCCCGTGGATGTCTTAAGAGGAGAAGGGTCTCCCCAAACCTATCGACGCGGAATCGGCGTTAGCTGATCAAAAACTCTTGATGTCTACGCAATAAGAGCGAAAAGACATCGAATCGGCCGGCGACGGCGGAGCCGAACGACGTCTTTTCGCTCTTATTACGTAGACATAAAGAGTTTTCTGATCAGCTAACGCCGATTCTGCGACGATAGGTTTGGGGAGGCCCTAAGGGCTTGTAGTACTGTTAGGCGATGGGCTTGCAACCTGTCACTAATACACTGGTAAACACATAGCTTGATTGTGCAAAATGTGGTTACAGAATGATCAACAAGTATTTTAAAGTTGTTGTCTCCTGTAGTTCTGCCTACCCCACTCTGGGAATGAAGGCGTGATGTTATGTATGTATGTAATCTCACACAAATTGATCTAGTGCCAAACTAAGCTCTAGGCTTGTACTATGGGTACTAGACAACGATAAACATAACCTATAGTTTATAATTATAGGAATGCATAGAAAACAACCAAAACTTGAGGTAAATACTTGAGTGTTTCACATAAATATTTGCCTATACCGGGAATCGAACCCGGGACCGCTAGCTTTGTAGTCAGGGTCATTATCAAATAGATTATTCGCGTCGCCGAGTGGGATCGCATCATAATACAATAAAATTCAAAACACATAATGGGCATCATATTATCATTATAATGGTTTTATTTCTGAAACCGGAAAGATTTCAGGATTTTTTAAAGTTGCTATTGTATAGAACTCATTAGTTTAGGTTGGGTGTTTTAAAATAATTCTGAAAAGTTTGAGGTTTAAGAAAAATAGCCAGTAAGTATAATAATATAATTATGACGCAGTAGGTAAGTTTTTTTTTAATAAATCGACGAGCAAAAAGGTCACGCGACGCGGTTTCTACGTTTGATTCATTTTTAAAGCTTTTGGTAAAATGATGAAAATCCTAGACCTATGAAATTGAAAAAAATCACCTTCTGCTGGAGTTTCTTGGCGCTTCTTCTCCGCAATGAATGGTCTTGTCCGAAGCGCTAGTAGATTCACAGCCCTCATGTGGCCAATTTACTGAATAAATGATTGAATTTGGATTTATGAATATCTGAATAAGCCTTCATTGTAAGTTATTCGAGTGACGTTAATGTTTCAAGTGGTAAGAAGTGTAAAACAAATTGTTTTATAGTATCACTGTGACACCGTTCTATGGTAGGTCGTAGATCAGAAAAAGACACCTTGTTATATACAGGTTATATGGCCGCAACTTAACTGTTTCTAGAGCTTTGTTCTTTGACATGTTTCCGTATTATCAACGTTTTAATAGCTCTCATTCACTAGACAGTAATGTCAGCCGCGTTAAAAAATAACACCATACCACGTCACTTTTAGTTTTCATTTTTTATGTTAAGGAGAAGGCACACGAGCACGCAGGCCACCTGATGGTAAGTGGAATCTGAGACCCATAGACATTTGAATTCTCAAGACTCTAATCCTAACACCTCAAATGCGTTGCCAACCCTGAGGACTAAGATGGAATGCCTCTATGCTAGCAATTTCACCAGTCGTCGTATCCCCACACCGGAACACAATGCGAATGTTGCTTGGCGGGTGCTTAATGGATAAGATGGTATGTATGTATGTATGTAAACTCTTTATTGCACAAAAATATAAATATTACAATTATAATACTAAATTAATGTACAAAGGCGAACTTATCCCTAAATGGGATCTCTTCCAGCTAACCCTGAAGCAAATGAGTAAGGACAATGCATGGGGTTGGACACTTACAAATCCAACCCCATAGATATAGATAGACCCATAGATATGGATGGTGGTAGCGATCCGGATGGACCCTGCACAGGGTAGTTGGTATTTGACTGAATTTGTGGAGATGAAAAAGGTAAACTTACTTGGATGTTTTCTATGTATTTAAATACATATTTCTCTATAAAAGTAAGTTTATCGTTGTCTAGTACCCATAGAACAAGCCTAGAGCTTAGTTTGGGACTAGATACATTTGTGTGACATTGTCCTGTGATATTTATTTATTTATTTACTTATTTTGTTTACTCAGATAGTAAAAACAAACAATCACGCAATAAACGAGAGGCGTTCAAAAAGTGAGAATGAGCTATAAACTCCTTTGAAACAGCTAAACTAACGAATGGCACGTTTATTTATGGGATCCGTTCGAACTTTGAAAATATCAAAAATGGATTGTCATTTCTTTTTTTTCACTTAATTTGTTATATTTGCGATTAACTGACGTGTGCTGAAGAAAATTGAGAAAAATTAAATTCGTGCGATCATTAAATATAATGTATTTAAAAAACACACTCACACACAAACTTTTACATTTATAATATAGGTAGGATTCCACTTAGATTGAATAAATATTTACTTAATTAACCAGACTATTTATAGCTTAAGTAATACAGTTGTATATTCACGGAAGGCTTTAATGGTGCATTTATATGCATCGCCGCGGCGCAAGCGCATGTATTTTTACCATAAACGGACTCACTGCTACCGGGGGTTTAAACGTTCAGTATTGATAACAATATCTGTGTAGGTAATTAACTTTATCTAAACAAAGAAAACCACTATAATCCCGTGTGGTTGCCGGGTTAGAATAGTGGCACTCTAAGTCTTCCCGTGGATGTCTTAAGAGGTTACTAAGGGAATAAGGGCTAGTAGTACTGTAAGGCGATGGGCTTGCTACCTGTCACTAATCTAGTAAACTTCTTGGCCTGATTATGCAAATTATGGTTACAGAATTACAAAACAAGTCTTGTTTTGGTATTCCTGTAGCTCTGCCTACCTCACTCTGGGAATGAAGGCGTGGTGTTATCAATGTATGTATGTAGAAAACGACTATACTATACAATGGTAGTAGTCGAAACATTCTATACTCTATATGTAACCACATTAGATTTAAATTGCTTATACCATACCATGCAGTTAGGCCTTTTTTAGTATCACGGCCATGTATTGACAATTCACGACAGGGCTCTTTTGTACTCGTTGAAACTATATTGCTTTTGACATGTTATCGTATTACTTTAACTTGGTCAACATTACTGTCAAGTAAATAAAAACTATAACGAGATATCTGGGCTACATACACAAATGATCTCTTTTCTAAATTATACTTCGATCAGATGAGCCGATGAACCGATAAATGGAAGAAGCAAACAAAAACACTTTCGCATTTCTAATATTATTATAAAAAATATTTTAGTTTTACAAACTAAGAAATTCCTGTTCATAGCCAAGACTCGTACGCTAACTAGTGTTTCTTTTCATTTTGTTTTGAAACCAATCGCGTCACCGGTAGAACACGAGGTTTTTCGTATGACGTGATCTACCAGTGTGACTGGTTTAAAAACAAACTTAGTTTATTAGACCTAGGTACTTAATTACTGTATAAACAACTTTTTTTTAATCTTTTTACAGTCTTACCCCCTTACTTATGAACGTGGAATAAGCTTGGAATAGTTTATGCCATGCTTTGTCCTTATCTGTAATTGTGACATTTGCATCTGACAGAAAGTGACAAAGCATGGCATAAACTATTCCAAGCTTATTTCACGTTCATAAGTAAGGGGGTTAGTATATATTTATATAAATTATTTTCCTTTTTAATTGGTCACAGCACAAACCCCCGGTAAACGTGCGCTGCGCGTGAGTCACTTTGGTCGTTTAATAATACCATCATGCATTATTGATGTTCTATCTAAATGTCCGACACGTACGGCTGCTATCTAGATCTCGTAGGTATTTTTAAAACATGGTTATTCTTGTAAAGTACTTAGGTAGTTGTGTGTGTGTTAAGTATGTTTACTATTTTTAGGGTTCCGTACCTAAAGGGAGCCCAACAGGACCCTATACCTACGGTATCAGTCCGACCTATCTTTAACCCTTAACCGCCAGAGACGGCAAATCTCAGGCACTCGGTACGCTCCGTACATTTACGTATGTTACGCGGTTGCGGTATATGACGTCGTTGGCGTCAGTTAGTAGTAAGCGGCCGTGGCGGTCAAAAGGTTAAAGAGCTGTAGCTTTTGAACCGCAATAGGTAGCCGGTTGATTTTATTTTACGGCGGGTTTACTAACTTTTTTTTTAGAGAATGTGTCACACATGAGTAAGGGCTTTTAGCAGTTTAGCCCTGGGTTCCTATATTCAAAACGACTCGTTAAAATTTTACATTTCCTACATACGTAATGTGTCAAATTTTAACGAGACGTCGCATTTTAACGAGACGTTTTAAATATAGGAAGCCAGGGTTAGGCGATGAGCTTCCTGTCACTAATACACTAATAACATCTTGACGTCTTTTTGGAGTTCTTGGTGTTTTTTAGCTCTGCCTACCCCACTCTGGGAATGAGGGCGTGATGTTATGTATGTATGTTATATACGAATCTTTTTTTCACCTTATTTTATTTTAGTTGAATCGATAAAATGGCCAATCATACAAGCAATGGTTAAGTTTGAGTTTAGCTCGCGCTGATTAGATTTGAAACCGAATTCGAATCGGAATTTAATAATACCTACTGTGCACTTAACCGGTTTTTGTACTAGGTATTGAATAGATAAAAGACCCCGATACACTGACCAACCCTACCTCCAGAGCTAGTCTCTTAAATGGCTCAACCGATTTTTATTTAACGTAGCTAAGAACCATCCTAAATAAACTGGCTTTTAGATACACAGACACACTGGTATACACTAATACACACGTATTTGTCAGTGGTCAAAAATAAAGCGGAACACAGAATTTAGAACACAAATAAGTACTCGTACCAAAGTGAACATATACTTAATTGTATTGTAGGATGACACGATCTTAAGTGGCTGAAAAGGACTTGAGATATTAATTTTAACCCGGAAAATTATGAAGTTCCTAAGGGGAAACTAATAAACGAATTACGACGATCAGAAATACCACGCAGTGCCCCAGTTAAAGCAGTTATTTAACGCTTTATTTTTTCGGTATGTGGTTTCCAATTTAGATTTCTATCCAAAACGAGGCCAAGGTATTTTTCTTCATCTGCACGTGTAATTTTCTGATTGTTTATCTCTAAAGAATCAAAATCAGTCATTTTCTTGTTTTTTGCCAAAAAATTATATAGTTTTTGATATTATTAATTATTAGTATTGTTAGTTAATATATTAGTAGTAAGGTGGTAGGACCCTGTGCAGGGTCCGTCCAGATCGCTACCACCATCTTATCCATTAACCACCCGCCAAGCAACAGTGTTCCCATTGTTGTGTTCTGGTGTGGGAATAAGACAACCGGTGAAATATTACTAGCATAGAGGCATTCCATCTTAGTCCTCAGGGTTGGCAACGCATTTGAGGTCTTAGGATTATAGTCTTGAGAATTCAAATGTCTATGGGTCTCAGATTCCACTTACCATCAGGTGGCCTGTACGCTCGTGTGCCTTCTCCTTAAAATAAAAAAGCAAATTAGTTTGGTACCAATTATTTCGTAGATTAAGGTTACTTTGTGCTTCCTCTATAATATTTGATACTTTATTTCCAAAGTAAAACAGGCCTGATATCATCTGCATACAGAGTGATATCGCCCTTAAGACCTATATGGTGTATATTGTTTATGTAAATAAGAAACAATAGTGGCCCTAAGATGGATCCTTGCGGCACGCTGCACGGAATGAGTTTTGAACTACTTTCGTGGACA
Source organism: Acleris holmiana (assembly GCA_949316455.1). Taxonomy (NCBI): domain Eukaryota; kingdom Metazoa; phylum Arthropoda; class Insecta; order Lepidoptera; family Tortricidae; genus Acleris; species Acleris holmiana. Next base: position 909,101 of record OX438782.1, on the reverse strand, counting down.
CCTATTTTTACAATCTAGTAGCGTTTAGATAAATAAGATTTAAATATCTAATTAGCGGTTTTAATGAATACCGACGCTCTATGGTTTTATGAAAATACTCATAAAACCATAGAGCGTCGGTGGCCTAGTGGCTTAGGGAGTCGACTCGTGATCGTAAGGTACCGGATTCGAACCCTACGGTCACCATGTAGTTTGACAAAAGAGTTTTTCTAACTTATGTACAATACGCAATGCTCTTACGGTGAAGGAAAGAATCGTGAGGAAACCTGCACATTCGAACAGCTGAGTGTGTTAGAGGGGTAATTGCACAAAAGATCCTAAAGGGGTCGAAGTGTATCCGAAAGGGCCCATCTCTAAGAAGATAAGATAAATAAAAACCTTGATTAAATCTATAAATCTACAGTGTCACAGTACAGTGTCAGTGTTACAGTATTTACGGTGTTAAAAACACTACGAAAACACGTCAAACGCCTCTATTGTACCGCGTTGTTGTTTTAGAATCGTTTGTCACAGTCGCCATTATTGTAAATGACATACGAGTTATCAAAACGTTGACAATACGGAAACACGTTCCAATTCGATTGAAATTCTCCCCTAGCGTCCTAAGTCCGAGGTCGTGTAGAATTCCAGCCCTGGTCGCTTTATATCCGGTTTGAAGGACCACTAACTTTACAATGGCGGATAAAATATTTAATGTATGTCTTATCTACTGTAAAATATATCTTTATCCTTTCTTATCATAAAAACGAACTTGGTACCTGGCGGTCACGAGTTGACACCATTATCCACTAACCTACCAACGCTCTGCCGATTAAAGTTCATTATAACTTACTACCAATCTGTCCCGACTTCTCTCAGGTTGAATAATACAATACAATAAATACCATAAAACATTATTATTGGACACCGCATACAATAACAGCATAAAAAGTAAATACAAAAAAAATGTTACATAGTAAGCCAACAGGCGCGGCGTTATCGCTAAATAGCATACATGTTAGCTTTCTACCCTAATTTCATGCAATAGAACAAAATGGGAATCTCCCATGAGAAGCTTGACAAGTACCACAATCAATGTTTATAAATTGTTTGTAAAGACCAGTATGATAAGATAATCATGAAGAGGCTTTATTTACCTTACCTTAGCGGTAAGATCGCCTGTTGTATACCTATGATTTAAATTAACAGTTCCGTGTTTTTATTTTTTACTTTTTGGTGCTCAATAAAGAGCATTTGTATTGTATTTTAACTATTCGTATGACTTGATCTACCAGTGACGCGACTGGTTCAAAAACAAAACGAATAGATTCGCTAGTTAGCGAACGCATCTCGGCTAGGGCCTCTGGATAGGAGAGACCGTTAATTGATTAAATCACATCGTATGTTGCACCAATGCTCATCTGTTTTGAAATTGTACATCCCGCGGAAGTGTGGAGGTCGAGGCATTTTAAATGCTTATCTGAATCTTCACAACCGTGAGATGTGCAATCTCAGGGATTATTTCCTTGGCAAAGAGTGTGGAATCCATCGTGATGTGTGCGATGTGATGCGAGTGTGGAATCCAATCCGGTTCGAAGGACCATGTTTGGATCTGGGTTTGGAGTGGACTGTAGTAGGTTGCAGTGGTGAAGAAGAACGCGTTATACTTATTTATAATTAATATATTTGGAGCACTTGTTGCCTAGCACAGAGATTGATGCAAGAGAGTGTTGCCAGTTTTCGTCCGTAGACTTAAAACTATTTAATGTTGCCAACAGGTTGTAGTATACATGAGCCTTACGCCCTTCTCCTTGGCAAACGAGAGATGACGCAAACCAATGGTATAAAAAACCCGTAGGTTAGGTTTTTTAGAAGAGTACTGTTACATTCATACATACATAACATCATGCCTTCAGTCAGAGTGGGGTAGGCAGAGCTACAGAAATAACAACTCTAAAAAGAGTTTTAGTGGATCCACATTTTGCACAATCAGGCCAAGAAGTTTCCTAGTGTATTAGTAACAGGTTGCAAGCCCCTCGTCTCACAGTACCACAAGCCCTTATTACCTTATACTTTTATTATTGTAAAAAACTTGAACTAGAGATTTAAAATAAATATCCATAAAGAATACTAAAATAACACCCAAGTAATCAAAAAAATATTAATAGAACAAACACTTATCGGATATGAATATACAGGGTAACTTTTTTATCAGTACACAAATTTTAACATATGATTTTGTATCGTTAATATAATTTACGACCATAAACCAGTCCAGTTTATTTATTTATAAGTATTATCATTTCTTTTTACTTTTTGTGCAAACTTGTATGTGTCCAACCCCATGCATTGTCCTTACTCATTTGCTTCAGGGTTAGCTGGAAGAGATCCCATTTAGGGATAAGTTCGCCTTTGTACATTAATTTTGTATTATAATTGTAATATTTATATTTTTGTGCAATAAAGAGTTTACATACATACATACATACATACCAGTTCAAAAAAAAATGTTGAAAATTATCTCTCTTTTACCTTCTCGTGTGGACACAAAGTGACACTAGAAATGATGACATGGGTTGTCAAGCTGTAGGTATGCGATACACTGTATTGATATTCGAAATTGGAAATTTCATGTACAGTTTATCAGACAACAAGCCCCTCTCCTACTGATATTCTAAATTTGAAATTTCATTTATTAACTTACTTAACAACACTCCCCTCTCCTCGCGCCCCTGCATTAGAGGGTCCATGAATATCGTTAAGTTAGTGGAATCATTGAATCGGCAATATCTCTAATATTTTTAAGCTAGAGTAAAAATAACACAACATGTGTTATTGACTTACAATAGCAAAGCAATATTATTTGTGCACCTATTCAAAAATTACCCTGTATAAACATTAATACACGTCTACACAATAATGCACAAAAAGGGTCCATAATTAATTTACAATTAATGATACTGTATTAACTAACATCTGTAAACTAACAATACGCATATGGAATGCAATAAACATTTGAGTATTGAGTATTAAAATATAAAAATCTACGCAGTTGAGAAATCATTCGAGAAATAATGACCTGTTTTAATGCATTTTACGGGTCTTACACTTAGTAATTTAAATGAAGTCACTCTATAAAAATGTTCATCATAGCCACTAAGAACTTTGTCATTTTAATTGTCATTATCATTACCATGCTTGTCATTTGAAGATTAGTTTTAAGTTTATTAAGACAAAGCGCTAACTTTAAGTGATCAAGATGTTTGTTAGCTTACCGTTGGTACGTAAATGCTCAGTCAATATTGACCTTTATTACATAAGCAAACGAGACCATTAATAACGATGTCATAATCAAATATTAGGTCAGTAAGGCTTAGTAGTTTTTATGATAATTACTTAATTACGCATAATTTAAAAATGATATTTTTTATGAGATTAAGAAGGCAAACGAGCACACAGGCCACTGATGGTAAGTGGAATCTGAGACCCATAGACATGTGAATTCTCTAGACTATAAACCTGCAATCCTAAGACTGCAAATGCGTTGCCAACCTTGAGGAGTAAGATGGAATGCCTCTAAGCTAGTACTTAATGTCAATGGTGGTCATATCCTCACACCGGAACAAGTGGTGGTGGTTTTTAGTGGTGGTAGGACCCTGTGCAGGGTCCATCCGGATCGCTACCACCATCTTATCCATTAACCACCCGCCAAGCAACATTCGCATTGTTGTGTTCCGGTGTGGGGATAAGACAACCGGTGTAATTACTAGCATAGAGGCATTCCATCTTAGTCCTCAGGGTTGACAGCGCATTTGAGGTCTTAGGATTATAATCTTGAGAATTCAAATGTCTATGGGTCTCAGATTTCACTTACCATCAGGTGGCCTGAGTGTTCGTGTGCCTCCTCCTTAACATAAAAATAAAAAATAAAAAATAAAAAACAATGCGGACACTGCTGCTTGGCGGTATTTTAATGGATAAGATAGTGGTAGCGATCCGGACGGACGTTGCACAAGGTCCTACCATCACTGTCACGACTTTTGGCATCTTTTAGTGTATTTGTTTTACGAAAGTGAAAGCGATAGACAACCAACTCTCACTATGAAAACTCGGGCTTTACTGTACATTAGCAGAAAAGGATTCATTAAGTTTTTTTTTTTTTTTTTTTTTTTTTATGTTAAGGAGAAGGCACACGAGCACTCAGGCCACCTGATGGTAAGTGAAATCTGAGACCCATAGACATTTGAATTCTCAAGATTATAATCCTAAGACCTCAAATGCGCTGCCAACCCTGAGGACTAAGATGAAATGCCTCTATGCTAGTAATTTCACCGGTTGTCTTATCCCCACACCGGAACACAACAATGCGAACACTGTGAAGTAATTATAACCTTATATTACTGTGGTTGTCAGATTAGAATAGTGCCACTCCATGTCTTCCCGTGGATGTCGTAAGAGGCGACTAAGGGAATAAGGGCTTGTAGTATTGTTATTAATACACTAGTTAATTTCTTGGCCTGATTATAATAATAATATCACAGGACAATCTCACACAAATTGACCTAGTCCCAAACTAAGCTCTAGGCTTGTACTATCGGTACTAGACAACGATAAACATACTTATATAGGGAAATATATACTTAAATACATAGAAAACATGCAAGACTCAGGAACAAATACTCGTGCTCATTACACAAATATCTGCCCTTACCGGTATTTGAACCCAGGACCCCTAGCTTCGAAGGCAGGGTTACTCCCAACTAGGCTAGCGTGTCGTCAAACGATTGTGCAAAACATGGTTACAGAATTATATAGTCTACCTGAGACTGAGTGCTCGTGTGCCTTAAAAAAAAATACAAAAGACATCGTGTTATTTTTTATCACTAAAGTTTCATAACATACACGTAATAAGTAGGATATACGGAACCCTAAAACTCCCTATATATATTATATATCCTATCCCATCCCATCTCATAATAATGTAATAATTGATGTATGGATAGAGGCGTGGATGTTTGTTACTCTTTCACGCTGTAACGGCTGGATGAATTTGGATGAATGAATTTGAATGAACTGACTCTACATTTCAAATAAAGCGTTAAGGAAGGCAACTTTAAAATGGCCGGCGAAATGCGTTGAGACCATAGGTCACGGTCAACGTTACGCTGACATTCATCTCCACCCGTTACCGGTATATCTTGATCCACGTCGAAACAGCTGATAAACACGCAACAAATTAACATTTTAATAGGACGTTATGAATGCAAGGGTGAAGTTAATGTTGTGTGCTCAGAAAGCTAGCTGTTGCTTGCGACTTTGTCTGCGTACCCGTCGTTTATCGCTATTCCCTCAGGAACTGTCAATTTTTTCGGGAAAAAAGTAAGTAAGTAAAATATAGGTAAGTTTTTTTTTGTAAATTTTAACAAACGGGTTTGACATAGTGAAATACAGCAATTTTTTGCAATGGTAAACTGTAAGTCATTTGGAAGAAGAATCAAAATACTTGTAAATGATAGTTTTTTTGATTATCCTCTGAAATAACTTACTTTTAACTTTTGCAAAATAAACAAATATAAATTCGTCAGAAATCATTCTTATTCCGCAAAATTAGGTAGGTTAGGTTCGTCAGGTGTCTTTAGATGCCCGAAGGGCAAACCTCCCAGAAATAGGTCGAATAGCAGTGGTGTGACAACCTGGTGTGCCCACGAGTCGAACCCCAAAAAAACCAGTAAGGTATGCGTTTGAAAAATATTAAAGAAAATGTCTGAAAATCGTGCGTGAATGCCGTTGGCCCACAGTAGCCTCTTAGGGTTCATTAGTTTTTGACTTGGTGACAATAGGACCACCTCGAAAGTATTCCAAAATCAGTCCACAACTGGAGGAGAAATCGATCGACCTCCTCCATTTTAAAGTCAGTTAAAATACCTCGCGGTTCCGAAAACTTTAGTGTAAGCCGAGATGAATGGCAATCATAAGTTTACCTTTTTCATCTCTACAAATTCAGTCCAATACCAACTACCCTGTGCAGGGTCCATCCGGATCGCTACACCATCTTATCCATTAACCACCCGCCAAGCAACATTCGCATTGTTGTGTTCCAGTGTGAGGATAAGACAACCGGTGAAATTACTAGCATAGAGGCATTCCATCTTAGTCCTCAGGGTTGGCAACGCATTTGAGGTCTTAGGATTGCAGTCATGAGAATTCAAATGTGTATCCGTCTCAGATTCCACTTACCATCAAGTGGCCTGAGTGCTCGTATGCCATCTCATTGCCATAAAAAAAAACTTAACGTAACTTTTAGAACTTGGTTCGTACATTTGGTAGATTTACCTCAACAATTAAAACACTTATTCAAGCGGAAACGCGCGTATTTATTTCTTTAAAGAACAAAAGAATCTCTCAATCAAACGTAAATTGTATAATTACGGGCTAGTTAGCTAACTATGTACTTAAAATGTAACGAATACTACAGCTAATGACCTTCCGGGGTATTTTGAACTAATTTCAACATCGTTTACATGTGGTTTTTAATGTCTTTTTAAAAGAGTTAATGCGCCCTAGTTAGCGTAAATTGTGTTGTATTGTTTGTGTGGACGACACTTTAGCCTAGTTGGTAGTGTAGTGACCCTGCGTAGGAAGCTAGCGGTCCCGGGTAAGGAGATTTATTTGTGTGATGAGCACGAGTATTTGTTCCTAAATCTTTGATGTGTTCTATGTGTTTAAGTATAGCTTTTAAAAATGCCTTGTATGAAGTTTCTGAATTTCCAGTTGAATGTTACTGTTAAAACATGAAAGCAGCTGACGAATAACTAGTTAAAATTATCAAAATATTGTCATTTAAATTTTATTTCTTTAATTATGTTCTATATAATGATTATACTTATTTAAGCACTAAGGAATAAAATTGAATAAATTAAATTAAGTTTAATAATTGTAATATTTAGACATGTAACATTTTTTAGTTCTTTTTTTTAGTTTTTATGGTTCCGTAGTCAAACTAGGAACCCTTATAGTTTGGCCATGTCCGTCCGTCCGTCCGCAGCCTAGCGCAGAGACTATTAGTACTAGAAAGCTGCATTTAGGCATGAATATGCATATTAGTCACGCCAACAAAGTGGTACAATAAAAAGTAAAAAATATTTTTTTTAGTGTACCTTCCCTACACGTAACGTGGTGATGTATTTTTTTTTCTCGTCTACCCTATAGTGTGGGGTGTCGTTGGATAGGTCTTTTAATAATAATATTGAACCTTTAAGGGTTTGTGAAAATGGTTTTTTAATTAAGTAATCCGTTTATGAAATATTAAGCTTTAAAGCGCTAATTTTTGTTAGACTCAAATGTCCCCCCCCCCCCCTACAGCCAAAACTAAAAATCCAAAAAGTCTGAAAAAAATCTTAAATGAAAGAACATATAACCAATTTTAAAGAAAAACTATCACGACTAAGTAGACATCATTGGTTCTTGAGATACAGGCGATTAAAGTGTTTATACCTACTAAAATCATCAAAGACGGCACCAATTGACTTTAAATAGAAAATTAGTTATTACTTGTTGATTTTTATGTTTGTAGTACTTAACGACTTCGGAACCCTACACTGAGCATGGGCCGACATGCTCTTACCCGGTTAATAGTAACGGCGGCCAAGTTAGAAAAACACCTTATATATTTTTAAATATTATTACATAAAAACTTTTAAGGACATCCATATACATACGTGTGTTAAATCGGTGCCCGAATACTTAAGTGACATAGCAAAAAAAATTCGCTACAATAAAAACTGTGTTACTGTCAAGACCAGGATGTTATTCAACATTAATAAAAAAAAACAATAATAATAATCTTAAGTGCATGCATGACTCGATCTATGAATGTGGAAGAAGCGAAAGAGCTTTGTCAGGATCGTAGCAGGTGCAAAGAAGTGGTCTCTGCCTGCCCCTCTGGGAAACAGGCGTGATTTATGTATGAATGTACCTATGTAATAAAAAAAACTTTACATTTTAAAATGAAAATAATAGTAAATGTTTATTTTAATTTTGAATAGTTTTTCACATGAACATTTCCACATTAAATTACTAAACAACTCTCTCAACGTCCACTGTGGTCAACGAAACATTCTTTAAATATTTAAAATGACTAAGACCTGTTATCTGAATCATGAACGATATTGTGATTTATTGACCTTTAATAACACTGGACTTTTAGACATGGACTTTTCATCGTAAAGAGTAACAGAGATTATAAAATCTAAATAAAAATATCAAATCCCTAGGACATGCCCCGAGTTAGCATTCATGTTTGAATTGCTAGATAAAATTCTGAACACTTTAAACTACCACTAAGCACCAGTGATCGAATTTTTGAGTTTCGTTGAAGGGACAAGACAATTGGCTAAGTTACTAGCATTTTTATGTGTGGAGACGAATGTAATGTATTTTTTTTAACTTGCCGTGCTATAAATTTATATTGTAACATCAATATAGACATAACATCACGCTTTCAATCCTAAAGTGGGGTAAGCAGAGCTACAGAAATACCAACTCTAAAAAGACTTCTTGATAATTCTGTAACCACATTTTGCACATTTATGTTTGTTATATTGGAACATAACATTAATTAATAAATACAGTAAAGTAGACTAAACCTGGAGTCTTAGGATCGCTCTCTTGAGTTTGAAATCTTGAGACTAAAAACGTCTATAGGTCACAGATCCCTTTTACCTATTGTAAATTTAGTGATTATTTTGCCGTTACGTTTCCTCAATATAGAATCAGAATCAGAATCAGAATCAGAATAATCTTTATTCAAGGAGGTTTACAAATAATAAGCTCTTTTGAAACGTCATAGTAGCGACTTAGCCTAAATTGACTGCAGGTTCAAATCGCGACCGATCAGAGAAGAACCTGTAAGAAACTGTCGGATGTCTTTTTTTTTTCGACGTTCGCAACCTTTTTATAGATAAACAATCTAATTGAAATCATTTTGGAACTCATAAATTTCTTATTAGTTACCATAATAATTATAATACGCAATGTTCTTTACCGATGTTAACCTTTAAAAAAAAATTGTAACTTACTTTACAGATAAAATACAGGGTAATTTTTTAATAGGTGCACAAATTTTAATATTTGCTTCGCTATTGTTAATCAATAACACATGTTGTGTTATTTTTACTCTAGCTTAAAAAATATTAGAGATATTGCCGATTCAATGATTGCACTAACTTAATGATATTCATGGACCCTCTAATGCAGGGGTGCGAGGAGAGAGGAGTGTTGTTAAGTTAGTTAATAAATGAAATTTCAAATTTCGAATATCAGTACAGTGTATCGCATACTTACAACTTGACAACCTATGTCATCATTTTAGTGTAACTTTGTGTCCACACGAGAAGGTAAAAAGAGAGATAATTTGCAACAAAAAAATTATTTTTTAACTTGTTTTACTGTCGTAATATATTACATTAACGATACCAAATAATATTTTAAAATTTGTGCACTGATAAAAAAATTACCCTGTATTTGATCATCTGATTGAGAAGAATGCAAATCGTTGTTGGTTCGATTCTCAAGAGAATAAATAGTTCAGAAATATGGGTTTACTGTCTGAGGCTCTATGCTAATCGGTAAAACCATATTGCTTTTGGCATGTTACTGTTTTGTTTTTACTCGGCCATTAGTGTCAACAATACGATTACAAGTCAAAAGCAATATTGTTATATCGAATAGAATGGAGCCTGAGTTCTGCGTTGTTTATGTAGAATTATTCGAAAAGTAATTTAAGGAATTAACTTAAGTAACATCTATTCTGTTAATAAAACCGGTAAAAACACAAACTAAATATAAAACACTCTCCCGCTTAAAACAAAACACTTACATTTTTAGGACGTCCAAGTTAATCCACTGCCTCAAGTTCCTGGTTTTCTGCCAGCTTTTAAAAACTGAGTCCTGATACTTGACTTCCCTTTTGACTCAAGTTCCAGCCGTTAAGCCATTACACTAGCTTGCACTTGACGCCGACGCGTGGCGTTTCACGCGTGCGCGGTTGCACTGACTGCCAAGTTTAAGGGCGGCTTGCGTTCGCGCAGGACAACGCTATGCGCAAATGAGCCAAGAAAGGTAACGAACTAAAATTGGTATAATTAACTGATGAGGTGTTATGTGATGTTATTTTTCTATGAACCAATGGTGTAATGACTAATGTTGTAACGTGACACTATTTATGATGTGAGTTAATAAAAAAAATGGTAATAGACAAATTTTAGTTATTTTATTAGGAGCAACAGGCAAATATAAAAACATAATATTAAAAGTCTCATTTAGAACCGGTATGTACCTACGGAAAATTGTAGGTACTTACATAAAAAACCTCATATCGATAAAACACAAGTTAGATCAATAAACATAAAGATAAATTTATTTAAAAAACATGAGTGAGTTTTTACTGGTGTCATGCAAATTTAATTAAATAAGAATAATGAATAGAACATTATATGAAAGTTCAGCTTTAGTTTCCAACTTAATAACCCTTTCAGCATTGAGTTTATTTGTGACAATTATTGAAACCAATTTTTACTTTTTCAACGCTATGTCAAATACAAAACCATAGCGAATGTCAACTTTGCCTCATAGATACTCAGGTCTATATTGCGATGTCAACCATGACGGAAATATCCGTCAATGGCTTTGAAAAGGTTAATATCCTACCGAGTTGGTTAATAATTGTGTTGCATGAAACCGACCTTAATTATTACAATCCTGTTAACCTTTACATTGTTTAGCTCGAGACTGTTATATACAGTAAAAACATAGCAGAATGCAAATCCTGATGCGTACTGATATTAAGAATATAAAACATTACTACCTTAAAAAATAAAATGACACAAAACTTATTAAATAATACGAGTAAATGTATACCAACTGGCCAACACTTAGCAGGCGTCCTGTGTATAAAACATTTGCATTTTTTGTCATACAAATTATTTATTTACTCATACGTACACATAACATACATAACATCGCGCCTTTATTCCCAGAGTGGAGTAAGCAGAGCTACAGATATACCAACAACTCTAAAATGAATTGTTTATAAATCTTTAATTACATTTTGCACAATCAGGCCAAGAATTTTAGTAGTGTATTAGTGACAGGTTGCAAGCCCATCGCCTAACAGTACTTCAAGCCCTTATTCCCTTAGTCGCCTCTTACGACATCCACGGGAAGACATGGAGTGGCGCTATTCTAACCCGGCAACCACACGCTCGTATCTCGGTCTCATTTATTTTGATTTTTAAGTGCTGTTATGGCTAAGTGGGTGATGCTGTCGAAGGCTTTGGTGTAATCGACAAATTATGCTAAGTATAAGGGAAGGTAAAATTCGGTAAACTTCCATATTCTTGTATTAGGTGTGGTGAGGTTGGGAGAATGGATGAAAGAAGATTGACGAAAACTATATACAGTGCGAAAGTGATTGGAAGTGAAATACTTTTTCGAATCAAATCGGAGAAATTCTGCAAAAGGGCCGAATCCTACGTACCCGAAACCGACGTGCATGCATGACTCGCTGTATGAATGTGGAAGTGAAAGAGCTTTGTCAGGATCGTAGCAGGTGGAAAGAAGTGGTCGCTGCCTACCCCTCTGGGAAACAGGCGTGATTTTATGTATGTGTGTGTAGTTTGAGAGCGTCGGTGGCCGTAAGGTGGTGGTGATCGTAAGGAACCGAGTTCAAACCACCACCTACCAATACCCTGTACCAATGAGTTTTTCAAACTTAAGTGCTCTAACAGTGAAGATAAAACATCGTGAGAACATTCGAACAGCTGAGTGTGTAAGAGGGTAATTGCACAAAAGATATTCGTAATGTCTGTGTTACCTTCCGTGTTTTCACCGAGCGGTCCCGACGGAAGACCAGCGTTGGCTTCACAGCCAGCACATGCTGAGTTGGGACCGTTTCGCGAGAAACATCACTTTTCTATTCTCTTTTCCTTTTTTTTATGTTATTGTTGCGAATAAATGATTTTCTTTCTTCTTTCTTTATTCTAAGTGTATCCGAAAGGCCCATCTGTAAGATAAGGTAAGATGTGTATGTATGTAGAGGTGATCAGTGGTGGAAAATCTAGGGCGAAAGCCAGCCTAGTTAAGAGGTTGGTTTTGCTCGAACTGCCTAGCAATAGGACATTCGATAACTTTAATGAATGCCTTTGTAGATATGAGACATTAAGCTAATCGGTCGATAATGGCTAACGTCGTTTCTATCGCCTTTCTTGTGTATAAGTATGATATTGTTAAATAATTTAGTAAGCGGAAGTAACAAATGTTGTTTGCTAAAAACAAGTGATTCTGCATTTATTTTATCATGCCTAAGGTTTATTAATATAATTGAAAAGTTGAGACTATTTTCTGGACCGATTAAGAAATGGCTTACGTCCTATGGGCTTAAGGGTTTTGACACCTTATCAAAAAATATTCCAGGTTTCAATTTACATTGTATCTTCATGTTTAAAAAAGAGTACTCTATGCTCATCACCGAGTAAACGTATATTTGTAATATTTTACCGGTAAATAATCACGGCTGTCGAGAGCATACCCAATTACAATTGCACCGTAATGATGCTTGTGATACCAGGTCGATGTCGGCTGGCAAGTTTGTTGTGCCGAGGGTGTTTAATTACTACGGCGATAGGTGTCTCCAGAAACGCCTACCCTATATACTCAACAGCCTGCCCTCTGACATCAGACAGGAAGCTATTAAAGCAAAGATTGGTAGAAAGCTGTATAGTTACCTTATTAAAAACATATAGTATTTTAGGATTCTTTATAGTGTTTAGTTTTCATTATAGATTTAATAAGAGAGTAGAGACTGCTCGATCCCTCAGTCAAACTGTGCAAATGGTTTTGTGGGACGTACGAGTATGTTCCTATATATGTTGTAATTTCATCTTTTTAATAAATAAATAAATAATAATAATAAACTATCTGAACCAGCGTTGAACCGTGAAGGTGGAACAAACAAACACTTGCATTTACTTTTTTATTTGACGGCACGCTAGCCTATTTGGCAGTGACCCTGCCTTCGAAGCTAGGGTCCTGGGTTCAAATCCCGGTTAGGGCAGATATTTGTGTGATGAGCACGAGTATTTGTTCATGTTTTTTATGTATTTAAGTATATATTTCTCTATATTAGTATGTTTATCGTTGTCTAGTACCCATAGTACAAGCCTAGAGCTTAGTTTGGGACTAGGTCAATTTGTGTAACATTGTCCTGTGATATTATTATTATTATTTTTATAATATTGACTGGCATATAGATTTCAATTATCGTTATTCCTTTCCGAACTTTAAAATTTTCCACAAAGAAAAGTTACCTATGTTGTTACCTGTGTGAGATGGTTCCTTACTAATTTACTTTTTTATTGATTCATTTATTTTTTATGTAATAAACGCTTACATTAGTGTAGTATTTGTTATTTTTCTCCATTCACAAGTAGCCTTGACTTCCCGATACGGCTTTGACCTTCTCTCCTACTTGGTCAAAGGAACCTAGAGTATGTTGTGCCTTTCGATATAGCTGATGCAAATCATGTTGTATAAGTGAGTGACAAATGGTCAACCATGAGTCGAAGACTTCTACTAACAGTTCCGTATTATCAATCCATTCAAAAAACTTAGGCAGTTGGTTGAGTTTAAGTCTACGTATGAAAAAAAGAAAGGAAAAGCATTTATTCCGTGACAAAAACAGTGCCTAAGTGCAGTAAGTACAAGGGATTAAATAATCGGGCAAGAACATGTCGGACCATGCTCAGTGTAGGGTTCCGAAGCCGTTAATTTTCTATTTAAAGTCATTTGTTGCCTTCTTAGATGATTTTAGTAGGTATAAACACACTTGTGATAGTTTTCCTTTTAATTTCGTTATATGTGCTTTCATTTAAGATTTTTTTCTGTTTTTTTGTATTTTTAGTTTTGTAGGGGGGGTGGCCACTTGACTCTACCAAATATTTGCGCTTTAAAGCTTAATATTTCATAAACGGATCCCTTGATCGAAAAACTTATGTCACAAAGCCACAATATTTTTGAAAGACCTATCCAATGACACCCCACACTATGGGATAGACGAGAAAAAATACATACATCCCCACGTTACGTGTAGGGAGGTACCCTATTTTTTTGTTGTTTTATTTTATTTTACCATTTTGTTGGCGTGACTAATATGCATATTCATGCCAAATTACAGCTTTCTAGTACTAAGAGTCTCTGCGCTAGGCTGCGGACGGACGGACGGATGGACATGGCGTATCTGTAAGGGTTCCTAGTTTGACTACGGAACCCTAAAAACAAAATAAAACACAATGGCGAACATACCTGCAACTGGTAAATATCTAAGCCTACTTGTGAAAAATGTGGTTACAGAATTATTAACAAGTCTTTTTAGTGTTCTGTAGCTCTGCCTACCCCATTCTGGGAATAAAGGCGTGATGTTATGTATGTATGTGTATGTATTTTCTTTTAAACGGCAATTATTATTACAAATACAAATTTTATTATTAAAAAAAAATATCGTAATTTTAAATGTCATCTTGACCTTGACAGTAACATCGATATCATTTTTTTTCGCAGAAATATTTTGCTTATCACTTTAGTACTCGTGCTTTAGTTAGCACACGTATGCTAATAAGGTGCTATGGACCCACTGAAATAGATCGCCACTCAGTATAAAGTTGCTGCACCGACATGGTAGGTACTGTAACACTGGTTTTCTGTGGGTGGTTGTTAGTGGGATAGCGAGCGATATATTTTTATATAGTTTTCCTTTAAAAAAAAGTACCTATATGTCCTTCCACTTAAGATTTTTTTCTGATTTTTAGCATTTGTAGTTTTGGCTGTAGGTGGAGGGGGGGGGGGACACGTGAGTCTAACAAAAATTAGCGCTTTATAGCTTAATATTTTATAAACGGTTTGCTTAATCGAAAAACTGTTTTTACAACCCCGTAATATTTTTGAAAGACCTATCCAACGACAGCCCACACTATGGGGTAGACGTGAAAAAAAATACATCCCCACGTGACGTGTAGGGGAGGTACACTAAAAAAATATTTTATCTAGTTTTTTTTTAACCACTGTGTTGGCGTTACTAATATGTATATTCATGCCAAATTAACGCTTTCTAATACTAAGAGTCTCCGAGCTAGACTGCGGACGGAAGGGTCGGACATGGCGAAACTATAAGGGTTACTAGTTTGACTAACGGAACCCTAAAAACGGACGAATTATGGACGTCCTCCTTTTTAGGACTCGATAAAAATTGATTTATTAGATGAAACTGAACTGCACGTACAAAACCCAGAAAAAGATGGCTCGGAATATTTTTTTTAACCTTTTATATTTTATTTGGCAATGTTATTTATCCTCAAGTTGCGGAGACAAGTTCTCTTTAGGTAGTGAAAGGAGGTAGCACCTTGACTACAAGATAAACATATTTTTTCTGTTTTTGTTTCATATTCTGAGAACGGAATTATGTATAGCTTTTGGAAAAATAAAAATCTCAACAACAAGAACAAGATACGATCTATGATTATTTTAACACCTTTTATATACGCTTGTCTACTCCGTTTATGCAAATAGACTATTCATTCATTCATTCGTTCATTCATTTAGGGTGAATCAACTTTTAAAGTCCTCCTTTTCTACACGCTAATAAAATCTTACTAGAATATGTGAGATTGATAATGGTTTACACATGTTAAAATTAGATAATCAGATTTACGGATTTCACTATTCATAATCATAAACCAATTCTATAATTTTGTAAAAACATGGTAACGCAGTGGAAAATGCACGTTTTTCATACAAAACCCGGGGACAACGTCGTCCCCTGCGTACCTGATATATTTGTGTAAATCATAGAAGAATTTTTAAAATTGTCAGCTAGAAAGTAAGTTTAATTGTCTGATTTATTCAATATATTGACCACATCAAAAAAAAAATTGCATTCTACCAAATTAAGGTGATATAGTGAGACATGTCGAAAATTGGGGAGTACCTTAAAAGTTGATTCACCCTTTAATCCCTTTCCCTCTGTAGCCTTCTCTATGTACAGTAACGGTTAATTGTTGGGCCACTATGAAACCTTGTCGCACTTGACATCTTTCTTGTGACGTGGCATTCACATTATGACAGGGTCCTATGGTCACACATAAAGTTCGTGATGGTATTTAAAAAAGTCGCCAAGTGCGAGTTGAAATCTTACATCAAGGGTGTCACCGTATAATATTTAACACTATTATTATTTTTATACATATACACACTGTCACAGACGGACAGGCAGAAGAATGGATAGAGGAGCCACTATTAAACTATTAAATCAAAATTGGATAGTGTCGTCTACATATGTCGGAACCAGATTTTTCGGCGAAACCCGAATTTTCCCGAAGATGGCGTCACAGATCGATTTTTAACCGCACAAAATCAATTTTATCAAAATCGTAAGAGTCGCTTTCGAGAACGTGATAAAAAACAAATATACAAAAATTGCTCGCTTATACTGGGTAATTTTGGAGTCATGATCCGGAATGGCCAAAATTGAACAAGATGGTCATACTGAACATCTTTTCCGATAGGACCAACTACGAAATCGCCAAAAAAAAGCTGTTCCTTACATTAACGGTAAATGAATTAAGAGTTAATGTATGGAACAGCTGGTTTTTTTGGAGATTTTGTGGTTGGTCCCATCGGAAAGGTTGTTCAGTATGACCATCTTATTCACTTCTGGCCATTCCGGATCATGACCCCAAAATCACCCAGTATAATATAATAGGGTACGTTTACATTATTTACGGTACCCTAACAACGTGTGAACCATCAACACAGAATGTGCTTTAAAAATATCATACAATCGTGCATGAGTCATATTAAGTGATCCGTTGATTGAAATAGCTATAAGCAAGTCATTATTTTTTTCTCATATCAATTGTTTCCGCTCAATCACCAATCCCTTGAAGGTCTTGACTTTAATAGATATATCTGATACAATGTATTAAGATGTTGAGATAATAAATTTGAATTTGAAGTTACTCGCCCACCAACATCACGCCTTCATTCCCAGAGAGGGGTTGGCAGAGCTACAGAAACACCAACAGCTCTAAAAAGACTTGTTTATAATTCTATAACCACATTTTGCACAAGTAGGCTAAGATATTCACCAGTATATTAGTGACAGGTTGCAAGCCCATCGCCAAACAGTACTACAAACCTTAATTCCGTTAGTCACCTCTTACGACATCCACGGGAAGACATGGAGTGGCACTATTCTAACCCGGCAACCACATGGGCAAGTCATATATTGTAATAAATTACCATGCCTTGCACACATATTTGGTGTAAAGTCATAAATAAAAATCAATTTCAAAATTAGTCGGGAAACCAATTTTTTTATGTATATTTTGTTTATTTATGTATATCCATACATAACATAACGCCTTTATTTCCAGAGTGGCGTAGGCAAAGCTATAGAAATACGAACAACTCCAAAATTACTTGTTTATAATTCTGTAACCACATTTTGCACAATCAGGGCAAGAAGTTTACTAGTGCATCGTAGTGTTGTTCTCCTAATCATTATTTTTAATTATGATTAGGAGAATTTTTAATGTAACTCACTTTTAAGTATTATTGTATTTCATAATTGATAAAAATGACCTTCTGAAGCGCTAGTAGATTCACTGGATATTACCGAAGTGTAAAAGAGCCCTCTTGTGGCTAATTTACTGAATGAATGATTGAATTGAATTGCATTAGTGACAGGTTGCAAGCCCACAGCCTAAAAGTACTACAAGCCCTTATTCCTTTAGTCGCCTCTTACGACATCCACGGGAGACATGGAGAGGCACTATTCTAACCCGGCAACCACACGGGTTTATGTACGTGTTGTTACAGACAAAGTCAAATAAACCGAAGTGAACCGAGGACGGGTCCCTATTATACAAATTTCCGTAAAAAAAATGTTGCATAAGGCCATACGGAAAGCGAAAGGGATTAACATTACTCATAACTGCACGCATGGTACGATATGGCTACCCGTTTTTAGGGTTCCGTTACCAAAGGGTAAAACCGGGCAATAGCATGTCGGACAATGCTCAGTGTAGGGTTCCGAAGCTGTCAAGTACTACAAACATAAAAGTTAACTAGTAATAACTAATTTTCTATTTAAAGTCAATTGGTGCCGTCTTAGATGATTTTAGTAGGTAAAAATACTTTTATCGCCTGTATCTCAAGAGCCAATGATGTCTTCTTAGTCGTGATAGTTTTCCTTTAAAATTCATTATATGCTCTTTCATTTAAGTTTTTTTCAGATTTAGTGGTGGTAGGACTCTGTGCAGGGTCCGTCCGGATCGCTACCACCATCTTATCCATTAGCCACCCGCCAAGCAACAGTGTTCGCATTGTTGTGTTTCGATGTGGGGATAAGACAACCGGTGAAATTACTAGCATAGAGGCATTCCATCTTAGTCCTCAGGGTTGGCAACGCATTTGAGGTCTTGGGATTATAGTCTTGAGAATTCAAATGTCTATGGGTCTCAGATTCCACTTACCATCAGGTGGCCTGAGTGCTCGTGTGACTTCTCCTTAACATAAAAAAAAATAAAAATAAATGTTGTTTTGGCTGTAGGGTGGGGGGACACTTGATTCTAAAGAAAATTAGCACTAAAGCTTAATATTTCATAAACGGAAGGTAGCCTAGATTTTTTTTTACATTTTATTGTACATATCACTTTGTTGGCGTGACTAATATATTCATGCCAAAATACAGTTTTCTAGTACTAAGGGTCTCTGAGCTAGGCTGCAGACGGACGACGGACGGACGGACATGGCGAAACTATAAGGGTAGTTTGACTACGGAACCCTAAAAACCCTATTACTAAGACTTCGCTGTCCGTCCGTCCGTCCGTCTGTCGCCAGGCTGTATCTTGTGAACCATGATAGTTAGATAGTTGAAATTTTCACAGATGAATACTAAAAACAGAATAATTAAATATATGAAGGTGCTTCCATACAACAAACGTGATTTTTGTGCTCGATAGGTAGACGCTTGATATATTTCCAGAATATTTGGTTTATAAATTCACTTCAAAATAAATTATTTAATTTATTTTCTTATTTTTTTATGTTAATTAGAAGGCACACGAGCACTCAGGCCACCTGATGGTAAGTGGAATCTGAGACTCATAGACATTTGAATTCTCAAGACTATAATCCTAAGACCTCAAATGCGTCGCCAACCCTGAGGACTAAGATGGAAAGCCTCTATGCTAGTAATTTCACCGGTTGTCTTATCCGCACGCCGGCACACAACAATGCGAACACTGTTGCTTGGCGGGTGGTTAATGGATAAGATGGTGGTAGCGATTCGGACGGACCCTGCACGGGGTCCTACCACCACTAAAACTTTGTTTTAATTATATTAAAACAAATGTTTAAGGGGGCTTCCATAAAACAGACATATTTTTTTTTGTTTTTGTAGATAATGGTACGGAACACTTCGTGCGTGAGTCCGACTCGCACTTGGCCCGTTTTTTTAGCAAAACCTGCTTTTTAACCATCTCACGACTGCATTGAATGCGTTTTTTGTGACTATCAAGTATTATATTATAACGAAAGGAAACACCAAAGACCTTGGCGATTTCCTTAAAACTTATTGGTAACTAATTGATACGAGGTTACCTGGGGGGTTATCATGAGCTAGCTTTGCAGTTCATTTTACGGTCAGCGTAAAGGACAAAGCTATGGCGGTTATATAGCTCTGTCCTTTTCTCTGAGCGTAAACAGAACTGCATTGTTATGTCATGATAACCCCCCTGAAGCGTAATGAAAACGTTTTTTTGTTACTTAATTAGATATTAGTGATATTACTGCTACTTTGATGATCGCATCATTGATTATTTAATTGTAATTCAACAACAAAGAACCAGGAAAATATTTTAAAGTTCATTTTGATGTGATGCTTCGCCAAATAAATGTATTTAAGTACAATTGTTTGCTGCTTTAGCATGTTTTTGTAAATGGTTTTTATTCCCTTTTGACCATTTTTTCTTCATATCCCACGGTTTTGTATGCACAATGAATGCAGTCTATCTAAAATCTTACTTTTTCAGATGAAGAGAACTGACAGTTTACGAGTTTTATTTAGATGAAAAGCTAATGCGGGCTGAGGGTTCTCTGCCGCCGTACAGTAGGTATTACTTTATTCCGTTTTAAATTATCAAAAACTTATTATATTATTATTTTTATTTGTTAATTTTTTAAACAAATCGGGAAAATACTGGAAAAGGGCCGAATCTTAAGTACTTACCCGAAACCGACGTGCATGCACGACTTTAAAAATTAATGTGTTAAAAAGTGTCATTAATAGGATGTTGATACTTAGCACAAATAATCCTCACTATAAGAAGTGCCCGAAAAAAAACCCAAAGTTATCTTTTCATTTCAATTAAATTAGCAGTGGGTCGCCCCACTACGTGACGTGAATCCAAAGTTTTTTACTACCTATATTTTTATTTTTTCTGGTGTTCGATTTTTTAAGCAGCCAGTTTTATTTCCAAAGTTTTAAACATGACTAAACTTTGTGTAAACACATCAGTTTTGTTACTGGCATGTTACGAAACCTTCCTGAATTGATTTTCCCCAATTATTTAAATTGTATTAGTATCCTTTCGATTTATAAAACCTCGTAGCGGTAAGTGGTTTGTTTTGTTTGTCCGTACAGTAGTCTGATCATTAAGCTAAATACTACGTGATATGGACGTACAAACAAACATAAGTGCTACTAGTATCCGTGATCTGTGTAAGTAAATCATTTAATTTATCCACAGCACTTCTGTATGCAGGGTTCCTTATAAAGTCAATGAGATAAGTTTCGCCATGTCCGTCTGTCTGTCCGCGGTTATACACCACATCCTAGATAGCCCTTAAAAATCATTCGTAGACATACATTATCAGTTTTTAGGTTTGTGGAAACTTTGAAATCTATAAGTGTAGTTTTCGCTAGCAACCCTCAATCACCTTAGTAATAAAAAGCACCTGTAACGATTTTTTTTTGAGTGGTGGTAGGGCCCTGTGCACGATCCGTCCGGATCGCTACCACCATCTTATCCATTAACCACCCGCCAAGCAACAGTGTTCGCATTGTTGTGTTCCAAATCAAATCAAATCAAATCATTTATTGCATATCACATTACATAGGTTGATGGAATTGTAAGTAGGTATACATGTGACGCCCTGCAAGGGCACAGCAACATGAGAGGGTCAGCTTAACAATTATTCTCTTTGTTAACAATAGGTAAGTAATTTCCTGGCGATCTAGAGCTATCGGAGTACAAATTAACTATAAATATCTAGTATTGAAATATTCACTTAAGCTGTAGAAAGATTTAATTATTAAGAATGTTTTTAGTTGTTTGTTGAATAGAATTGGTTTTTCAATGCTTTTTATAGAATTCGGGAGGTGATTATATATTTTAATTAACATGTGATGTGGGCTGGATGTTACTAGTTTTAATTTGGAAAAGGGCAGTTTAAGTTTATTCAGGTCTCTGTCGTTTCTTTTTTGTACACTTTTTTTTAGCGAATACAGCTCTTTATATTTTGTGACGAATTTACATGCTTCTAGAATGTAGACAGAAGTAAGGGTTAGGATTTGAAATTTAATAAAATAAGGCTTGCATGATTCCATATTACTAATATTAGCTAAAATCCGGATACACTTTTTTTGGAGGGTAAAAATCTTGTCTATATGGCAACTATTTCCCCACAATACTTTTCCTGTGTGGGGATGAGACAACCGGTGAAATTACTAGCATAGAGGCATTCCATCTTAGTCCTCAGGGTTGGCAACGCGGTCTTAGGATTATAGTCTTGAGAATTCAAATGTCTATGGGTCTCAGATTCCACTTACCATCAGGTGGCCTGAGTGCTCGTGTGCCTTCTCCTTAACATAAAAAAAAACTATCACAACTAAGGCTCGATTGGTTCTGGAGATTAAAGTGTTTATGCCTATTAAAATCTTCTTTTAGGGTTCTGTACCTACAAGGTCAAACAGGACCCTATTACTAAGACCCCGCTGTCCGTCCGTCTGTCACCAGGCAGGTGAGATACATCTCATGACCCGGGATAGTTAGACAGTTTAAATGTTCACCGATGATGTATTTCTATTGCCGTTATAACAATAAATACTAAAATCAGAATAAAATAAATATTTAAGGGGGCTCCCATACAACAAACGTGTTTCTCAATATTGATAACGGCAGCAGATAGATTCTTGAAATATTCATAGAGCATTTAATAATAATAAATAATAATAATAATCACAGGACAATGTCACACAAATTGACCTAGTCCCAAACTAAGCTCTAGGCTTGTACTATGGGTACTAGACAACGATAAACTTACTTATATAGAGAAATAAATACTTAAATACATAGAAAACATCCAAGACTCAGGAACAAATACTCGTGCTCATCACACAAATATCTGCCCTTACCGGGATTTGAACCCAGGACCCCTAGCTTCGAAGGCAGGGTCACTCCCAACTAGGCTAGCGTGTCGTCATTTAGATTATTATATACACTTTATAAATAAATGACGACACGGTGGCCTAGTTGGGAGTGACCCTGCCTCCGAAGCCAGCGGTCCTGGGTTCAAATCCCGGTAAGGGCAGATATTTGTGTGATGAGCGCGAATATTTGTTCCTGAGTCTTGGATGTTTTGTATGTATATAAGTATGTATTTCTCTATATAAGTATATTTATCGTTGTCTAGTAGGTACCCATAGTACAAGCCTAGAGCTTAGTTTGGGACTAGGTCAATTTGTGTGAGATTGTCCCCTGATATTTATTTATTTAAATAATTAAATCAAATCAAAACAATAATTTAAGGGGAGCTCCCATTCAACAGACATATTAGATAATACTTTTTCTGTACACGTGTTAGGAGGTCCTCGATGCTCCGTTCCCTAAGATAAATAAACATTAGGGGAGACCGAGGAGAGTTGTAACAGAGGTGAGTTGCGACAAAGCCAATTTCTCTGAACCTATGACAGTGTATCGAGCTGAAAACTTCGCAAATTCGTTGCTCTTTCGGCACTCCACCGTTTTCGTGAAGTTGTCAGCTTGCTAACTGTCATAGGTGCAGACAAATCGGCTTGGTCACAACTCACCTTTGTTACAACTCACCTCGGTCTCCTCTAGTAAGACATTTCCTGGTCAATAACCGTTCCAAGTTTAAAAGAAAAATAAAAACCAAAGCCGCATACGAACTGCTACAATTTACAAAAGTTTTGTAAACACTGTCACGTATTGATATACCTATTTACACGTAATTTTTAAGGCGCCATCACAATTTAAGTTACAGAAGATCCAACTCTCTGCGGTTTGCGCAAGGGCTATAAATTAAACACAAGGTTCATAGGAGTTACACCCTTTTCCCTAGGCAGCGCGGAATACTTTGATGCCATAAGATTCAAAATCGGTGTCTATTTTGTCCCTCCGCAAAATTGCGGAACGTTGTACAAAAACCTCAATTCAATGTGCAAAGTTAAATAAATATTCAAGAAAACCTTGGATTGTGAACGTTATCAATTTTTCCCAGGTCCACAGATTTCTATTAACTTCATGTTACAATAAACTTGACTGCATGACAAGAAATACACATTGAGATCATCAACATAAAATGCAACAGAATGCATAAAAAAAATGGCACACAAATTGAAACATTTGACCAAAAATACTTTGGCCTAACGAAATAGACCCCTTATCCCAACACCGGAATATAACTATGCGAATACTGAAGCGAGAGGTTAACGGATAAGATGGTGGTAGCGACCTGAGGGGTTACCATGACATTCTATGCAATTCAGTTTAGAATGAGCGTAAAGGACCAAGCTATAGCAGTTAAATAGCTCTGTCTCTTTCTCTCACCGTAAACTGAATTGCTTAGACATGTCAGGCAATAGCCAAGATGCGTTCGCTAACTAGCTTTTCTATTCATTTGGTTTTTAAACCAGTCGCATCACTGGTAGATCACGTGATTTAATTAAGTATTAAATAATTTATTAACTATTTGTTTATTTACCGTCAACTATGTTAAAAAACACAATAAATAAATAAATAATCACAGAACAATGTCACACAAATTGACCTAGTCCCAAACTAAGCTCTAGGCGTGTACTATGGGTACTAGACAACGATAAACTTACTAATAGAGAAATATATACTTAAATACGTAGAATACATCCATGACTCAGGAACAAGTATTCGCGCTTATCACACGAACATCTGCCCTTACCAGGATTTGAACCCAGGACCGCTGGCTTCGGAGGCAGGGTCACTCCCAACTACGCCACCGTGTCGTCAAATCCCCTCTTTCTACCCACTCACCCTCTTACATACTCAGCTGTTTGAATGTGCAGGTTTCCTCACGATGTTTTCCTTCACCGTAAAAGCTTCGGGTAATGTACTCGTACTTAAGTTAGACACACAGAGCCCGAAGAATAGCGAGACTTAAGTGGCAGTGGGCGGGGCACATTGCTCGCAGGACTGATGGCCGATGGGGCCAGAAAGTTCTTGAATGGCGTCCACGGACCGGGAGACGAGCTGTTGGTAGGCCTCCAACAAGATGGAGCGACGACCTCGTAAGGATCGCGGGATCGCGATGGATGCGGAAGGCACAAGACCGGTCTAAGTGGAGAGCCTTGGGGGAGGCCTATGTCCAGCAATGGACGTCTTTCGGCTGAAATGATGATGATGATGACTAAACTTAGAAAAACTCATTGGTACATGGTGACCGCGGGGGTTTGAACTCGGTACCTTACGATCACGGGTCGACCCGCTAAGCCACTAGGCCACCGACGCTCTTAAGAATCTCTAGTGAATGATGATTAGACGCCGGATTTTAGTGGCAGTGACGTCACAATAGGGTAGTTTGGGGAGTAAATGGAACGGTGTTTATTAATACAATTTGTTAATTAATACCAGGGACCGGCCCGCTATCCCATTCAAGGGGTTTTTATAAGGGTTTTACTTAGAAAAATCATATCGCTTAAAAGCCGTTTGATTTACTTTTAAAACCCGCTGTCCCATTCAAGGGGTTTCTAATGGGTTTTATAAGTATTTTACTTAGGAAAGCCGTTCGATATGCCTTTTAAAGCGGTATTTATAAGGGTTATCCGTGCTTTAGCTTTTTTTTTTTTTATGTTAAGGAGAAGGCACCCGAGCTCTCAGGCCACCTGATGGTAAGTGGAATCTGAGACCCATAGACATTTGAATTCTCAATACTATAATCCTAAGACCTCAAATGCGTTGCCAACCCTGAGGACTAAGATGGTATGCCTCTATGCTAGTAATTTCACCGGTTGTCTTATCCCCACACCGGAACACAACAATGCGAACACTGTTGCTTGGCGGGTGGTTAATGGATAAGATGGTGGTAGCGATCCGGACGGACCCTGCACAGGGTCCTACCACCACTTGCTGTTAAGGTTTCCCTTATAGTGAATAACTTAGTCATATATTTCGTTCCAAAAGGTTTTAGTGGGGTATTCTATTGAGAGGTTAGACTTTCAAATTCTTCTATCGGTGAATGGGTGGGCGGGTAACTAGGCAGCCACGAAACATAAAAAATATTACCGCAAGTCATTTAGAACAACTTTTGATCTGTTACAGAGAGTCAGTTAACGAAAGAACATCGTCGATTAATTAATCAATTGACAATTGACTTGTAGGTAATTTATATAGTGGATGACTAGTACAATTTTAATCCCACATAACACCAATAGACTAGGTTGCCGTATTAATTAACACCGTTCCATTTACTCCCCAAATTACCCTATTGTGACGTCAGTGCCACAAAAATCCGCGGTCTAATGATGATATTATACGCCGATTTTTTTATTTTTTTTTTATGTTAAGGAGAAGGCACACTAGCATTCAGGCCACCCGATGGTAAGTGGAATCTGAGACCCATAGACATTTGAATTCTCAAGACTATAATCCTAACACCTCAAATGCGTTGCCAACCCTGAGGACTAAGATGAAATGCCTCTATGCTACTAATTTAACCGGTTGTCTTATCCCCACGCCGGAACACAACAATGCGAACACTGTTGCTTGGCGGGTGGTTAATGGACAAGATGGTGGTAGCGATCCGGACGAACCCTGCATAGGGTCCTACCACCACTAAAACCCATAAACCCATTCCGATCGAGCAGGGTCATTCACTGCAACAGGTCACGTTGACTCTTCAACAATAAACGAAAGTTGTTTGCGAAGATCCACAGAGAAGGTATAAATTACAGCAAAAAACAAACTGATCACTTATCTTCGACCTTTTTAACTGATATTTATCTCCGCTAAGAGAGTAATGGCACGTAAACTGCCCGTAATGATTGTGCGCATCAAAGTTAAAGTTCGTGTGGTTTATTCTGCCAAGGATCCGTGGAATAATTAACCAAGAGGTGGTCGATTGGTTTTAAAAGTGGATTCCTAGCTTTTTTGATTAGAACTGCTTTCTTCATCTGTATTTCGTGAGAAATTAACATACTTAGATATTCATAAGACAAGAAGAGGCTGTTAGTTAAGCTATGTATATTATCGCTAGAATGATATATTTATTCCATTTAATCAACGTGTAAAAGGGCCCTAATATGCCCAATTTAATGTATAAATAGTTGAATTTTAATTAAAACTTGATTCGATTATAAAAATAACTGAAAAGAAAAACTAGCGACTTGCTGGCTCTGACCGCTACCAATTTTATATTTTATGAATACGCAATAAAAATGATACTAACTTAAGTCGCAGTTCAACAATAAAATTCATTGAAGATAATTGTTACACTAATATTTTTTTTTAGTATCATCTTTATTCACACATAACATTACGCCTTTATTCCCAGAGTGGGGTAGGCAGAGCTACAGAATTACTAAACAACTCTAAAAAGACTTGCTTGTAATTCTGTTACCACATTTTGCACAACCAAGAAAAGAAGTTTACTAGTGTATTAGTGACAGGTTGCAAGCCCATCGCCTAACAGTACTACAAGCCTTTATTCCCTTAGTCGCCTCGTACGACATCCGCGGGAAGACATGGAGAGGCACCATTGTAACCCGGCAACCACACGGGATCTTTATTCATAAACGGAAATTCTGTGAATTTAACCGTTATTACGCTTAATTCAAATATTTCGAATAACGGTGATTCACGGTTGGTTTTAACGGTCACTCTTAGTTAGTACCAGACGGGCAATTTTTGAAGCTCATCGACGAAAAATGACTAACTTTAAAATTAATTCGTGAAGCTTTTAAAGCTACGAGCGGGCTCACCTTTTGGATTTGATATCATAACGCCTTTATCATGTTAAAACCAAAAGGTGGAACCGCACGTAGATTAAATATCTGCACAAATTGATTTAAAAGTTACTTGGTCATTTTTCGCCGGTGAGTTTCAAAACTTGCCCCCTGGGCGACCGAGCTCTAGTCGGGTGTACGTATGTATGACACTATTTAAATCACAATTTGATAGAGTCGTCTATATATTACGTCAATTACTACAGGTCAATTTTTAACCTGAAAAACCCCAATATCGCTAGTGCCGTTTTCGAGAACTCCTTAGTAACTTTTATCTGACACAAAGGCTATTTAAAGTTTGTTTATAACTAGGAACAATCAGTTAAACAAACAAAGTTACGGAACCACTCAACTCATTACGCTTAATAAAAAGCTGTTATACCACATTACGTACGTCCAGGGTCACCTGCTTGAATGTATTTAATCGAATTAAAGATACAGTGGATTTATTTCACTCCTCACAGCCTTGGAATACCTTGAGGTTCCGGATAGGACATAAATACTCGAATTCAACAGGACAGTGACCGATAATTAGGGAAGATTTCATTTTAAGGTTCGATATGAATTTATACAAAATCGGCAAAAGCATGTCGGGCATTGCTCAGTGTAGCGTTCCGAAGCTGTTAAGGTATTAAACACAAAAAACCACAAGTATGGCCTAATTTTCTATTTAAATTTATTTAGTGCCATCTTAGATTGTCTTCTTAGTCGTGATGGATTTCTCTTAAATTCATTGTAATGTGCTTTCATTTAAAAAACAAGTTTTTTTTTTCCCTTTGCCTACGCGACTAATATTTATATTCATGCCAAATTTTAATAACAACTTTCTAGTACTAAGAGTCTCAGAGCTAAGCTGCGGACGAATGGACAGACGGATGGACAAACGGACATGGCGAAGCTACTTAGGTACCTATAAGGGTTCCTAGTTTGACTATGGAACCCATAAAGTAACTTTTACCAGCGGTTTTGCATGCGTATTACGTTTGTAATAATAGTTGTTACCCGCAACTCCATTTGCTTAGACATTTCTAAATTCCCTTTTGAATTTTCTATTCCTGATGTAAAAAACCCTTTACATATTTTCCGATCCCGATTCGTCCCAGTCGCAAGGTTTTCTATTAAATTTATGATTATATCGAAATAGACGATATGTTTTGTTAATTTTGCAGTAGGAACCCCATTCTCGAGACTTCTAGATGATTTTTGAAATATGACAAAAAAAAATATGCAGTTGACAGTATATCTCGCATGAAAATTCATCTCGAAATCACGAGAACGGGGTCCCAGATACGAAGGGCCAAAGCAAAGATTATGACTCCGCGAAGAGGACTTCCGTCGACACTATTACATTTATTTCTGATGTAGTAAATAATGCGACAGAAAAAACGCGTTGGGGGTATAATACGACTGTGAAAAGTTGAGTCGGGAAAAATTGCAATGGAAATTCTGCTAAGTTAAGCATGCAATTTAAATGTTCTATTAAGGCTTGTTTTTTTTTTTTTTTTTTTTTATATGTTAAGGAGATCGCCCACGAGCACTCAGGCCACCTGATGGTAAGTGGAATCTGAGACCCATAGACATTTGAAGTCTCAAGACTATAATCCCAAGACCTCAAATGCGTTGCCAACCCTGAGGACTAAGATGGAATGCCTCTATGCTCTATTTCACCGGTTGTCTTATCCCCACACCGGAACACAACAATGCGAACACTGTTGCTTGGCGGGTGGTTAATGGATAAGATGGTGGTAGCGATCCGGAGGGACCCTGCACAGGGTCCTACCACCACTAAAATTGTATGATTAACTACGCTTAACTATGGTTCAACATCTTGGTATTTACCTACCCAAATATTAATTAAAACTATCACTCAACGTCATTATTCCAATTTCAACAACATTTACTGTTTACAAAACGAGTAGTTAGATTAGATTCTATTATCATTTAATTCTCAAGTATCAATGTGAGACAACAAAATTAAACATGTCAAGCTACAATCCACCTTATCTTGAAGCAATAAGAACGTTAATCATGCACATACCTAAGTAAATAAAATGTTAAGCACACAACTCTTTAATTCATTCAGTAAAGAATAGAACTCGCAAACAAACGAACGTTTAAAAATGGCGGAAAAAACAGTGGAAAAAATTGCAGTTATCACTGGAGCTAATAAGGGCTTGGGATTCGCAGTAGTCAAGGGATTGTGCCAAAGATTTCAAGGAGTTGTTTATTTAACAGCGAGAAATGAAACAAGAGGAAGAAAAGCAGTTGAAACATTGGAAAAACTCGGACTTCATCCTAAATTCCATACACTTGACGTAAGTGACGAAAACAGTGTCAAGAACTTTGCTAACTTTTTAAAAACCCAACACGGGGGCTTAGATATTTTGGTTAATAATGCCGCAATTTTAGAATGGGATCAAATTTATCCAACGTACGAAGCTGCTAAAAGAAATATCGATGTGAATTATAAAAGTTTATTGACTATAGAAAAATATGTATTTCCATTGCTAAGAGAAGGAGCTAGAGTTGTCAACGTTTCTAGCGCTTGCGGACATCTTTCGAATTTGAGGAACGAGAAATGGTTAACAAGATTGCAGGATGAAGATTTGAATATCGAACAAGTCAACCATTTTGTTGATGAATATTTGGACGGTGTGAAAAACGGAACGTTTGATAAGAGCGACTTCGCTGATGATGGTAAACACGCAGAGCATAGAGTATCGAAAATCGCTGTGAATGCTTTGACGATGATACAACAGAGGAAGTACTATGACAAGGACATTTCTATCAATGCGGTGCATCCAGGACATGTTAAGACAGATATGTCCCAAGGTGAAGGTGACCTTAGCCCTGATGAAGCGGCTAAGAACATACTGTATCTAATTTTAGACGCATCACCCAATTTGAAAGGTATTTTTATGTGGCACGACGGGAAATTAGTCGACTGGTTTGATACTGATGGGGACTATTATTACAAATGTCAGTGGTAAATTAAATATACCGTAAAATGTTGTACTTAGTTTTATTTCTTTACGCTGTTTAATAGACTTTAAGTTATTGCACACTATAGTACCTTGTCACTTTCACGTCATATATGAAATGCTGTATGAATCTGTAAAAAGGTGAAAGCGATAAGGTACAAAAGTTTGTAACAACTTACAAGGCTGACTGTACTTACCTACTAAAAATGTATTTATTTCATCAGAGGAAACCATATTTTTGACATTCTATCGCTTGGTCTATTATTATGAGAGCTCTTATTTACTTGACACTAGGTATATAATGGCGGACGAGTTAAGAATAATACGAAAACATGTCACAAGCAATATGGGTTTACCAAGTTGAATAGAGCCGCAGGTAGTTTTACATTAAGGCGGAGTTCGTATTTGAAACGGAACTACGTTGTTTAACATTTGTTATCCCGAAAAATTTAAATAGGTCCATTTGGAGCAACGCAAGATGAATTCGGTAAAACAATGTACCTAAACAGCATATCATAAGGTAAACCAAATGACATTTAATGAATCTATAGCCATCTTACTATCTTATAGGTGAAAAACTAAGTAAAGGACAGAGCTATGACAGTTATATAGCGCTGTCCTTTTCTCTGAGCGTAAACAGAACTGCATTGTTATGTCATGATAATCCCCTTGTTGTACAAAAATAATAAGGAACTTGCGTCAAATTTCAAATAAAGAATGTCTACCCTCCTAAGCCGATAGCTATGGAGGCGATATACGCAACGGGCCTATGGAGCCCTCCGTGTCCAGTACAACAACGCGTTCCGGGTGATAGTGGGGCTGCCTCGCTTCTGTAGTGCATCAGGGATGTTCGCAGCTGCCGGGGTCGACTGTTTCCACACCACCATGCGTAAGCGGGCCTCGTCCCTGGTGCGCCGCGTGCGCGCCAGCCCCAATATCATCCTTCGTATGATTGGCAGTAGGGTAGACTGCCCCTACATACGTCATTGTTGTCAGTTGCATGCCCCTAGTAATTAGTGTACTATTATTATTAAGTACTAACAATTACATTTAAAGAACTACTAACATTAATATGAGTTGTAATTTTCTCGAATTAAATGATTTCTATTCTATTCTATTCTATTCTAAGCCAATAGGCAGTTTCTCATATTCAATAGCCAAAGTAGATTCAATCCTGTTGAGTTAGTAATAAGATTGCATTTGCT
Organism: Acleris holmiana; assembly: GCA_949316455.1. Classification (NCBI taxonomy): domain Eukaryota; kingdom Metazoa; phylum Arthropoda; class Insecta; order Lepidoptera; family Tortricidae; genus Acleris; species Acleris holmiana. Next base: position 877,548 of record OX438782.1, on the reverse strand, counting down.
ACAGGAGCTTTGTCTGAGATACTGTCTGTGTTTTATCCGGCAAGTTTAAGAAGTCCCGTCGGAGCATACAAAACACATTTTAGCGCGTGCCTTCTCAATTAGGCAGCAGGCAGGTGAGTCGAGTTCAGTGTAAACTAAAAAAAACTTCACCTTTGAGGATCGACGAAGTGCTGTGTTGAGAGAATCACCCCCCAGGAAAGTACATATAACAGGTTCTTTACCTAAGTTTTTCACCTATACTACTAGTTTGGATTTATGGATGGATGTTTATTACTCATTCACGCCAGAACGGATGAACGGGTCTAGATGAATGGGTACAAAGATAGATTATAGTCTGCAATAGGACAAAGGCTACTTTTATCCCGACTTCTATGCAGACGGAGCCGCGGGAAACCACTAGTACCTATACTATAAATTAATTGTTAAAGTAGGACTTTGTCGCCAAATATCAATGACAAATTAACCAGCTATTCTCAAAGTGTAAGGCCGCTTCCTGACTTGTCGGTATGCTTGCAGTAAAACACGGAATCGGCAAGGGTTGCTAGGCAACCAGTGGCATCTACCAATCAATGCGCAGCGTTTCCGCCGCCTGTACGTTTTACTGCGAGCATACCGACAAGTCAGGAAGTGGCTTAAGGCCGCAAGGGCTCCGCTGAAAAAGCAATCAAAAGGATAATTATCGAATGTTATGACGAGAATATTTATTTTTTATTTGATATAGAACCTACATGTTTTTCTTTAATAAGGTCTCCGTAAAAGATTCACCGTTCAAAAGGGTTCTCTCTCTCTTTATTTAAGAACCAAGCTCTTGTCAACAATCGCCACTTCGCCACCCATTCTATTTTATCATTGTCATAAGCAATATTTTAAAATTGACAGACTGATGAGTTTCTTGTGGCGTTTCTTCTCAGTGGTCTCCTCTTGGGAAGCGCTGGTTAGACTTACTGAATAAACAACTTTTATAATTTTTATCTTTACCCGCTCGTCTTCTTTCAATTGCTTTACTTTCTAGTATGACATGACCTTGACCTTCCCCTTTATTAGCTCAATTATGGTCAATGGTCTTCCTTGCCTCTACGATGTGTTATCATAATTCCTCTCGTATTTTCTATTCTCATTTCTTTTATTCTGTTTAGCACTTATTTAATCAATATCTTTTCCGTCCAACTTATTCCCTCTAGGTACCTATTCTTTCCTAATATCCTATTTCAAAAGTCTTCTAATCTTTTTCTTCCTCTTAACAGTGCACGTTTCACTAGCTTATAAGTCTATGCTCCAGATGTGTATGGATGATTTATTGAAATACTTTTTAATGCTTATTGAAATTTTTAACCTTTAAATGTGTTTATTTTACTTAAAAGCTTGAAAAAAAGCACTACGTGGGCAAAAGATTGGAAACCGCAGATGAAGGCAATTTCTAGCTCATAGTTATCAATTAACGTCATTTAGTACCAATTTCACCATACGATGTTAAATGTACCTAATCAATGTTAATCGACTGTTAGTTTTCATTTTGACAACTGTTGACACTCTAATCGTCTGTTAAGTGGTTAACATAGTATCGTGAAATTGGTACTTAGTGTGATAAGGTTGCTGGCTCATCAATTAAACTTAATTAGAAAGTATTATCGAATATATCCAACGTTATTTTAATTTTATTGAACTACGCGTGAAACGAAACGCAATTTTGACACTTCGACTATTGACATAATTGACAGCTGACGTTTGACAACTGCACTATGTGTATATGACAGACATTACCTCGACCACTGTATTCCGTTCATGGGTGTGCATTTCAATCTACTAAATTCCATCCAATTTATGAAACTGCGAATTATAGTAACTCAACCTCAAAACTGTGAATGAAAACGTCTTCAAATCGATTCAAGGGAACTGCTATTTTTCACATTTGCGCGTAAAATTTCTAGGTAAGTGTTAACCGCATAATTATTTAAAATAACTGTGAGGATTTCTGTTACGAGAAATGGAATATACTCTTTATACGTAATAAGTGGGAATAGTAAACAATTGGCAGCGTAATGTTTGTTTTAAGATGGCTATGTTGATCAGATGTTCGTATGGTTACGTCCTAAAATAGATTCAAGTTTACACCTTGACATGTCTGATAACATTCGGTATTCTAACTGCGGTACTGCGCAGACCTAGTTTTTATTCAAAATTCGAAAGTGATTGACCGCCGTTTTATTGAAGTTTATTTTTAAAAGTGCTTTAGACATTTATAGAGTGCCAGTGTTATTTTTGACATCAATGTGAATAAAACCTCGTTTTGACGCGGCTGAATAGTTGCGCGCGCTTAAAGTTATTTTCGTAGTCTAAAATTTTAAAGCAGTGTCATTTTTTTTAACAAGAACTAAAAATGTAATATTGATGCACCAAAGCCACAGTCACAACAAATATAATATAAAACCAAATTTTATACCCCTGGTACCTAATTATTGTTATTGAGCAAACCTGAGCAGACCTACTTTTAAGTTTTTTTTAATTAGCAGTCTAATGGTATGAGGAATTTTATTATGTTAAGTCTGTCAGTAAGAAAACTGATTCTGTCAATGGAGTATAAATCTATTATGGATGATAGAGTTGTAGATCTAATGGCAACCAATCCAATTCAATTTCAATGGCAATTGTTCACTATTAGGCAGCAACTATTACTGCCAAAAAGCAATTGAAAGTCACATAACAAATGTTATTTTACCAGAAGCCAGTTGTTTCCCATATTTTTTTTGGAAATAGTGTCATTGTTGACAAAATTATTGATATTCAAGTGAAGTGAAGTAAATTTTTTATACCGCTGAAACCGTTACTTTTCAGAATTTCTTAAATATGTAATGTGTAGACAAGGTTGGTTAAGTTACACTTGATGAGTAACAGTTCCTTAGATTATTACTAAAAATAATTGAAAAATGGTACTATATCAAAGTGTCTTTTTTTTTAAAAAAAGACTTCTTGTATCGAACAATAACCATCGCACTTTGTCATAGTTCCGTAGTAGCCCCATAAAATATTGGTTAACTGTAGAATAATGTAATATTAACAATTTATTTTGAATATACATTGTTTAAGTACTGTAATTTCCTTTGATATAATCAAAGTTTCTGAATGGAAACTATCCTCATCTGTCCTCTCCTCAGAGTTTAACATGTTCGCTGCAGTATCGGGTTGAATCAGACCGATAAAAGTATGGTTAATTTAGAGTTAAATAGTTTGCCGTAGTGAGGGTGTTAAGCAAGTTTCATTGAAATTGATTTAACTATGAAAGCGTAATGCATGATATCAGCATAAATGCCATATTATGTGCGGTAAATATAAATAGTTTTGATTAAAAACAATAATTTAACTGTCAAACTTTTTTTTAATGAATAAATTCAATAAAACTGTAATTCACAATAGGAGTAGATTCCATTGACAATATTTTTATGATCCTTCCATGATAGATAAGCGGCAAGGCATAGTTTAAATTAGATTATCAATGGACAGATACAATGTTATGTGACTACTATTACTGTAGCATGGTAATTAGCTATTAAAGTCTTATCTCAAGGTTGTTCTAATTTTAACTACATATGGTGCTCCATATAAGAAAATAAAAAAAAAATATTACTGTATTACATAACATTCCGTTTTGATTTAAAACTTAATTATGTAGTACAGTAAAAATGCTTGGGTGAAGTTAAAAAATTTGGACATAATGCATAAATAGTTATCCGTAGTCAACCAAATGGTGAAGTCGGCAATTCTTACAATTATATGGATAACTTTTGTTACAGCGATAAATTTTATACAATGCAAGACATCCTAAAAGTCTTACGGGTTCAAGTAAAGTAATTTAGAATTATATAAAGGCATAAACAAGTGAATGAGAGAGGTACAGTCAAAGTCATAAATATCACAATTACATATATTATATATGAAATTGTCTCAGTGAATGTAAGTAACGAGGTACTAAAGTGTAAACATATTTATGACGTCGACTGTACAAAGCCAAAGGCCTTTATAAGAGCTATCGCAATGTACAAGAGTTATCATTTCCAACATTTTGAACTCTAACCACGTATAGTGACAAACTGTTCCTTTTGAATGCATAGGTTCCTTGTGTTGAGAAGACAATATTTTTTTATAATTGTCATGTTCATGATAGTTCTCACAGTGGATCATTGTAATTGGTTTATCTTATGTCAAGCAACAGGATTAAAATGACGTCCATAAGTTTATAGTATATTCTTTAAGAACAAGACACGTGTTGTATGCCCATAACACCTAAGTGTGTCAAGATAACATACATTTGTCAGAGGCTGGCAAGACTCGCTGCTGCAATATACTTAAATTTTATGCCTTTACGTCACAGAGCCTCAGTGGCCGAGGGGTTTAGGTTGTCAACTCGTGACCTTAAGGTTCGAACCTACCAAAGACTATTAAATTTATAATTTTAGTACCTGTGTGCTGTGGTACCCGCTTTTACAGTGAAAGAGTTTGAGCAGATTTCAAAGGAGTAATTCGCACAAAAGATACAGTATAAGTGTTTGCCCATCTGAACAGCCAAAAGGTCACATGTGCATTTAAATGCTGCTCCTTTTCTGTCTGAGAAGAGATACGTTTAGTTAAAAGCGTGTAATAGCGATGCGCGATGGTTGTAGCGGCAGTCCGCGCAATGGCGTCGTTCGCTGCGCAGGCGGCGCTGCGCTCGCGGTGGTCCAGCCTCATCGAGTCCACGAGCGTGGATGTGCCGGGCGAAGTCACAGACGGCGTTCGCTCCGTCGTCGGATGGCTTAAGCAGGCACGGAACTTGATAAAGAGGATCATTTCAAAAACTACCATAACTCTTGAACAGCCCAACCGATATTATAGCTTTAAATCGAATAACTTCCCTCCACAGTGCTTCCTCAGCACTATGACATGTCCTCTTCTAACAGGGCGCCGAGAGTCCAGTGGCGCCCTCATCACTTTTATTGTGTTTCCTAATGAACTGAAGTATTATCTTAAAATCAAAGAGTGGTTTACTGTTGTACCAATCAATACACGATTTATAGAGAATATGACATAACTTAACAACAATTGAACTGTGAGTGAGCCACTTAACGGAAAAAAGCGGCCTGTTTTTCCGTTTAGTTGACTACACGAAGGTTAAAGGTTATTAAACGGTGTTATGTATGCTATATATTGCGTATTTTTTTGTACAACAGTCAAGCGCTCTTAGATTTTAAGATAATACTTTAGTTTATTAGAAAACACAATAAAACTAATGAGGGCGCCACTGGACACTCGGCGACCTTTTAAGGGCCCCATGTACGGAACGATCCGTCGTTATGATCAATCTGAAATGATATCGTGAGGATCCATATTTCGATAGAAATTTGGATGCGTTCTAAAATCGAATGATGGATTGTACGTGTGTGGCAATATCGCATCCACATCGCAACGACGGATCGTGGAGGCCTTTGAACGTGGCTTAAAACAGTATTTACTGAAAGGCAGCAACTCGGCTGCGTCCATGGCATTGCTGAGGTCTGTGTGAGACGGTGACTGCCTACCCAGATGGCCCGACCTTTAATGTTTATAAGAAAGCTGTTTAAAATCTGTCCATCCGTTAACTACAAACCCACAGACAGACAGACCAATAGTCAAAATTTGCAACTAATAATACCACTTGTCATTCGGAGTTCAAATAAAGTCGAATTGAAGTAGTTCTCGAAATGATCTATTTATTAGGTTAGGTTATATTTCGATGTTGCATGAAAGTATTTAGTCTTTAATTTTTTAGTGCCTTTTTGCACTGTTTCCTGCTTTAGTCTATTCTCACGCTGTCTATTGGCTAGTCTATTTCGTACCGTTACCGATGATGATTTTATTTCTACGTCATGAGTGTCACTGTGCTCGCGATGGTCCAGCATAGAGTCCACGAGCGTGGACATGACGGCCGAGGTCACGGTCGACGTCCGCTACCGCCGTCTGGTGGCTCAAACACGGTCGGAAAACATATTTATTGCTTATTCGATGTTGCATGCGTATTTTAGTAGTTGGTAGTACCTTCTCTAGTATTTTGGAAGTACTTCTCTGATTTATTAATCGCGAAGTTCTAAGGCTTCAATATTTGTGTAACTATACGCGGGGTATCTGTAAACGTTTTTTTTTATAATAAGGCGAAGACACATGATCACTCAGGCCACCTGATGGTAAGAATCTGAGACCCATAGACATTTGAATTCTCAAATAATCCTTAGACCTCAAATGCGTTGAAACCCTGAGGACTAAGAAGAAATGCATCTATGCTAATAATTTCACCGGTTGTCTTATCCCCACACCGGAACAAACATGCGAACACTGTTGCTTGGCGGTAAGTTAATGGATAAGATGATGGTAGCGATCCGGACGGACCCTGCTCAGGGTCCTACCACCTAGCCACCACTCAGCTAGCTCAGTGTCATTGGGCAATATCCCAATTGTTTGTGACTAACCATTGTCGAGTTGTTATCATAAATTAATAAGTGTATCACGAAAAGCACGCAGGCTATTCACTAATGAAACAGTCTTAAGAAATTCATATTTATTTGTCTTGAGGTTTAAGGTCAGTTCGTAACACTCGTATACCTGTTTGGTCGTAAAAGACGCGGCAATTTAAGCCTTTAATCAATCTATTAGTATGTCCGTCAGAACTGTTTCCTACTTTATGTAGTGGAAGTTTATAATATACGAGCTGTTGCCCGCAACTCTGTCCGCGTAGAAGAATAAAACAATAACGTGGCTTTCTATTGGTAAAAGAATTTTCAAAATAACGGCTGCGTTTACCGAATTATTTACAAAAAGAAGAAGAAATCGCCTCGGTGGTGAAACGGCTCAGCAACTTTATCAAATTTGTACGCGCCTCGCCCACAGACAAGTTAGAACTTGTCGTTCTGCCTGTGGCACGCTCGGATACAAGTACAAATCACGCGAGGCACGCACATTAAGGTGCTTTTGAGCACGGTCAAAAGACCGACTCTCAACGGCTCGCTAAAAAAAAGGTGAGCCGTGCGTACCTTAACCCGAGGCTGCTCTAATTCGTACCCACCTTCACACTTGCTTGTAACCAATCTCACTATATGATAGATCACCATCTCCCTGCGTACATGCACTGGTCAAGCCTCTTCGCGGTCAGGAGTTGAGTAAGAGAAACGGAGATAAAGCTTAGTGCAAGAGCTCGTCTCGAGAGGTGTCAAAAATGACAGTTCTCTATCACTTGACGTTTACTTTCACGTATCTTGAGACGGGCATTTAAACCGAGATCGACGACGACGCGGTGGTGTGTCACACTTGACGGATTTCCTACAATTTTTCCCATCCGCTCGTCCGCGAGGCAGTCATTTTACCAAAAGAGATAAATTTTTACTTGTACTTTACTCAATTTTAGCAAGAAATATCTATTAAACAGATGCAGTGCTAGTTTTAGCAGCGCTAATATCTCTTAAGGCGACGGGTAGGGCGTGTTTTCATACTTACTTTGTATATGTTTTTTGTAGTGATGCCATTACGCAAAAACGCATAATATATCTTTATCTTTCGTTATATTGGTGCGTCAACCTAATTTAAATTCAGGTTGACATGGTATCAGCAGAAAATAGCGTTCGAAATTTCGATAAAATGGTAGACACCCGCTAAAAAAGTAAGGATTCGAAATATTTCATGAAATGAGTGTAGTTATTCCGAATTAGGTGATTCCGAATTTAACAGATAGTGACAGAGTATAAGTCTACTAAAATAAGTTTATTTTAAGTTTATGAATAAGGGAATTAAGGGGTTAAAAAAATAAGATAAAATATGTCAGGGTCCCTCTCTGCCCTGCTAACAGAAAAGGCAGTATCTCAAATTCTATGGTCAAAGCAGATGCAATCCTATCTTGTTGGTTATAAGGTTGCATTTGCTACAGGAGTTTAGTCTGAGATACTGCGTTTTGTGTTAGCAGGGCAGCTCTGAAAACCAGCGCTGCGGGTTGCCGCAACACAATGCTGAGTAGCGACCTTTTTAGCGCCATGTTCAATGTGTTATTTTAGCTGTCGTTTTAAATGTATATTTGTATGCGTTGAATATAATATTGTTGTGTTCCGGTGTGGGGATAAGACAACCGGTGAAATTACTAGCATAGAGGCATTCCATCTTAGTCCTCAGGGTTGGCAACGCAGTTGAGGTCATGGGATTATAGTCTTGAGAATTCAAATGTCTATGGGTCTCAGATTCCACTTACCATCAGGTGGCCTGAGTGCTCGTGTGCTTTCTCCTTACCATAAAAAAATAAAAAATATTTTTACCTATTCTGTTCAATTATAGTCTGGTACACTACATAATTCCGAAGATTGTGCATCGGTGTCTGATTTCGTGCATCAAAAACCTCGATTTCAGCTTTTCCTTCTCTTATCAAAATCTTTACAACTTCATAACTCCGAATTGATCAAAATTCAGAATCAAAATTTCATGATTGTAAATGCATTTTTTTGATAGAAGACTTTATTTTTTGATGTCGCTCGCTCATAAATCAAACCTAACCTAACCTACGTAAAGCAATTTAATTATGTGTTTAATTTAAAATAACTTAAGCGTAACAAAGCTTTCGGACAAATTAATATTCAGAAAAAAAAACTTGTTTATTCAGTGAGTAGGCCGCACTGTTAGTCTAGTTTATGTTCGATGTTGTTGCATGTTCGTATATTTCTAGTTTTATTTTTTCTTTTACGACACGCTTTCAAGCTTTATCTCGGGAAATTGCTTGTAAGATATACAAGTATAAACCCTAAGTAGTAAAAATGCTGTATCATATACGAGTGTTTTTATTGATATTTTATACATTTGCCTTATTACAGTCCCCGTGTTATATCGTCTTTATTGTGGTAGATAAAGCATCCATCACTCTCGCACTTACATACTGGTTAGAAAGTAACAGGTGTTTTACTCACGTTTGACGACACGCTAGCTTAGTTGGTAGTGACCCTGCCTTCAAAGCTAGGGGTCCTGGGTTCAAATCCCGGTAAGGGCAGATATTTGTGTGATGAGCATGAGTATTTATTCCTGAGTCTTGGATGTTTTGTATGTATTTAAGTATATATTTCTCTATATAAGTAAGTTTATCGATGTCTAGTACCCATAGTACAAGCCTAGAGCTTAGTTTGGGACTAGGTCAATTTGTGTGACATTGTCCCCTGATATTTATTTATTTATTATATTATTTATTTGTTTATCTACATCGACAAACACTACACGACCGTAATGGCAAAGAAGGCGGCTAACTACCCTGTTAACACAAATAGCAGTATCTCAGACAAAACTCATGTAGCAAGTGCAACCTTATTACCAAAAGGATATGATTGAATCTGCTTCGGCCGTTGAATGTGAGATACTGCTTATTGACTTAGGAGGGCAGAGCAGTAGTTGAAGCATTTTATACTATACTAGAGGACGCCCGCGACTTCGTACGCGGTGAATTCGTTTTTGTTATTCCCCTGTCTTAACCCCTAAAGGGATGAATTTCCTCCCACTAAAGAACCCTATCAGAGATAGCCAATGGTCAATTTCCCCGTAATTTCTTTCTCGTGGCTTGGCTATGTCACTAACACAGGGTTCTAAGATGGTTCAACAATTAAATCTGTGATGATATACTCTTTGTGGTTGCCGAATTAGAATAGTGCCACTTCATGTCTTCCCGTGGATGTCGTCAGAGGCGACTAAGGGAAGGGCTTGTAGTACTGTTAGGCGATGGGCTTGCAACCTGTCACTGATACACTAGTAAACTTCTTGGCCTGATTGTGCAAAATGTGGTTACAGAATTATAAACAAGTATTTTTAGAGTTGTTGGTATTTCTGTAGCTCTGCCTACCCCGCTCTGGGAATGAACGAGTGATTTTATGTACGAGTATATATGTATGATATGATATATTTTTTAGCGTCTAACATTCGTGCGTAAATTTTAATGGCACCAATTAAACATTGTTAACTCACTCGCTTTGAGTAAATTAGTTCTGAAATATTATATGAACGCCATCGGGATAAGGTAGTTTTTCAATGTTATTTCGTGATTGATACATTACTCGTGTTATTAGGTAGGTATCTAATATACACTGAAAACTTAACGACCAGGCCCCTACCTTGCGCGGCGGCGCAACGTCACCCACAGAGCGGGGAGGGATAAACAAACAAATACACTGAAGTGTATGAGGCATGCCACGAGAGCGCGCGGGCGATGAGGCGATTTCGAAGCATTTCTTCAGCCCACCGCCGCCACCGCGCAGTTAAAAAATATACAATACAAAAGACTTTATTGTCCACCAAACAAAAACATTACACAGAATTTGTACAATTTAGAAAACCCAGGTAAACAACAGGCGGTCTTATCGCTGATTAGCGATCTCTTCCAGACAACCTTAGAAAACAAGTGCAAGTTAAAACAATTTACACAGTAGGTGGTGCAGACCAATTTCGAACAATAACAAGGAACTATGCTAGCTTTAAAATACAATATACCCATAAACACACGCTTACCAAACTAATAAATAGATAATCAAATACATACTAATACAAACTAATACATTATAATGACTTACATGAATAAATAGAATATAATATATAATATATGAAATGAATATAATAATATATGAAATAGAAATAGAAACTATTTATTTCGCTTAAATTTAAAAAAAGTTACACATTGTGTTGCACGATGTTCTTTAAATCTAACAGTTTAAAAGTAAATAATAAAGTGCTGCGAAAATGGTATCTACTCGCGTCGTACCCGGGTCATACACAGATTTAGGTTACCGCGTCTTTCCTGTGGACACACCGAAAGTTAACGTTTTTAAGGCCTAGTTTTCTGGCTAAGCCCATTCCCGCAAAAACGCCGTCCGGCCTTTCATATAAAAATAACTTATATGCACACAAGCCTTTAACTATTGACCACAGGAGAGACAACTTTTGTTTTTAAGAGTGTGTATGACCCACCCCCTATTGGAAGTAAGACGGTGGATGAGATGATAATCTCACACAAATTGACCTAGTCCCACACTAAGCTTTAGGCTTAAACATACTTATATAGAGAATTACATAGAAAACATCCAAGACTCAGGAAGATATATTCGTGCTCATGACATGACACAAATATCTGCCCTTACCGGGATTTGAACCCAGGTGACAACTTACAGCCTCCACCGCTAGGCTTAGGTGCTTGAAAATTGGAGGGAATATTTCTGAGGTACCCTAAGAAAGGGTGCAAAATGAAAGGTTTTTTCAGAAATTGACCCCTCAACGGGGAGAAATGCGTAGCGTGGAAATTATTATACACATACGAAATCGCGGGCGTCATGTAGTCACAGATGGACGATAATGGCGTTTGGTAAACAATTGACAAACAAATGCTATATAACCAGAGATTGGACAAATGGGCGTCATTACTCGCAATAATATGGACATGGCTCCAATTTTAATTAAACAAATTAAATTACATTAATTTATTTCTCACCTGAACTTTAATCTTTTACCTTTGCAGGATAGCAATAAATTAATAATACAGAGACGTCAGGAGTGGCCATTGATATTAGATTTATTTAAGTACATAAGTTTACTCCATTAACATCCGTGGATTGCGAAAGGAGATTTCACCTCATAAGTTTATTTTAGCCGTGAAAAGGAATAAAATAACCAACGATTTAAAAAAAAAACTGTTTATTTGCTTTAATAAATCAACACAATATCAGGTTATTGTATCATGTATTTATTAGTTATTACTGCCTTGCAAAGGATCAAAATTATTTGTAGGGTAAGTAATAAATTAATGTAATTTAATTTGTTTAATTAAAATTTATGAAGTCATGTCCACATTATTGCGAGTGATGACGCCCATTCGTCCGATCTCTGTATATAAACAACGTAGTTTATCAAAAAACTCATGTGAGAAAGATATTGTGTTAGTAACTTTTATTATTGAAGCGTAGTTTTTTTTTTAAGTTATTAGAAACAATGTAACGCATGCATTTTTCTTTCAAAACGAATTTACGAAGTGTGAGCCGTCCTTCAGTCGTCAATGTATTATCTGTATCCAAGTGCAACGACGATATGTGGAAAATAATTACCTGGGTGGATCAACTTTTCGTTGTTGTTATTCCGTCCCGTAAGCCAGGAGACAACAGTGATAGAGTTCCTTAGAAAAATGGTTATAATATACACTACTAATACGCTTGGAAGAAAACCCATAAAAGAATGGCTTGTAATTGCCACAAAAGCCGATGTATGCTGGATTTATATACTTTAAAATCGTGGTTTTAAAGAGTGACCCAGGAGACGTCACCATTGCAACGAGCTACAAAGAAAAGTTGATTGACCCACCTATCTCAGGCGAGTAAACTGCCACAATTAATAATTAATTTAATTTAAAACGGAATTAATTTATGATCTTTATTTTTAACTTTTATTGGCGAAGTTATCAAATGGCGAACCGTAATTTAAGACATGACGTTTACGTAGATGCTGTAATTTAATTGGCTCTATGTGTGATAAGTACATTGCTGAATTAATAAATAAGAAAAAAAAAATACAACTAATGTCGCTGTTGCACAAGTTTTCAGTTAATTAGAGTATACCGGGTGTGCAATTCAAATGGGTCAGTATGGAGAAGTCGGAAACTATGAGAGATAGCGAGATCTGTTCTTAGGAACCATGACGTCGATTTTAGATTTAATAATAATTACATTCAAACTTTTTTATTAACTCTCATACATAACCGGGAATCGAACCTGGTCAAAATCAATGTGTATAAATTCTGCAAGTCGCAAGAAGCACAACAAAATTGAAATATTAAAAATATATATTTTTATTTTTATTTTCTTTATTATTAAATCTAAAATCGACGTCATCTCGCTATCTCTCATAGTTTCCGACTTCACCATACTGACCCATTCGGATTGTACACCCGGTATATTAACTGTTGTTAAAATATATGCCCGTATAGAATTTACACCTGTATACATATACACTGTAATGGCGGCCGAGTTAAAACTATACCAAACCACGTCAATTGCAATTTTGTTTTACCGTTTAAAATAGAGGCCTAGAGGAGCATAATTTCATTTACCCCAAGGTTAGTAGACATTACTTAACCCCAGACTTAAAATTCAAGGCAGAGTCACAGGTATAACCTAGTTATCTCTATAAATAGATTTATTCGCGCTCGGCTTCCTAATTGTGAGATTGTCACGTTCCCGTGCCGCGTATGAGGCAGGGCTGTTACAATGTATTGTTTTACATTTTATAGATCGTAAACGCCAAGCAGGACTGGCTAAGTGACCGGTTAACACTGTAACTGACTCGAAATAGGTCTGGTTCCGTGAGAATATAATTTCGATACAGGGTAACAGCAGGAAAGCTATATTGCCATTGTAAATTTAGAATTTGTGTTCCTCAATCTATATTTTAATCAGATTATTAGTGATTTAAACAGGCGAGACAAATGTGCCAAATTACAGCTTTCTAGTACTAAGAGTGTGCGCTGGGTGTGTAATGATCGGTATAAAAATAATTCATATAATTTCATTTGATATAATAACATTTGATATAATTTTAAAGGATATAGTCACTCATTTTAAATAATAAATGATTGGTATATTTTCAAAATATCTATGTTTATTTACTATAATTATCATTTGGTATATCATTTATTTATTATAAACTTCATTTGGTATAATCACCATTTTGTATAAAAATCATATTGTATAACTATCATGTGGTATATTATTTTTTATTGCCACATATTTAAAATAATTGTAAGGCAAAGTCGACGGAGCTCCGATTTGCGGAGCTCCTATTCCGCGTAGTTATGGCGCTTCGCGCCTTGACACAATTCTAACCTAACCTAACCTACATATTAGTTGAGACCTAGGAGTTACCGCTCTGTAGGGTCACAATAGGTAACTAACAAATCGACCCTTGTGGTTGGACACGAGTTAGCATAGACAGTATTTTTTTATACCAACTGTACTTATATGAAATTAACTTTATATCATAAGTTGATTATAGTAAACATGCATTATACTTAATGTATGCTATATAAAATATTTTTAGAACAAATGATCGTTACATAAAATGATAATTATACCATATTTAAATATATTAAATGTTGTTATATGATTCAATACTTATATCAAATGAGCGTTATATCGACTGATATTATAGAAAATATTTTTATATCGATCGTTACGCACCCGTCTGCGCTAGGCTGCGGACGGACGGACGGACATGGCGAAACTATAAGGCTTCCTATTAATATCCTAATATATGACGTTGTTACGCAATAATGAGTCAATCCACAACTATTTAGCAATAAAGTGTCAACCCTCAGTGCGATTATTTTGGGTTGATCTTTATTTGCTTATTAATTGTGGGATGACACATTTTTGCGTAACAACATCCTAATGTCTCCGAGTCTTGCATATTTTTATGTATTTTACTATTTGTTCATCTATACAGGGTAATTTTTTAATAGGTGCACCAATTTTAATATTTGCTTCGCTATTGTTAATCAATAACACATGTTGTGTTATTTTTACTCGAGCTTAATAAAATTTAGAGATATTGCCGATTCAATGATTCCACTAACTTAACGATATTCATAGACCCCTCTAATGCAGGGGTGCGAGGAAGGGGAGTATTGTTAAGTAAGTTAATAAATGAAATTTCAAATTTAGAATATCAGTAAGAGAGGGGCTTGTTGTCTGATAAGCTGTACATGAAATTTCAAATTTCGAATATCAATACAGTGTATCGCATACCTACAGCTTGACAACCCATGTCATCATTCCTAGTGTGACTGTGTCCACACGAGAAGGTAAAAGAGTCTTTTACTGTCGTAATATATTATATTAACGATACAAAATCATACGTTGAAATTTGTGTACTGATAAAAAAATGACCCTGTATATGTATACCGATGTGTAGCTACGAGTATAGTACAAGCCAACAGTGTAGTTGTAGGTTTACCTCGAAGGTTGTTTGACAGTGTTTGATTTTCGTGCTAAGATAAATCGTAATATTTGTATCTCCTGTTGGCAACCCTACACTTGTAGCGGAACGTTCTAGAAAGGATGCAGATCGACACCAAATTACCCCGACCTTGGGCCACCCCTGGTTTCGCACTTCTAAACCAAATGCGACTATTGACGTTGTACCCTCTTAGCATGTTGTGTGACTATTTTTAGCTCGTTGACTTATTTTTGTCAAGGATGAAGGATAATTTTTGCACATTTCTTTTATTTTTACACGTTTAGCTGCGGCTCTGTCTTATATTTTAATGTTAAGTTTTAATCCAAGATTTTAATGTAAAGTAAAAAAAAAACATACGAACACTTTCGGGTTACTCTCAAACTTCCCTTTACGCCAAATGACAATATAGCTCAAACGTCTGGATTGTGTAATGTCTTTGTTGCTGTATAGACATGAACACTAAATGTATCTTTAGCAAAACGTATGGAGCTTAGAATGATACAATTTACAATACACTAGTAGCGAAACGTCTTTATCTTGGAAATGACTTTATTACTTAATAGACATAAAAGCTAAATGGCCCGGTAGCGAAACGTTTGTATCTCAAAATATCTTAATTACTATATAGACATGAACGCTAAATAGCCCGTTCGCAAAACGTCTGGATCTTTAAATGGCAAGTGTTGATATGACACTTGATAATTTCAAATTCCTTTCCAGACAATCAATTATTATCTATTATTTAAATCCTGGCACTCGTTCTGTGGTCATGACAGTCAACTAATTTTGCTTACGACGAATTAAACATTCTAATTATACGGACTATTATAATTTCCAGACGTTTTGCTAATAACTCCTTCTATGTTCATGTCAATCAACTCTTTGCCAACTGTGTATTTTACTCTGATGTCATCTAGGTGAAATGGTCCTTTGGCGAAAAGGGAATTTTGAGAGTAACCCGAACTTTCACACTAACATTATTTACAGAATAGTAGATTATTAGAATTATTAGCATAATTATTGGGGATACCCATAACTTTTACAACATAGTAAGGGTAATTAAAAAAACATTTGGATAAACATTTGGAGTGTTTTTGACGACACGCTAGCCTAGTTGGTACCCTGCCTTCGAAGCTAGGGGTCCTGGGTTCAAATCCCGGTAAGGGCAGATATTTGTGTGATGAGCACGAGTATTTGTTCCGGAGTCTTGGATGTTTTCTATGTATTTAAGTATATGTTTCTCTATGTACGTAAGTTTATATCGTTGTCTAGTACCCATAGTACAAGCCTAGAGCTTAGTTTGGGCCTAGGTCAATTTGTGTGACATCGTCTGGTGTTATTTTGTTTTTATTTCTTTTTAAATAGGTTTCCCGAGGTTACTAGTCGAATAATAATATCTAAGTTTGGTTGCGCAGGCGTCGCTCGAGGTGCGGCAGGTAGGCCGGCGCGCCGTGAGCCAGCTGTCCGGGCGCGGGATGGACGACGTGCTCATCGTGCACTTCAACGATGTGTACAACATCGAGCAGACCACCAGTGAGTGTACATCTATAAGATGGGTTTGATGCGCGACGTCGCTCGAGGTGCTTCAGGTGGGCCGGCGCGCCGTGATCCAGCTGACGGACCGCGAGATAGACGATTTATTTATTAGGTTCGTATATTTTTAACCCCCGACGCAAAAGTTAACGACCTACTTATCAAACCATCAGCCCTTACTCCTACCCAACGATGCTTGGATCAAAACATTAATATCTATTTATAATTAAACTTTTAGGGCCAATACATATTATTTTTTACCTTTTAGATGTTTTTTTACAGACTGTTTTGAGTCGGGGGTTTTAAACATGAAACAACAGCTGTGACGTCGTTCCTGTCGACGATTTCGTATAGTGTTTTTGCAGGGGACCTGAACTATTACGTTTTAAAGCTTTTGGACGCTGTTACGCAATAATGTGTCAACCCACAAGTATTTAGCAAAAAAACGTCAACCTACAATGAACGCACCGAGGGTTGACACTTTATTGCTAAATACTTATAGGTTGACACATTATTGCGAAACAGCGTCCTTATATCCTATGAAAAAATAACACGACAATGTAAACCGGAACCGACCTGCATGCATGACTCGATGTATGAATGTGGAAGAAGCGAAAGAGTTATTCGGATGTCCCTTTCTCTCAGCGTCAACTGAACTGTATAACTGTCATGGTAACCCCCTGACAACTGGTTGAAAACGCAAACAATAGCGAAACGTTTTATTAAATTAAACTCCAAGTTGATTTTCAAACGATCACGATAATATCCAATCTAATTCAAATCCAATATCTTGCGATCTTCCTTTTTTCAATATCTCTTAACAGTCAATCAAAATCCTTATTTTTTTATCTCTGCTTATATAATTGAAAGTGCTATGTAAGAGAAGGATAACTGTTTACGCGAAATAATTGACTTGTTACATATATAATGTATTAAACTAGCGACCCGCCCTCGCTTCGCTCCGGATTAAAGTATTAACATATAAACCTTCCTCTTCAATCACTCTATCTATTAAAAAAAACCGCATCAAAATCCGTTGCGTAGTTTAAAAGATTTAAGCATACATAGGGATACAGGGACAGAAAAAGCGACTTTGTTTTATAGGTACTATGTAGTGATTACGCCTGTTTCCCAGATACCACTTCTTTCCACCTGCTACGATCCTGACAAATCTCTTTCGCTTCTTCCTCATTCAAACATCGAGTCATGCATGCACATCGGTTTCGGATACTTAAGATTCCGCCCTTTTCTATACATAAGGCGTCCCCTTCCGACCCTTCCTCACTTTCGCAAAATATCTCTTTCGTCAATCTTCTTTCATCCATCCCTTCCAAATGACCGAACCATCTTATCGTATCTTATCTTACCTTTTTGGGCACACTTCGACTTTAGGATCTTTTGTGCAATCACTCTCTTACACACCCAGCTGTTCGAATGTGCAGGTTTCCTCACAATCTTTTCCTTCACCGTAAGAGCATCGGGTAATGTACTTAAGTTAGAAAAAGTCATTGGTACATGGTGACCGCGGGGGTTTGAACTCGGTACCTTACGATCACGGGTCGACCCGCTAAGCCACTAGGCCACCGACGCTCTCAATGACTTTACCATATTTATGGGTAGATATTCTCATTCAAACCCTATTCTCGTTACAGAAACGGAGCCAGTGGGTGGCGCTCTTCGCTTCAGCACGGCGGTGAAGGCTCTCCAGCATCTGAACCCTCTGGTCCTCTTCAGCGGAGATGTCTTCTCGCCGAGCATGTGTGAGTCTCTGTTTATTTATTTAAAAGATACTTCATCCTAAGTACAACCCAGTAAGGGTATTGTAATGTTACGGAACAACATAAATAAAATTAAACCATAGTAATTCTAACAACACAAATAGAATTTCTGTAACATTCACAACAGTTAAACATTATCCATTCTTTAAACAATCTATTTATATTATTTAATAATGTCATTATCTTATCACTTATAACTATAATAAAAATAAAGTTTGCTTAGTAGGTATTATTAGTTACTTTAGTTATTTTAAATTGACCGTCATGAATTCTTCTATAGAGTAGTAACATTTTTTGATGAGAAAATCTTTTAGGTTTTTTACGAATAAATTAGTTTTTCCTTCTATTTTTATTTTATCAGATATTTTATTGTATATATTTATGGAACGGTAGTATGGGCTTTTCTTGAAAATACTAAGTTTTGGTTCCGGTAGGGCCAGTTTATTGTTACGTGTGCTTTTATTGTAATGCTTTTATTGAAAGTGTAAAGATGTATATGTTTCCTAACGAATGTTGCCGTTTCTAGTATGTATATTGATGGGAGAGTTAGCATTTTAATTTTAATAAAATGGGGTCGGCAGCTATTTCTTTGTTGGATGTTAACAATAATACGCAAGCACTTCTTTTGTAATAACCCCCCGACGCAAACAGAGGGGTGGTATAAGTTCAACGTGTGTATGTTGTATTTATGTAACACTAGCGACCCGCCCTCGCTTCGCTCCGAATTAAAGTATTATACATATAAACCTTCCTCTTGAATCACTCTATCTATTAAAAAAATCATTATTAAGCATTAAAATCCGTTGCGTAGTTTTAAAGATTTAAGTATACAAAGGGACATAGGGACAGAGAAAGCGACTTTGTTTTATACTATGTAGTGATTTAGCTCTCAACCGAATGGATCGATTTGGACCCGGTTTTTGTAAATAGACGCTTGTCTGACCAACTTTACCCTAATCCGAAGGAGGTTTTTTAAGAGCGATTTCATACAGTCGTCCTTCTAAGTAGCAGCCATACTTTAGTACCTTGTCGCTGTAACGCCTTTGACAGCTTAGTGCAGCAGTTCAAACGTGACAAAGTGTGCAGCTAAGGCCGACAATACGTCATGTTTTAGGGATCCTACGTGTTTTAATTTTTCTGTTCGTGCATACAACCGCACGTATATATTTTTAACCACGACGGAAGGGAGACGGTGTATGCGTTTAGGGTGAGAGGTTATTTGTTTGTGTGTGCACTCAAATGTTGCCAATTATCTCAAAAACGGTTCGACCGATTTTGAGGTTGTTTTGTTAGAAAGGAGAGTTAATGACGAGTGTTCTTAGCTAAGCTTAATGAAAGACCGTTTAGCTGTTTAAAGGTTATGAGTACATTAATAATAAAAGTTAATTCAATACTCTCAAATTTTGCCATTTATCACAAAAAAAACGGTCCGACCGATTCAAATGCGCTTTTTTTGTTAGAAACGTGACTTAATCGGGAGTGTTATTAGCTAAGTTCTATGAGTTTTCTAATTCTTCTTTGAGAAGGTCCTTCCGGAATTAAAAAAAAAAAATGAACAACCCCACGACGGATGTAACCGTTGTAATAGAATTAAGCTTTTACCCTCAAAGCGCCTAAAGAATATCTAAAAAGTTTGAAATTATAAAAAAAATAACGACAGAAAACCAAATTAAAATGCAATATTTTTCAGGGCAGGTAATAGCAGCTCCCATATGTTCTGACAGCCGTCAAACATCTCATCACCCGTTGAATTATTGATGAACTCCGCACTTAGTCCGGGGATTTAAATTTTTATTTACATACATACATACATATAACGTCGCTTTATTCCCAGAGTGGGGTAGGCAGAGCAACAGAACACCAACAACTCTAAACTTGTTGATAATTCTGTAACCACATTTTGCATAGTCAGGCTAAGATGTTTACCAGTGTATTAGTGACAGGTTGCAAGCCCATCGCCTAACAGTACTACAAGCCTTTATTCCCTTAGTCGCCTCTTACGACACCCACGGGAAGACATGGAGTGGCACTATTCTAACCCGGCAACCACACGGGGTAAATTTTATTTAATCATTTTAAATATTGTGTATTTTAATTTTATTATTAAAATCACTCAAAGCCCAATGTTGTTTATTTAGTCTCTTTTATCTTTATTATTAATAAGAAAGCCCAAGCTCGTGGATAGGCCTTTGCCCTTCAGTGGGACACCCATTCAGGCGAGCGAAAAAAAAAATTAACATCGTCCCGTCTCGTTTCCAGTAAGCACATACACCAAAGGAGAGCAGATGGTGCCAGTATTAAACGAAGTAGGGACACATTGCGCAGTATTTGGGAACCATGATTTTGGTAAGTAAGACCTATTTACGTATTTGGTTTTTATTTGTTAAATGGTGTACTCTTTATTGGCAGCTGCTATTTTTGCCAATTGAAGTTACATCGTGTATAACGCCCAAAAACATTGTTTTGTCAACCAATTTAAGTTCAGGGCCTCTATTCAACTGCGTTATAACGATATCGTGTTTGACGTGTTTTAGAATCGTTTATGTCACAGTCGCCATTATTGTAAATGACATAAGAGTTATGAAAACGTTGACAATACGGAAACACGTCAAATACGATATCGTTATTACCGTGTAGAATCCCAGCCCTGAGCCTCTATTCAGGTGCGTTAAAACGATATCGTGTTTGACACGTTTAAGAATCGTTTATGTCACAGTCGCGATTATTGTAAATGAGATAAGAGTTATGAAAACGTTGACAATACGGAAACACGTCAAATACGATATTGTTATTACCGTGTGGAATCCCAGCCCTGAACTACTGTATAACATGTCGAAGTGACTTTACAACTTCCAATCACATTAGCAAAAACTTTATCGCTACAACATTATTAAGTATAAATCCAAATTGAATAGACATATATAACATGAAAGCATGCAAATAGTATCTCCAATCCATTCGCAATCTCAATTAATATGGTGTATTCCCAGATTTCGGTCTCGAAGTCCTCTCCGGACTGGTAGCACAATGCAACTTCCCCTGGCTAATGTCAAACGTCATCGACAACGAAACTGGCCGGCCGCTGGGTGACGGTCGCATCACACATGCGCTAATGTGCAACGGACACAAGATCGGACTCATCGGGCTTGTGGAGCAGGTAACGTCACTAGTAACAGATGTCTTCACTGATGACAACGAAACAGGCCAGCCGCTGGTGACGGTCGCATCACACACGAGCTATTGTGCAATGGACACAAGATCGTACTCAGCGGGCTTGTGAAGCAGGTAACATCACTAGTGACAGATGTCATCACTGGTGACAACGAAACAGGCCGTCCGCTAGGTGACGGCCGCATCGCACACGCGCTAATGTGCAACGGACACAAGATCGGACTCATCGGGCTTGTGAAGCAGGTAACATCACTAGTGACAGATGTTATCACAGGTGGAAACACACCGGCCGCTAGGTGACGCAATGCGTAGTATAATATATGCCCATAAATTTATCGAATTTCACTTTAGCAATTGTATCATATCATTGAATTTAATTTCATCGAACGCCCTGCTGAAACCATGACGTTTTTAGGATATATCATATCCTTGTGAGACCCGGTGTGCTATAGGGGAACACAATCGCGGCAATTTAGTTTAAACTTTATGTTAGTGAGAATAAAGTAAATTTTTATTTGTTGCAAAATTGACAATGGCATTTAAGAGCAAAGGTAATTGAACTTTTTTTCCTTGCAATTAGATTAAGACTGTTAGTAGAATATCATAGTTAAGGGCTTTGTGTAACGAGAGTTACCCATATATTTTGTATGACTAACTTTCGTTACTCAAAGGACGCGATCGTGATTTTTGTTTTCATTAAGCCTATGTACATTTTTTTTTAAATCACCCCTATCGTGGGCGTCACAAGTTTAAATATTATTTACGCATTAGGTACGGCATACTTGTGAGTACCCAAAAAAAAATACTCATAGCTTTGAGAATGCAAATGTCTATGGGGTCACGAATCCATTTACCATCAGGTGGCCACGAAAAATAAAAATATGAGTATAAGCGATTATTCAGCAAATACTTTTCTTTTCAGGAATGGTTAGAAACGCTAGCTACCATAAACCCCGAAGAAGTGACCTTCATAGATTTCCTGCAGGCCGGGGCGAAGCTGTCGGAACAACTCAAACAGGAGGTCAGTTTTGTAACTTGAATTTCTGAAGAATCTTGAATCAAAGTTGACATTTTGATTAATACAAAAAAACATGACCCGAGATGAACATTTTAATTTTAGTTTCTTTGTTATGATTAATCCAAGTATTCGTAGTCGTAATGGCTGAATTATTTATTACATCTCTATTTAAGATGCCGTATACGAAATTTTGCCGATTTCGCTGATTTACGTGATTTTACGGTTGAAATACTTTACTTCTACAAATTCATAAGTCATAGATTATAGTCTAAAATGGGGCATAGAGGTTACATTAAATCCCGAAAAATTTAACAGTTTTCGAGGGAATAGCGATAAATAGCTTCCACGCGGAGTAGAACGCAAAAGCTTGTTTATTATTTATACAGACGGTAACCAACTTAGTACTGTTAGACACATAACCTCAAATATTCACCAAGCGTGTTTTAATCAAAAATAACGTGTACTCAATAGTGATCTAGTATATAAATCATTGCAAAGACCTCAATTGATCTTCAAAAGTTCTTGATTATCGAGTAATCATGGTGAATTGGTTCGTTTGGTTTTGTTTACATCTTTTACAAATTCAATTGACACAGACTTTAATTGTTTTCTGTCCTTTCCTTTGTACCAACGAAGTTAAATGTTGAATAAATTGGTGTAAATCTGCAATTTTAAAGTTATTTTTGTATCCAATATATGTTTGTATCCAGGGATGTGAGTACGTCATAGCTCTGACGCACATGCGCACCCCGAACGACATCAAGCTGGCGGAGGGGGACACGCACATCGACCTGATCCTCGGCGGGCACGACCACGTCTACGAGGTCATCGAGGTAAACAGTCGGAAAAGATCTGGAGGATACTATAGAACTTTGTCATTAAGATTTGGTAACTCATCACTGTATCGAATTTCCCTTCATCAAATGTATCATTTCATCGAATTTCATTTCATTTAACGCTTTTTTCTGCAAACATTATGGTTTCCCCGAGACTCATTATGGTTTCAGCAGAAAATGGCGATCGATAAAATGGAATTCGATGAAATGATACATTCTATAAAAGATGTTTCGATAAAGTGATAGACACCCTTGAGATTTGCAATGTCAAAGTTAGTCATGGATTTTTCAGTTTTAAGCTGATTAGGATATAAGTTTTATTTATTTTAATTTATACAAGACATATATTTCTATATAAATATGCATATTTGCGTGATTATTGTAAATAAAATCGTTAAAGAATATAAAGACTCGCACTAGTTTGTTTAGAAGCTAATTTATAGAAATTAATTTTAAAATACTATTAATTAACCTCGTGAGATCCGGTGCGCTATAGGAGGTACAATTTAATTTAAACTATATTTTAATGAGTATAAAGTTCATTTTAATTTATTTCTAAATTGAAAATCGTCTTTTAGTACAAATTATTTTGTCCTTAATTCACTTGATACAGGATTAAAATTCCCTCTTACAAAAAAAAACCTGTTTCTAGTTTGATGGGCTTCAAGAGTACATATTGGTAAATATTTAGCTGGACCTTTTTTAAGATCAGGGAGACAAACCAACAAAAGATTTTTTCATTTTTATAGTGTTCTAAAATAAATCCTTGCCTAGCACCCAATAAAAATCAAACCATAAATATTTCGCCCAGGTAAACAACAAATACATAGTGAAGAGCGGCACGGACTTCCGGCAGTTCTCCAAGATCAGCATCAGCTTCGGGCCTGACTCCACGCGCGTGGACATCGCCGACGTGCACGTCACCAGCGGCTTCGCCGAGGACCCCGTGCTAAAGGCCAAGACCGACAAGTACTCAGGTGGGTCAACGGCATCACAGCAATCGACATCGGCCACTGCTGGACATAAAACTTGCATTAAGATCTCCATCATGATCGGTCTGTGCTATCCAGAACACCTTTAAAAAAAAAGCGGCCAAGTGCTAGTCGGACTCGCCCATGAAAGGTTCCGTAGCAACAAGCATTATTTTTTGGTTTTATCATTCTCTTATTTTAGAAGTTACAAGGCGCAGTATTCAGTTTAGAATAAAATGATATTAGAAACCTCAATATCATTTTTGAAGACCTATCCATAGATACCCCACACGTATGGGTGTGATGAAAAAAAAATGAGTTACTGTTTACTGTTTACTGTTTGTGGGGAACCCCCATAATTTATTTTTCTGTTTTTTTTCTCTATTTTTGTGTGAAAATCTTAATGCGGCTCACAGAATACATCTACTTACCAAGTTTCAACAGTATAGATCTTATAGTTTCGGAAAAATGTGGCTGTGACATACGGACGGACGGACAGACAGACAGACAGACATGACGAATCCATAATGGCCAGGGTTTTTCGCCATTTGGCTACGAAACCCTAAAAAGCTGTTGGCAATGGCGCTTTTTCGATTAACCTAAACTTGGTCTCATAGTCTCAAAACTTGATAGAAATTGGATTGTTTTCAAAAACCTGTAATTGTCGATGGACAGTTTAAAGAGTTGGCAATAGCTTTCTTCTGTCGAGAGACGACTAGTTCCAAAAGCTGTTCTTAATAATCTATCTCAATTTTCCACCAGTTGTGTACCTGATTCCCAAAACGCCAAATACAAAAGAGAAACAAGACCTTAATTTAAATGTTGTTTTGTAATTCCAGTACACATTGCTCAAGTTTATCAGAACCCTCACAAAAACTTGTAATTTTCTCATTTACAACTGACCAGTGGCAGACTTTTACCGTCGTGATGTTTCCAGCCATGATCGAGGGCAAGATGGACGAAGTCCTGGGCAAGTTCTGCGTGCCTCTGGAGGGACGCTTCTCCTGCATCCGGAGACAAGAGTGCAACCTGGGGAACTGGATCTGTGACGTCATCCTCGCTGCTACCGGGGCGGACTTAGTGCTGCTGAACTCTGGCACTTTTCGCTCGGATCAGGTAGGTCTTTAAGGCTACGTCTTACACTGGTTAGATGACTAACTAACTAGGGACCCTAAAAAATCTTACAGATTGGCCCTTTTGGATACACTTCGACCCCTTCGTAAATCTTTTGTGCAATTACCCTCTTACACACTCGGCTGTTCGAATTTAAAAGTTTCCTCACTTTTTCTATTTCTGTAAGAACATCGGTACTTATTGGTTAGAAAATCTCATTGGTACATGAGGTGACCGCGGGAGTTTGTAGTCGATAACTTACGATCACGAGTCGACCCCTATGCCATTAGGTCACCGACGCTCTCAGTGTAATCAGTATAATGAAACTATGCATGGGCTAAGTGAAATTCCATAATAGAGACCTAAGAATGGATGGAATGTGGCAAGAGCAATATAAAAAATAAAGGTGTTAATAATGAGATGACGGCTGATAGGAATGTTTGGTAGAAAAAGACGTGCTGCGCCGAACCAACATTTTTGGGAAAAGGTCTAGATTACGATGGGGAAGTGGATACCTGTATAATTAGTGCCACTCCATGTCTTCCCGTGGATGTCGTAAGAGGCGACTAAGGGATTAAGGGCTAGTAGTACTGTTAGGCGATGGGCTTGCAACCTGTCACTAATACACTGGTAAACATCTTAGTCTAATTGTGCAAAATGTGGTTACAGAATTATCAACAAGTTTTTTAGAGTTGTTGGTAATTCTGAAGCTCTGCCTAGCCCACTCTGGGAATAAAGGCGTGACTTTATGTATGTATGTATTTAAAAAAACCGGGAAAGAGCATGTCGAACCATGCTCAGTGTAGGGTTCCGAAGCCGTTCAGTACTACAAACATAAAAATCAACAAGTAATAAATAACTTGACTGTAACAAAAATTTGCGCTTTATAACTTAATATTTCATAATCCGTAATATTTTTGAAATACCTATCTAACGACAACGACACCCTATAGGGTAGACGAGAAAATAATATACATCCCCACGTTACGTGTAGGGGAGGTACCCTAGGTTTTTTTTATTTTTTTTATTTTACCATTTTGTTGACGTGACTAATATGTATATTCATGCTAAATTACAGCCTTCTAGTACTAAGAGTCTTTGAGCTAGGCTGAGGACGGACAGACGGACATGGCGAAACTATAAGGGTTCTTAGTTTGACTACGAAACCCTAAAAAAGACCCGTAAAATATCAAACTTTAGGAACAAAAAATTAGAATCTGAATATGAAACCAGGTGCACCCGGCCGGGGACTTCACCCTGCGCGACCTGGGCACCATCATCCCCATGCGCGACCCCATCGTGGTGGTGGAGGCGCCCGGCGCCGTCATCCTGCAGGCGCTCGAGAACTCCGTCAGCCAGTACCCCAGTCTGGAGGGACGGTTCCCGCAGGTACCGACCATGTCTTCATCATGCCATCCGAACATTCAACCTGAACTCTACAAAAAATTTACATGTTTGAAAATGATAGTTATCGAGGATTTTGTTTAACTATCGTGTTTTCGCGTTTAACAGTCTCAAGGAAATATGATCCAGTTTAATATATCTAAAGAACGGATACATCGGCGTTATGTTTATTGAAATCCAGATCGCTGAACACTACCGACTATCACATGTGGCATCTTAAAAAGTGGCCTCAATTTGACACAAAAAAAACATATCTCAGTGGTAATGTTGTTCACGTTAGTTTATTTTTTAGATTTATAAGTAATAAATTGTAAAGTCAGTGCCACATCTGCGGAATTCGCCGAATATTCGTGTTGGCGTCCCTTTCTGCCTCATGTTCGGTCACAAATGTTTTCACCACTTTTACAAAGCTTCGGTATTTTCAAAGCCAACATCGAAGTGAACCGATTAATTATTTTTTGGTTCTTGTGAGTCAATCAATGTCTCTTGGGTCACTATTTAAAACTGTGATTTTAAAGTGTATAAATCCGCCAAACATATTGAGTAATGTATATTAAACATTTTTTTTCTAAAAAAACTCTATCACTGTGGTCTCTTGGCTCACGGGGCAGAATAAAAACAGCAAAAAGTTAATCCTTTTTTTCCTCTCGTAGGTAGCGGGCGTGTCGTTCGCCTTCGACCCGACCAAGCCGCCCGGCTCGCGCGTCGCCGAGCGCGTCGTCAAGATCGGCGACGAGTACATACAGCGCGAGCTGACGTACCGACTGGCCGTCAAGCAGTACCTGTACAACGGGAACGACGGGTTCAGCATGCTGTCCGCGTGCAGGATGCTGGTAACTAAGAATGAATATAGATACGCTCTGTCCTGCTTTGGTGATGGGTACGAGTAGGGCAACGTTTTTCCATATTCACTTTGGGTAAGTTTTTTGTTTTGTTGAGGTTCAAAATCGATATTACATCGCAGATATTTTAATATGCTATTTTAAGTTGTATTTTATTTTATGATAAAGAAAAATACCTAAAAATTATGATGACGTAATAATAGAGTATTATATTAAAATCGAAGAGCGCTTTGCTGTTGGGAAAATTAACACACAATTATTTTATTTTATTTATTGGAGAAAAAACAGATATAGACAGAATTCAGATAATATGCTAATGAGAAATAATAAACTCTAAATCCTAATACAATTCTCACTAAGACATAATAGCGAGAGATGAAGGTAGCGGTTAAGTACAGCTGTTACATAGTTAGGTAATATATGTTGAAGAAGAACAATGTTATAGATCGGCGGCAGATTAGAGACAGGCTAAATATTTCTAATACATCACATTCATGATTGATGAAACACAGGCAAAATTATTAGGCACTTAATACAAAACAAATTACAGTATAAACATAAACATAAGGACAGAATTGTATAGCACATATTATTTTTATTTAAGTAAGAGACAGACTTCGTTCCTGAATCGGGTGCGCGAGTTACTGAACATGTCGACAGTGGTGCGCGCACGCCTGCTTTGGTTGAGCTCACCGGGACAGCGAATAGGGCTGTCGATCTGGTTCTAAACGTAGGGGATCGAAAACTATAAAAAATATGACATAACTTAACAACCTTTTTCCGTTAAGTTGACTGCACTAAGGTTAAAGGTTATTAAACTGTGTCATGTATGCTATATGTTGCGTATCCATTTGTACAACAGTAAAGCGCTCTTAGATTTTGAGATAGTTCTTAGAATACAAGTACCTAATACAATATAAGTAATGAGGACTCCTTTGGACGCTCGGCGCCCTCTTTAAGTTATTGCGAAAGTAATGTTTTTTTTTGTTGTAATTACTAAAAACCTACACAAAGTAAGTATTGAAAAATCGTTGCCCTACCCTTATGAGGCCAACATATACAAATTAACAAAAAGATTAAAAAAAAAAAATTAAAATGAATAAACCAAGAAACTAGTTAACGGAAAAAAGTCACCTTATTCTATTAAGTTGACTAAGTACACTAAAGTTAAAGGTTAATTAATTTTGCCATATATGCTATACATTGTGTATTCAATTGTAAAAGAAAAATCACTCTTCGATTTCAAGATAATATTAAAAATACAATACGACGTAAAAGGCGCCAATAGACGTTTCGTTCCAGCTTAAAACCTTTTCCTCAAAATGTGCACTTAGAGTTGAAACCCTCATCCTTAAATGGTTTTATTGTATTTTATCTGCAGGTATCCGATGATATGTGTCCCGAGATCGGCATGGCGGTGCAGAACCACTTCGCGGCCATCAACGTGCGGACCGGCCGCGCGCGCGCCTCCAAGCACCGACAGTCGCTCGTCACTCTCAGCCGGAGGTAAGAGGAACACAGCTGATTGGTCACAAATCTATCATTAAAGGCTTACCTGCTAAACCAACTTTAATTGACATTAAAAAAATACAGCAATTTTTGTAGGAAACCGTGGGTCAAAAAATTTTTTTTTTAAATTTTTATCGCTCTGTAATTAAATATTTATTTATAATTTTTCATGGATCTCTAAGTTGGATTACTAGGTTGTCTCTAAAACTGCTTGAGTTCCATACCCCAAGGGTGTTAAACGAGACATTATTACTAAATCTACGCTTTCCGTCCATCTGTCTGACTTTCCTAACTTTCAAGAGTTGAATTCTTTGAACCGTAACGTATAGC
This sequence comes from Acleris holmiana, assembly GCA_949316455.1. Taxonomy (NCBI): domain Eukaryota; kingdom Metazoa; phylum Arthropoda; class Insecta; order Lepidoptera; family Tortricidae; genus Acleris; species Acleris holmiana. The sequence goes on along the minus strand of OX438782.1, from coordinate 848,037 downwards.
GGATTTGTTCGTAATAAATTAAAACAATAAAGTTGAAAAATTAGGAGGGAGGGTATTTTTAGAGTAAATCCTACTTGCGTCCAATTTTGTAAGATTATGGCAAATTTTAAATTTCGATCAAGTGTGAAAAGGGCTCGCGCTAACAGATATACATACATACATAACATCACGCCTTCATTCTCAGAGTGGGGTAGGCAGGGCTACAGAAATATTATACCAACAACTCTAAAAAGACTTGAATTACGATATCACACTTTGCACAAACAGGCTATTTATTATATTTAAATATAATAAATTTTATTTGGGTAAGACATAACATTTAAATCGAACTTTACTGGATATCGAACGATATGATAGTAGAGGCGTAATAACGTTACAGTACAGATCTTACCTACTACCACAGACAAGAAAGTTCTCATAGTAAAATTCGTTGTAACAATGCTGGTCATTTCCTACGGGTTTTAAACGCGTAATAGAGGGTTTGTTATATGTGTGTAGATAAAGTATTATTGTGTGCGCAGGCACAGCCTGGTGAAGATGCTGGACGTGGGGGAGCTGGGCGGCCCGCCCGCGCTGCGCCGCGCCTCCTCCGTGGCCGAGCACGCGCACGCGCACCCGCACAGGTGACCGGGGGGGGATACAGATACAGTGTGTTTAGTGGTGGTAGGACCTCGCCGCTACCGCCTAGCAGCAGTGTTTGTTTTAATGTTTAATGTTTTATTTGGGCACAAACGGTACAATGAAACTTACACGTAAAAAATATGAATTTACCATCATCCAGCAAAGTTACCACACGTTACAGAATCATATTTAAAATAGATGAAGGATGTGTACAACAACAGGAGTAGTAATAAACAGCAACAGGAAATTAATTTTCAAACATGCAACTAGAAAGCACTACTTACTTAGGACCTTGTGCAGGGTCCGTCAAGATCGCTATCACCATCTTGTCCATTAAACTACCGCCAAACAGCAGTATTCACATTGTTGTGTTCCTGTGCTGGTGTGGTAAGCATAGAGGCATTCCATCTTAGGCCTCGGGTTAGGATCGCACTCCTAAGATTATAGTCTTGAGAATTTAAGTCTATGGGTCTCAGACACAGCCTACGTGACTAGACAGCTGGTGGTAAGTGTTATCTAAAACCCATAGAAATTTGCATTCTTAAGACTACAATCTTAAGACTGCAATCGTGAGATCGCAAATGGTCTGCCAACCCTGAGGACTACGATGGAATGCCTGTGTGATTTTTATTTCACCGGTACCGGTTTACTAGGACATTAATGCAAATCAACCCAGCCCACTTTTTTAACCGACTTCAAATAACAAAAGCTGACTTCAGATGGCTAAATTAAAAGAAGGACAATTATTGTTTTTTTAAAACATTTCATCAACTTATATAATATTACTATTAAACAATCGAATTGAAGCATTTTATTATTATATAAGTTATATTTATTAGTTTCTATCATCACTAAATTAACATACTCAATCATTTCTACTTTCCAGGCTAACGCGGCGCGCTTCCCTCGACGACTTGGAACAGCAGTCTTGCGACCTGGCTCCGAAGATAGAGAACCGCATCATACTCCTCGACTCACCCGATGTAACTATATTTTCTATATTTAATTGATTCCCCCGGTCCTCTATGTCCTCCGTAACGTAACTAGGCTATCTCCATACCAAATTACATCAAAATTGGATCAGTGATTTAGCTGTAACGCGTAAAAAACATAGATTGCTTTCACATTTGTATTATTACTTAGTACGGATTGGTGGCGACACGGGTCATCAATTCGCTCCCTTTTTCACAAAGGTATTCGGTATCCACTGCAGTGTCAATCAGTTCCTTCGTCCCTGGGCTTCATCTGAGGTACGCAATGTAAGCCGATATATCAGCTGTCACCTGTCGTTGTCAGCCTTTACGAAATACAGAGCTGCAGGTGATGCATTAATTCGGGAAAGCTCGATCGTATGGGAGCCGTCTTGCAACGGGAATCTTTCCACACAATTATCATGTCTTATTCTGTTGCAGAAACTACCTTCATTAATCGCGGACCGCGCACGCTGGGAGGCTGACAGCGTCATAAGGGAAGTCGACGACGAGAACTCGCCCTAAACACAACACTCAACTGGACGCAACCCGACTCAACAAAACACAACTCAACTCAACTCTATCTAACTGGACATAACACGACTAAACTCAACTGAACGCAACTCGACTCAACTTGACCTAACTGAACACAACTCGATCTAACTGGACACAACTCGACTCAACTCGACCTAACTGGACACAACACGACCTAATAACGTCTAATCAACGCGAAGGTTGTACATATTAATAAGCTGTGTAATTTGAGTTAGTGATTTTGAATCGAAATATTTATTAGTAATGATTTCAATTATTTAATTTTAGATTGAACAACAACATTTTTGATGAATATATCGTTTGTAGAATGCATCTTGTCTAGGACCATAGCAGCAATTCGTCAGTTTTTGTTGCGTCTAGAGCGTCCTCACTGGGAGTGTTCAAATGGTGTGGACCTCAGTGACGCTCGGCTCAACGTCCACATCATTCACATATTACACGCGAATGCTCTCAGTAAGGACACTCCTTAACTGATAATCAATTTTAAAGGTCGGTCATTTAGATTGATTAATTATTTACGTTTCATTGTTAAAATTAGGTCTAACGCAAGTATTTTTTCGTTCTAAACGTGCCCTAAATATAATATCTTCATTATAATATTAAGCACAAATTAAGCAAAAAACAATCATATGTTTAATTTATAATTTATTACCGCACTGTATTAGAGCACAGTCAGAAGCATAAACTTTAACGTTCGGTTGAAACTGCCATCCAAAATTCTCTTATATAAGCGACAAGATACTAAATGGATTGTAACTACTTATGATTTTATTTATTAATATATTTATTTTGTCCGTCAATCTAGATAAGTTATAATCTCAGGCAAGGCCTTGGAAAATTATGAACATCTATCTTATGATAAAAGACATTTATTTTTTTAATAATTTATTGACGGGTAGTGTAAACAAAAGTATTATCGAAATAGTTGCCATATCACATGTAGGGATTAAATAGAAAATAGTTATTTTAGAAAAATACACGTAAAAAAATGCGTGCCTTTTTTAATGAATGCGTAAGTTTGTTAGGTGTTGCGTTATCTTGACAAAACCGATCAATCCATAAAAAATCGGCGCGGTCAAAACCAGGTAAACTTTAAACTTGTTGATAATTCTGTAACCTCGTTTTGCACAATCTGGCTAAGAAGTTTACTAGTGTATTTTTTAATAATGTTGGAATGGGTTTATTGAAAGTTTATTTTTACTTTTTAAGTTTATAGCTTACAGCTTACCTACCTCAAAAATACTTTGGAAGTGCTCTTTTTTAAAAAGACGTACCGCTTAGAAAATATTTTGCGCTTTTGATATTAAACTTATATTATATTATATCATCAGGAAACAAATTGTCTCGAATATGCTTTAAAAAAATTGCTGGATAATTAATTGTACATTGTAAAAAAAAAACCTTTTTAAGAGTAATAATCTATTTTTAAAGTAGAGTTCACATAAGCCATAAATTTAGCATGTATATGTGAGCGTATGTGTTAGCATTTTTTCATAGCTCATTGCTTTCAAGATATCCATTTACTGGACCTCTAATTGGACAGCTAGTTTCATTTGGTCTCTGCCACGGACCTTTACCCAGGTTTTCACGGACCAGCTATTCGTAAACCGCAGTGAACCACAAAGAAACCGTTGTATAGACAGAACGAATATTAACAGTGGCCTTTCGAACATTACTGCAGCATTTGATGCTCAGAGAGACTTGTCTTTGAATATTTTTATGCATAGAAGTTGGTATAACAATGCATATTTTACCATTTACGGACGTTATTTTATTTTTATTCATGCCTTAACTTCCTGTTATATTTTTAAAAGCGAGGGAATTGCGCAAACTTTTTCAAACATGCTCAATAAATCGGCCAGCCGTGCTCGCAGGTTTGAGCTAGCTTTATTTAAGAAGAAACATTTACATGGTAAATTGATTATGATTGAGGTCACGTTACCTCGTTAAGTCTAACAATAAGATGTACCATTAGGTTATGTATCAATCGAAGCCGTATTATAAGTTGTTAAAACCTGTCAAGTTCCAGTCAGCGAAAGAAACAGAGATATACAGCCTTGGCCAAAGGTGATGAACACCCATGCGTTTTTCATATAAAAATACAATAATATAAAAAAATACACTTTGCGGCCCCCCACCGGATTCAGCTCCCGCCTCCTGCGCAGGCGACGATTCATGGCCGCTAGATTGGTTGTCATTGCGACGGCTGGCGAAAGCGAGGCGTACATTTAATTTTGTAACATTTGTTTATTTTTTATTTGGTCGGGTTAACTTTTCCGTGTTGTTATTCTGTCCCGTAAGCCAAGAGACAACACTTATAGAGTTTCTAACAAAAATAATTTAATATACTCAACTAAATATGCTTAAAAGAAAACCTATTAACAATGGGCTTGTATCTGACAAAACTTGACGTTAAGTGGATTTATATACTTTAAAGAGTGACCCAAGAGACGTCACCATGGCAACGAGGTACTAAGAAAAGTTGATCCTATATAAGTATTGAGATAGTTAAACAGTGGCCTAGAAATCTATTGATTGATTGTATGTGTTCGGAAATGAACTAGTTTGAAATAAAAATGGACTTGCTTAATACAAATTATAATAAAGTAATAACAGATCGACTAGATAGGTTGGTAGAAACGCGTGAGATCATATATGAGGGTCTGTTGGCAAGTGGCGGCGGCGGCGACGGCGAGCGACGCGGTCGGCGGACCAGTTTTAGGTGACCTCCCCGCGCCTGCTTGCCCCGCGATCGCCTGGGTCACGCATTGGAAGCGTGAACTGTATGTACTTACCATATTCACGAGTCTTGTTAGAGACAAATTTATGACGTTACGCACACATCGGCGCGTGTACACACGGCACCACGCTCACATTGTAAAAGTACTCATCGCACTGCGCGTATTTAGTGTGTAGTGAGGTGTGACCGCCCAGTGCTATATGATATCCCTTCTGAATGGAACTTGGCAGGTTTAACAGCACGTGACAAGGTCTCTGGTTGCATTGTGAATGGCATAGCAAAATGTATTATCCTTTGCAGTTTTGAATCCATCAGGGTAATTTCTAGGTGTACATTTAGTGTTATACTAGACCTTATGAGATTCATACTTTCGTTTTATTAATTTATTCTCCCGTATAATATACTCATTAGTCATTAAATTATAAATATGTATAAAGTAAATTAATTTCGTACCGTAGCATCGTCGAACTTTGCCCTGGATGTATACTTTGCCCACTGGCACAGATAAAATATTACTTGCATAGTGATATATCTGTTCGCTTTGCTCATTAGACTTGTGCCACTTCTAGTATGTCATCAAGACGTCAATACTGACAGCTGTCATGTCAGTACAATTTGTAACCTATTCTTGAGAATCAGCAGAGAATTCTCTGAACTTTCACCATTATTCGATTATGTCTAAGAAACTTGAGAATTAGATAGAGCTCCATTTGTGAGTGTGAACTCTGGAACATTTCATTTTCTGACGACGTGGTGGCCTAGTTGGTAGTGACTGCCTAAGAAGCTAGCGGCCCCTGGTTCGATCACCGGTATGGGCAAATATTTGTGTGAGTCGGGGATGTTCAGTACTTAAGTATTTATTTATCTATTTAAGTATTTCGATAATTGTCTAGTACCCATAGTACAAGCCTAGAGCTCAGTTTGGGGCTAGGTCAATTTGTGTGAGATTGTCCCCTAATATAAACTATTTTTGGAATTTCCTATGTTCCTTTGTATAATATACTTCTCCGTTGATGTCCACTTTCTAACTAACATTAGCATAAACGTCGTATTGTTTCTTTTTTGTATTTTTTTTATTCAAAAAATAATAATAAACTTTAACGAAATATTTATAAATAAATAATAATAATAAATACTCTCACCAAACAATTGTCCTCGCGTGCGACATCCATGAATTTATTCCTCTAAAAAGTCCTTATACAAGCCATTTATTTAAATTAGAATTAGAAACTATTATTGAGTTCACGGTTATAATTTGTACTGGGACGTCATGTATCAGGATTGAATTCTTAACGTACTGCAGTATTTAGGCAAAATAACGATCTAGGGCAAAGTTGACCGTTGCACGATAACGAAATATAAACCTAATGTCATTATAAAAAGTAACCTATTTGTTTATGGGCTTATTAATAAAGGTCACAAGGCCCAGTAAAAATAAAAATTTGAATAAACAAGATGTAGATAGCACCAAAATACGAGTTTATAATGTATAGTCGGATTCCTGGGTCCAGTCGGTCTTTGAATGTAGTGGAGACAGTGTCTGAAACATAGAGTAAGTACATACATATGTACATAACGTCACGCCTTCATTCCTAGAGTGGGATATGCAGAGCGACAGAAATACCAACAACTCTAAACTTGTTGATAATTCTGCAACCATATTTTGCACAATCAGGCTAAGATGTTTACCAGTGTATTAGTGACAGGTTGCAATCCCATCGCGGAAGACATGGCGTGGCACTATTTTAACCCGACAACTTCACAGGTAGAATAAGTACTAGCATAGAAAACGAAATGTACAATACAATACAAAGCACGTTATTGAACGCCACATACATCAAGAAATGTATGTAAAAAAAAACAGCGTCCGGGCATAAGAATTTAATCTTGACACCAATCATCGTAGTACAATTAATAACCTAATCTTGGGTTTGAGGTTATAATTTGTACTGGGATGACAGGTGTCAGGATTTACTTCATATCGGCTTGGTTTGACTTGGCCGAGATTCTTCGCGGTAATAACGATATCGTCTTTGACGTGTTTCCGTATTGTCAACGTTTTGATAACTCTTATGTCATTAACGATAATGGCGACTGTGACATAAACGACTCTCAAACACGTCGAACGCGATATCGTTGTAATGCAGCTGTAGTGAGTCAATAGGCGTTCTTATCGCTAAATGGCGATCTCTTCCGGACACCCTTATAAAAGAGAGATGGTTAAAAATACACAATAGAATTACGCAGGCGGTGCAAACTGAATTAAACAACCTTAAAATACAAATAAATGTCCTTTAAGTAAACTAAATAACATACTTCTCTACTTTTTAAATTATTTATTTCTTAAGAAGAAATTATTCTAAAAGTGGGCTGGTTTTAAATAAAAAAATAAAAATCATTTATTTCAGACCTCATTACTGATCCATATTTATATGTTATTAACACACTACTTAAAGTACTTAATACCTATTTGTTAGTAACACTACTAAAAGAATATAAAAAGAAATGAAATGAACATGAAAATAAAACGTTTTTCTCCTGTCTCGGTCCCAATGTCTTTAATTGAACTGTGAAAATGGAATTGTCTTACGGAAGTGTTGACAGATAAAACACATCTCATTTTAACTCAAAAGGGTCAAACGTAAGTGCTTTGTACTTCCAGTTGTTTTATATATCGTCACTACTTTGAAAACATCTCATATAATATATCGTGATGACCAATTTTAAACTTATTTCTCTTCATGTTTAAGTTTAAAATCGTACATCACGAAATATGAGATACGAGGTGTTTTCAAAGTAGTGACGAATTAAAAATACACCACAGAGTAAACAGATTTTGCACTAAGACATCACTACATTTAACGGCCGTCAGGACTCAATCATACATTTTAATATAATTTGCACCAATATTGCACTAAATAATAATAGTGGTGGAAATTGTAGAAGATTTGCTAATTGCCAACTGTTGTTGGTAACCTAAAAATATATTTGCCTACGAAGCTAGTGGTTCCAGTGGGGCAAGTCAAGTTGCATTCGACAATCGTTAGCGATTATGTTTCGATTGAATAATGTATGGAATTGACGCAAGTCACTGAGATAGTACCACGTGACTATCTCGGTGGCTTACGTCAATTCCATACATTTTTCAATCGAAACATAAGCGCTAACGATTGTCGAATGCAACTTGACTAGCCCTACAGGTTCAATCTCCAGTAAAGATTAACAGTCTCCGATGAATTCTACGTCTCTAAGTTTTTTCTCTATATGCAAGTAAGTACATATTCCGTTATGGGTTTGACATTTACAATGACAAGGTTCTAAATGTACTTAACATTTTAATTGGGTCACGTTATAATTTGTAGATGTGTTATAACTTCTAATACTTATGTCCGGCGATCTTCTAGAATTTTTCACCACCGCATCTTTAGAATTATAGTAACCTAATACACATATTTTTATTTTCGACTTTGGTCTCTATAATACTAAATTTATGACTCGAAATCGAAAGCTGAAAATGTTGGAATTGGGTCACTACAACTCTAAATGTGTGACATGTAGAAATAAGGGTTTTCTGCCTTTTCGCCGACAAATCTTTGACAAATGCATCGTTTCGCAACCTATTCATTTGCCAACCCGCATTTTCTTCTGTAACTGCAAATATTTCAGGATTTTTATAAAACTAATCTAATCTAACATATAGGGTTCTACACGATGGTCCTGAAATAAATCCAGAATTATTTACAGTTTCAGAAATAAACGCAGGTTGTCAAATGATATTATTATGTTTGTGAAATTAATCATTTGTGAAACGTCGGTTATGAAATGAATAAGATACGAGTAAGTGAATGTATTTTTTTAAATGCGCGGAAGCAGCCGTTTAAAATTACTTGTTAATGATATTTATAGCGTTGTTTTCGAATATTAATATTAAAATCCAGACGTGTTTAGCTGTTTATTGTGTAATTTTGTTTCGTAGGTTCTTCGTGTATGTGAATACTTATTATAAATGCTTTACTGTGCCTTCAAATCGAGTGAAAACGTTTTCGATGTTATATTATGTCAATAAGTCGCGCAGATACTAGGGAGTGTAATAATTGTTTTTACGGCCTGCTAACAAATGTGAAATAGGTCATTCTAGTTTTCGCTGTACATATTTTTTACCCACGTTCTCGCTAAATGTTTTTTTTTAATAATACTGTAAAGTGTTGTGTTTTCTAACGTGAAACTCGAAAAGTGACGTAATTAAGCTTATAATTTGTGAGTAACGCAGTGGAGGTTGATGTCCCCGCCTTTTCTATGGAACAGGAACAACTTACCATTGAGTTACCAATATTTGTCAACGATAATTGAGTATTTGAATTGTTTTTTGTTTCTAATCTGTTAAACTTAAACATTCTAGTTTCATGTTATTTATTTATAGACGGATTCATAATTTGGTATACTTTAACCGAAAATGTACATTGAAAAGTAGAATGGTTAAAATGTTTAATTATTATAATTGCACTTTAAATATAAGCTTATGTAGTTAGCACTGTTGAAAAAGTTAAAAAGTATTTTCTCGTATATTTTAATGTTTTAAATTTTATATCTTGTCATTGATCTCATATACCCACTCATATTATGAGTATGTGTGGGTAAATAAATGTACAGTTAAAAATATTATGATTAACATGTCATTAATATTTTTATCTCTAATAAATTCGAAAGGTTGACGTCCAAAAAAAAGTTTAATACCTTACTTTTACTCTTACAAAAATTTACCTAATCCCTAAAAAGGTCTATTCCCCTTTACTGCCTCTACTATGGAAGCCAGAAGGATAACACTACGCGATAATAAGTATAAGTATTAAATATATAAATATTAAAATATAAAATATTTAATAAAATCTTTTAACCTTTTCAACGCCATGAACGGATATATCCTTGCCCCAGGTCCACTATCAACGACGGATTAATGCTTGGCGTGTAAATGCCTACTTTCATTTGACACTAGCGACAAGCCATGGCTTCGCCTCCGTCTGTGTTTAAAAAAAACTAGTAATTTAAATAAATATCAATAGAGCTCAAAATGCAGCTCCTATTACTAAACTAACTAACCCATTGTTACTAAAATTGTCTTGTATTAAAATTAGTAATTAATTATTTTGTATGAGATCAATGACAGCCGTGTGGTCTCCCATGAAATCACCCAATAAGGGTAAACCCATACATATCTAGCGCTTGTCTAAATATGCCTTATATCCTGAGCAATCAAATTGCTTATGCTTTGCAGTATTGTGTAGATCTATTGTTAAAGCTGCAATTACACAGGGAGCAGGCCGCACGGGATTCTTATAATTTAATTGGTTAATTAAGTGATTCTAGTGTTTTTAATATGACGTCTCGCCGCTCTTGCTTCCTGTGTGTTTGCAAATTAAGTATTATAGTCATGTTCATAACACGTTTGGTGCCAGGCGCTGTTTTGTTCAACAAAATGGAGCCAATATGGTTCTTAGCACTGAATTGGTTGTAGGTAAATCACTTGAGTATTCAGAACGCACACGTCACGGTTCTTATGTTAAAGTCAGTTGCGGTTGTCTATGTGTACAGGAGCAGCACGAAAATGTAGAGTACTTTGGTGCCTTGCCGATTATAATTAAATCTGAATATCAAACGACAAGCTTATTAAAGGCAATGACAATCACAATGCAAGGTTCTAAATATGCTCAATATTTTTATTGCGTGACTGGGCAGCAATATAATATCCAATATTACACTTGAAAATATCTGAAACGCGTCTCTCTCAGTAGAGGCATGGGAACGTGTCGTATTTTTAAGTGAAATGTTGTATAAAGAAGCAAGTGCAAGACTGAAGTGATTTAGCTAATGGTGGCACTTCACTTGGTTACTTGACAAATGATGTCAAATGTGAGATGTTAAATCAATATTACGCAAATGCTAGGAAGTGCGGCCATAATAAATTGACATTATTGAATGTTGTGAGGTTATTGTAAGAATTTATTGAGCGCACTTTATAATTTGAGTTGTTTCCTAAGGCTGGCTAAATGAATAAATTAAAAAAAGGTGTCATATAAGGTTGACATTGACTTAAGTTATTATTAAACACAGACGATAAAGTGACCTGAGTTTCTTAATTGGGATAATGGATATCACTTATAAGAATCAGGTTCTAGTTTCTAATTTTGAGGGTGCCCTATGTGACGTAGGTTCTAAATCGAGATTTCGCATTAAAATCTATGTTTGATGTAACCGATTTTTGATTAGGACTACAGTTTGGCTTAGCCAATGTCAAACTAAGATTAAGGAACTTGGTGTTAGTCGGAAATGCGCATAACAGTCGGTTCGAGGAAACCTTTGACATTATTTTTACGTGTCTTTGGGAAAAGAAATCACAATGAAAATTACGATCTGTTGTTATTTTATTTATAACTTTTAGATATGTTTAATTTTAATGGGTAATTTAATCACGCACCTTATGAAGACATTAGTATTATTAATAATGGAAAACGAACTTTATTATAATTATTATTGCTAGAACTATTGTATTGTGAAAACTTGTGATATACAAAATGTTACTTTGCGACTTTATTAAGTTTTGTTTTGAGATTAATTTAGTAAAATTCTGTACAAAATCCTGTGTTTCATTTATTTAACCTTGGCTAACGAAAGGATAAATTGTTCAGTTACTTCGAACAGCGTGCTATTTTATTCATATGAAAGTTACAATCATGGTAAAATATCCCGCGGACCAAAAATTAGGCCGAGCCTTCATCTTGAGACCCTGTGAGTCGGTTTACCTTTGACAGAGGAACTGACGAACTTATTTGGATATATTCATTTTAGTGTTTTGAATCAACGAGGCCGTGCCCCGCCCCTCAAATTAATGTTGAAATATCATGGATGTTGTAATAATGCCATACATGAGATTAAGTACAGTACAGTGACATCAAATTAAGTATTGGAGTGCGTCTTCGTAGATGGAAAATTATAGCATTGAAATCTTTTACTGTAGAACCTATTTTTCCTGTTTACTTACCGGAATTGTTTTTTTTTATCCACATTAGAATAATATCAGTCAATTTCGCACACGTTTCCTAAAATAACGTAGATACTACGGAATAATATTGTTTACCTACGTATTCTATTTTTGTAACCAATTGCTTACAGAAGATACAATTTCTAATTCTAATTTTTTATTTGTTAATAGAAAAACGCGTGTAAAATAACGGTCGTTTATTCTAATTTGGAAATAAAGAAGTATAACTTAATGCCTGTAGCAGCTAAATTACATACATACATAACGTCACGCCTTTATTCCCAGAGTGGGGTAGGCAGAGCAACAGAATAACAACAACTCTAAACTTGTTGATAATTCTGTAACCACATTTTGCATAGTCAGGCTAAGATGTTTACCAGTGTATTAGTGACAGGTTGCAAGCCCATCGCCTAACAGTACTACAAGCCTTTATTCCCTTAGTCGCCTCTCACGACATCCACGGGAAGACATGGAGTGGCACTATTCTAACCCGGCAACCACACGGGACTAATTGCACGCAGCTAAATTGTATCAACAAAATAAAATAATCATCTCGGGATTGAAATAATTTATTTACAAATAGCACTAGGCATCAGAAATATTAAATTTGATAAGGTAGGTAGTAGGAAATATAAGAAAAAATATGTTTTTTTTTAATACACTAAGTATTTCAGTATTGTCAAATTATTATTGCTGTTCGATTAACATATTTAAGACAAACGAATCAACATAATATTATTTTGAAAATGTAGGAAAATCAAACTGTAATTAACTAAAACAATATTAAAGTTTCAAAAATACAAAAATGTTAGTACATTCGGATTGTTAATCTATTTTTTTTTAGTCGCATATTACCATTTATTTTCTAGCGTATAACAAAAAATAAATAGTAACAATCTTTTATTATTTTACTATATTTTTTTATTATTATTTATTTACAATTATAATAGCTAAAGGTCTAGGTCACATACAAAAATAACAGATAACACGAAAAAAAATCCAAGATTTAAAATTTAACCTTTTCAACGCCATTGACGGATATATCCGTCATGGTTGACACTTGACAGCGCAAAATAGACCTGAGCATCTATGAGGCAAAGTTGACTTTCGCTCTGGTTTTGTATATGACATAGCGTTGAAAAGGTTAAATAAAATGCTTTAGGTACTAGATTAGTGGTAAGGATGGTCGCTTCGTCTTTTCTTCACCTTGTCGTTGATTTTGTTTTCGTTGAAATTTCACCTCTTTCCTCACGTTACATACGATTGCGAAGTAATTCAGTGTTGTGTGCGTGTTTGTGCATACAGCAGCGATTAATGTTGAATAAATTTGTATTCATAAAAATACGCTTTTACCTCGCATATCGGCATCGCATATAATATCATTAGGCCCACGACTCTGTCCGAGGTAAAAAGTGTGTTCTTGTGTCGTTGTGTCCTCGGGGTTCAAGCTGTGTATGTGAGCGTAACAATCAGGCAAACGTTAGTTTCACATTTACAATATTAGTTTGTATCATTGCTGATTTTTGATAATGTTTTCCGTGAGGATGAGTAGATAATATTTATTAATTTACACGGTCTTTTTGTGAGTTTCATATTATAATATAGTTTTTATGGAACACTGCTGAGAAATTTTAGATTGATTTGAAAAATAACAATTGCCTAGAACCCTAAAATATCCTAAGAAGTGATTTGATCAGTAAGACTAAAACTACGTGTGATTATTTACATTTTTAGTGGAAGTCTTTCAGGAGAAGGAAACCAGGGACACCATACTATAACAGCATGCTAAGTCAAAATCTATATATCTGGCTATCTTTCTGTCTTTTGTATCACTAAGGATTTTGCCTTACTGTTCGATTAAACCAGGGCCCTTTATACTTGATTCCAAAACTAATCCGCGGATAACCAAGTTCCTATAAAATTTTATCCTTGGGTAATCAAATCTAACCGCGGTTTTAATATTGGTAACGTGCCTGCTGCATAATTAATGCCCCTGACACACATTAAAATCAACATTTTACAGCATGTAACACAAGCCAAACGACCGTAAAACCATTTGATTTCTAGGTTTGCACAAACACGATGCAAGTGGAAAAACATTGATTTAAAAACACCATCATGTTTTTTAAGGTATGCTTTTTCATTGCAACATATTTGTGATCCAACCGTAGAAACGAAACTAAACTAAACATATGCAATTCACCTTCAAACATAACCAAGATATAATTCAAGATCTTTACACGTAACCTCAAAAACTTCACAACCGTAAACCAATTTCATAAGTCCACCTTGGCCATGCTTAGTGGTATGGCCTGGAGTTCGGTTCGGAGGCAGAGGAACTCTCCGGCCACGCAGGTCACCGCCGCGCAGGCCACGTTGAGCGCCCACCAGGATAATGTGGTGGGGAAGGCCCCGTTGTAAAGCCAGCAAATGAGGAGGTGGATGCCGTGGTACGTGCAGCTGGAACGAAAATAAATAGACATAGGACAAACTCACACAAATGGGCCTAGTCTCACTAGGGTTGTAAGGCTTTTACTATAGGTACTAGACAACGATAATCTTATTTAAGTATTTAGAGAAATACATGGAAAACATCCAAGACTCAGGAACAAATACTCGCGTTCATCACACACACAGGTAAGGACCAAAAAGTTGGCCACACTAACTCACTCGATAAAATTTTCTATGAAACTTTTACGTTGTGACACGAAAATGACCCATACATTTGTAAGGATAATTTTCGTGTCACAACGGAACTTTTTCCACTTTTTTTGTTTGTATGTTTAACTACGCTTAACTATCGTTCAACTATTTGGTCGTTACCCACATAATCTGCCCTTACCAGAATTTGAGACAACTAGGCTAACGTGTCGCTAAAAGAGACAATAAGAATTAAAAAAATAACGCCATGTCCATAAAAAAATTCGTCAAACACATGCAATTTTTTTTTTTATTTAAGGAGAAGGCACACGAGTCAGGCCACCTGATGGTAAGTGGAATCTGAGGCCCATAGACATTTGAATTCCCAAGACTATAATCCTAAGACCTCAAATGCGTTGCCAACCCTGAGGACTAAGATGGAATGCCTCTATGCCTCTATGCTAGTAATTTCACCGGGTGTCTTATCCCCACACCGGAACACAACAATGCGAACACTTGCTAATGACAGCTAAAAAGTAAAACGAACTATACTTCGTTCGGATAGGTATTTAAAAAAATGTAATCAAAAAAACCACGTGACATTGACAGATGACAGTTTGTCAGCCAATAGGAGCAGAACACTGATACGTCAAAGCTCGACCAAACAGCTTGGATTGGTTGATGAGCAGAGCCACGTGGTTTAGTTTGTTTACATTTTTTTAAATGCCTATCCGAACGAAGTATAAAACGTTACTGTTTTACAATTATAGTGTTGAATCCACGACAGCGCACCCCACCTCTCAGATTAAAGTTGCGTGCTGGCGTCAATTTAAGTAAAATAAAGCAGAGACACTCCATCATTTATTGGAAACATTATACTATTTTGTTGTTTTGCTTATTGTAACGGATTTATCCGTCGGCGTTGAATGTGATACGGATATATCCGTCATTGGCTTGAAAAGATAAGTGAAAAATTTAAATTGGATGTAAGTCTATACTATTACTATTAAAATACTTTTTTTTAATCTCACTAAATAAGACTGTTACCAAGGAAAAAGTGATATACTAAATGATCATTTACCACAATTAAATACGAAATTATTTACCTGAAGTCCAAACACAGTTTCGTCCTCCCAATAAGGAACCAAAGTAAGATGGCACCAACTATTGCGTTGAGCACAAATGCTGTTATAACGAAGCGTCCTTCGCTATCCCTTATATGTAGTTCCTGAAACAATAGTTGTGGTTGTAGACCTTGTCCATTGCATGTAGTGCCATCAACCTGCTAGTGGGGTGCATAGAATTTGGAGCACTTGGTGATGAACGTGTTAACCTTCTAGATGTAAAGAAATTAGTACTGTTTGACTTACACCAAGCATATTTTTATTAAAAATAATGTATAAAGAATAGTTATTTCATCTTAAACACACATAACATCACGCCTTCATTCCCAGAGTGGGGTAGGCATAGCTACAGAAATACCGACAAATCTAAAAAGACTGGTTATAATTCTATAACCACATTTTGCACAATCAGGCCAAGAAGTTTACTAGTGTATTTAGTGACAAGTTGCAAGCCCATCGCCTAACAGTACTACAAGACCTTTTTCCCTTACTCGCCTCTTACAACATCCACTGGATGACATGGAGTGGCACTATTCTAACCTGGCAACCATGTGAAAACAATAATCTAGTGTATAAATCATTGCAAAGACCTCACTTAAATCAAGTAATCATGGTGAATTGGTTTCTTTTGGTTTTGTTTACATCTTTTGCAACTTCAATCGACACAGACCTCAGGTAGTAATAGTGTTTGTATAGTTTTTCTGATGTGGGGGTAGGAAAATGTCTTTATATTGCAAATGTGTATGAGCTACGGCATGAAACTTGAGGGCAGCACAATATTTTATCAGGTGGAATGCTATATTACCTTCCCGCCAATAATCCAAAAGATAATGATAATTATAATAATCAGTGATCGGAATAGGTAGTGCAATTTCGGGTGAATGACCTTAAACATTATACTTAATATGGATAAGACCCCAGATTCCAGGACTCGTATTATTTCACAGAATATTTTCTTGACATGACCTTAATTGAAGTTAAATGGGAACATGCGTAAAATCTAAAAAAATAATGTTATTGCAAACACTTTTTTACTTTTTGTTATTGCAAGTGTCTACATATTTCGTCAATGCGATATTCTATGCTAGCAAAATAATCGTTAAAATCATATTTTAATAACATTTCTGAATTAAACACAAACTTTAACACTTTGCAAATGTAATCCCCGGGTTACAAGCTATATCCATACTAAACTTACGCACCAAAGTCTCGCGAAATTGCACTACCTATTCCGATCATTGATAATAATTGAGGAGTAAAACAAGCTAAAAATTAAAGATGCACAAAAAAATTATGTAAGAATTTATCCTGTATGGTTGCCGGGTAAGAATAGTGCCACTCCATGTCTTTCCGGGGATGCCGTAAGTGGCAACTAAGGGAATGAGGGCTTCTAGTACTGTTAGGCGATGGGCTTGCAACCTGTCACTAATACACTGGTAAATATCTTAGCCTGTTTCAGCAAAATATGGTTATAGAATAACCAACAACTCTTTTTGTAGTTGCTGGTATTTCTGTAGCTCTGCCTACCCCACTCTGGGAATGAAGGTGTGATAGTATGTATGTATGTGTATGTGTATTGCTATGAGCATGTAATCTGAGGCTCTAACCAAGATGCATAGCCAAGATGCAAACAATCCTAGCCTTCCTTTTGTATTGCTCAAAATGTATGAAATGACAGTTTACCATGTGGTTCCATAATGCATGAGAATGTCATCCCATATAATTTTATTGAGTGATTGAAAAGTCAAATGGCAGCAGCTTTTGCATCTTGGCTAGGGCCTCACATTTCTAAAAGTGTTTATCATCACATTTTTTATGAAAATTGCGGAATATGGGATTTAACCATCAAGAAATTGAGCTGTAATAATTGCCATTGTCAGAAAGAACACTTCTAACTCGAAAAACGCTCAGACTCCTTGATATTGTTACTGAAAACTGTCTATTCATTGTTATTACCAGCATGGCTAGCACATGAATAGACGATCTAACTCGTGCGCCGTCATGTGCTAGCTATGCTGGGTGAATGCAGAAAGAATCCTATGAGAGTACATATACACCAGTATTACATTTATTACGTAGAACTGATGCAAGCCCAAGATAAACTTGCAAATAATAACAAATCTTCAAAAACGTGTGCGCTGATTTTATTATATTTCACAGTGACTATTATTGGGCAACAATTACTTACTATGACAATGAGTAACAACACAATATAATAGTTAACCAGTTTAAAATTGGATTCGGAACTGGAGTTTATTGTGTTCACCTATATACAGTTGAGAAGTCACTCACATGATACTCAAAAAGATGATCCAAAGTTCTAGTAGACCCCGTGACGTCCTGCATTATCGCCATCAACAAACATAGAGACAGATAGAGCAGAGACTGCATCGCCACTATCTGCGAGACCAAGAGGCAAGGGTCCCATTGGGTGAAGCGAAAAGACCCCGTCAACTTCTTCATTCTAGACATTTAAGATCCAACAAAATATCCATGAATTCGTAGAAGTTCTTTCACATGACACGCTTTAGTTTCGATGATTTCATCCCGAACACAAATCTGTTGGCTTTTTAAAAGAGTTATTCGTTAGCACATGATTTTTATAAAGAAAAACACACAGAACGAAGTTAATTTAGTGTCTTTAGTGAATTTCGCAGATGTGTTTGGATAAAGACGTACAGATATTTACCAGGTATTTACGCTGTTAAAGATTAAAAATATTTTTAATCTTTACTACATAATATACTCTACACTTATAAAAATAGAGTCTGAAATATATTTATCAAAGAGATATTCAATGTTAAATTTAGCGTTATTAACAGTAACTTGAAAATAGCCGACGTCGACGTTGTGTCATTGTGTCAAATTTGACGTTGCGTTTTATTATTGCTATTAAAAGGCGTCCATTTACGTAGGAATGTACTTACTCAAACTTGTATCTGCATATTTTTTTGCTGTTGGTAATTTCATTTTCATTCAGTAATACTTAGAGCCAATAAGTTCACCAACAGCAAAAAAAAAACGCAGATACGAGTTTGAGTAAGTAAAACGGCGGTATGTAACAATCACCCTAAAAAATAAGTTTACATACCTAATGTGTGAATAAGTGTATTTTTTATGAATCAAGCGAAGGTCCGCGAGAGCCTAGGGAATGGTCCGCAAATGACTGTGTCTAATCGAACACTTGTATCGCAAAATTTAAATATTTTTAAGTCTTATTTGTTGCAACTTTATATAAACTTCTTGAGGAAATAAAGCAACTTCAACTGCAATCCTAAGACCTCAAACGCGTTGCCAACCCTGAGGACTAAGATGGAATTCCTCTATGCAAATAATTTTACAGGTTGTCTTATCCCCACACCGGAACACAACAATGCCAACATGTGTTGCTTGGCGGGTGTGTTGACTTCTTCCTATTTCACCACCGTGGCAACTACACGTGACAAGTGACAATTCGGAATACATTGAGAAGTTAATACGGTAATACATCACTGGGTTTCATTTAAGCTGAGCCAGGTACATTAAAATGTCCCCTGTCACCTGTCATTATCAAGATGGTGAAATAGGGGGCTAGTGTTGGTCATCCTTGGTTACGCATCACGCGTGTGAACGGCTGGACTGATTTCGCTAATTATTTTTTTGGTGTTGTTAATGTCAGGTGAAGAATCTTATCTAAGAAAAAAATGAAAAATCCACCGGGAAAGTCAGAAATTGGCAGCTGGGCGAAGCCGCTGGCGGGGTGCTAGTGTGTTGATGATGGGTATATAGTTTGAAGTTTGACGCCTAATCATAATGTCTACTTGCTTAAGGCTTCCAGCTCCAAAAGAGGTTGGCTGATATTTCGATTCTCGTTTTTTAGGGTTCCGTACCTCGAAAGGAAAAAACGGAACCCTTATCTCACTTTCTGTCAAGACCCTTTTTCTCAGGAACGCGTGGAGGTAGGTATCAAGCTGGAATTTATATCAAATACGTCTACTGTCCCTCGAAGCTGTGAAAAAATCAAACTTCTAAGCCAACACAATCAAAAGATACAGCCGTTTATGCCGCAAAATTCCGCAAATTTTCGACACCCGCAAGGGAATCAAAACTTACTTAGCAACGAGTATTGAAATTTGGCGAGAGCCATAAATTTTTAGTTACATCACAAAAAAAACATTTTGCGATTGCAAACTTTTATGCAGTTGGTAAACTAATCGCGACCTATGTCGATGTATGGAGACAACAGTTTTTCAACGGCAAAGTCAAGTTCATCTCTCAATACAATTTTACATTCTTATAAGTTTGTACGGAAACCTCGGTGCGCGAGTCCGACTCGCACTTGGCCGGCTTTTTATAGTATAATCGGAATGGATTTACTGTAAGGCTAGGCTAGACTATTTCTAAAAGAGGGGGCCGCGGTTCCGTAATCAAACTAGGAACCCTTAAAGTTTCGCCATGTCCGTCCGTCCGTCCGTGCGTCCGTCAGTCCGTCCATCCTTCCTTGTAATTTGGTATGAACATGGCAACAAAGTGGTACAATAAAATGTAAAAAAAAAATGTTTAGGGTTCCTCCCCTGCACGTAACGTAGGAATGTATTTTTTTTCTCGCGTACCCTATAGTGTGGGGTGTCGTTGGATAGGTCTTTTAAAAATATTACGCGTTTGTTAATACAGTTTTTCGATTAAGTAACCCGGTTATGAAATACTAAACTTCAAAGCGCTAATTTTTGATAGAATCAAGTGTCCCCCCCTCTACAGCCAAAACTACAAATACTAAAAATCTGAAAATAATCTTAACCCTAATCTTGGCAAAATAAAAAAAAAACTGAGTTCAAACCGCTTCAGATTTTCAAACTGCATAAAAAATATGAACAAAAAAATATTAAAAAGTGAATGTCCATAACATTCTCATCTTATAAGATACATCGCTAAGAAAAGGGTATGAAAGAACATACATAGGTACATACATAAAGTCACGTTTTTATTCCCAGAGTGGGGTAGGCAGAGCTACAGAATTACCAACAACTCTAAAAAACTTGTTGATAATTCTGTAACCACATTTTGCACAATCAGACTACCTAAGATGTTTACCAGTGTATTAGTGACAGGTTGCAAGCCCATCGCCTAACAGTACTACAAGCCCTTATTCCCTTAGTCGCCTCTTACGACATCGACGGGAAGACATGGAGTGGCAATATTCTAACCCGGCAACCACACGGAAAAGACATAATACTTATAACCAATTTTAAATGAAAACTATCACGACTAAGTAGACATCATTGGTTCTTGAGATACAGGCGATTATAGTGTTTATACCTACTAAAATCATCAAGACTGCACCAATTGACTTTAAATAGAAAATTAGTTATTACTTGTTGTTTTTCATGTTTGTTAACGGCATCGGAACCCTACACTGAACATGGTCCGACATGCTCTTGCCCGGTTTTTAGTATTTAAGTACCTAATACTACTTATATTTAAAAACACTGTTGAATTTTAAGCATATAATAATATAATAATATAATATGGCGTCAGCTGTAAGTTCGTGACAAATGTTATCTTCTCGCTTTACTGACCATCAATAATTAATGTTCTTCGTTGTAAAATAGCCAACCTAAATACACTTAAATCAGAATCAGTTTTTGCACGCGACTTCGTCCGAATGAATGTCTAAATACCGTACAATGCATCCATGTACCTTAGTAGTCAATAACAATTTAAATTCCACAACACAATCATCCACCACCATCGCTACCACCATCATACTCATACTCATACTCATTTATTTATAATATTATAAAATATTACATGTCAAAATAATTACAAAACTTTGGACAAACATCTTATCCATTAACCGCCCGCAAAGTAACAGTGTTCGCATTGTTGTGTTCCGGTGTGGGGATAAGACAACCGGTGAAATTACTAGCATAGAGGCATTCCATCTTCGTCCTCAGGGTTGGCAACGCATTTGAGATCTTAGGATTATAGTCTTGACAATTCAAATGTCTATGGGTCTCAGATTCCACTTACCATCAGGTGGCCTGAGTGCTCGAGTGCCTTCTCCTTAACATAAAAAGAAATAAATTACAGTGACATCTATTATATCTATATCGTTCATATATGCTGAAATATTGTCTACTCATACTATACTTTTTTATAATCTCTCTGAAGTAAACCCTACATCTAAGAGCTGATCTGATGTTCGAGTCAGAAGGTGGCCACAGGATCTCATTAGTTTGGTCTCGGTAAGCAAATAATGACTTTGAAAAAAAAAGTCCAGTCGCCAACAAAACCTTGTCGCAAAAATATAAGCTTTGATAGAAGCCACCTGAGGCCCTACCTAACCAATCGCATCACAGTAAGATCGCGTCATACGAAAAGTCACGTGATCTACCAGTGACGCGATCGGTTTAAAACCAAACGAATAGAAACGCTAGTTAGCGAACGCATCTTGGCTAGGGCCTCTGCTTGTCGATATAAAACTAACTATTCTAAACTCGTTGGGTCTACGTTAGGAGCATCTAAGGTCCTGTTGCCACCTTACAACTCTCTATAGGATAATAGGTTGCGAAACGATGCATTTGTCAAAGATTTGTCGGCGAAAAAACAGAGAACCTAAAACAACACTTACAGAAAGGTTTCAAAGATATGTATGTACAATATAATTATAGCATTTTAGAGAGTTTTACGCCGATTTAATGGCTAAACAACTTAAACTGACTTTCACACGTTCATTTACGAGTGAGTTTACAATATGCGAAAGTCGTTAGCAGTTGTGTTCAGGTGAGCAGATGAATTAATATAACTTAAGAACTTATCTTCTTTGTAGCTTATATTAAACCCAGTGATGTATTCGCTTGTACATTGCAATGTAAGTATACCGAATTGTCACCTGACACGTATCTTTTTTTTCATGATGAGGATAAGGCACAGGAGCACTCAGGCCACCTGATGGTAAGTGGAATATGAGACCCATAGACATTTGAATTCTCGAGACTATAATCTCGAGACTGCAATCCTAAAACCTCAAATGGGTTGCCAACCCTGAGGACTGAGATGGAATGCCTCTATGCTAGTAATTTCACCGGTTGCCTTATCCCCAAACCGGAACACAACAATGCGAATGTTGTTTGTAAGCAGGTTAATGGATAAGATGGTGGTAGCGATCCGGACGGACCCTGCACAGGGTCCTACCACCACTAAACTTTGGTTTGACTGTATGCTTGCGGGGTGTCTATCATTTTATCGAAACACCTTTCATCAAATGTATCATTTCATTTGACGACACGTTGCCTTAGTTGGGAGTGACACTGCCTCCGAAGCCAGCGGTCCTGGGTTCAAATCCCGGTAAGGGCAGATATTTGTGTGATGAGCGCGAATATAATTATGTTCCTGAGTCTTGGATGTTTTCTATTTATTTAAGTATGTATTTCTCTATATAAGTATGATTATCGTTAGCCTAGAGGTTAGTTTGACACACAAATTGACTAGGTCAATTTGTGTGAGATTGTCCCCTGATATAAAAAAAAAAAATAAAAAAAAATCGAACGCTATTTTCATCTGAACGCTGTTTTCAGAGTATCTTAAACATTATTTAATCCTACGTACGTAATTACTGTTTAAGATACCTTGAAAACATTATGGTTTCAGCAGAAAATACCGTTCGATGAAATTATACATTTGATGAAGTGAAATTCGATAAAATGATGGGTTACCATGCATGCGGTTGAATCGAGAGCGCATGCGCCAAAGTTCATATAAAATTGCAAATTAGATTATTGGAACTCCCAAAATGTATCTCATACCATTTGAAATCATAACGAACACTCTTCATAAAAAAAATCTAAGGTTAGGTTAGGTTAGGTTTGCTTTATAAACTTCCTAAAATTAGAATGGTTTCAGTAAAATTCACTTTAGGACTTGCGATGATTATGAATAATTTAACAAATCATGAACAAAAAAAATAAGCACTATATTTTTAGGAGAAACGATGAGTATAGTCACAAATCGTTATTTGTATAAAAAATCAACAGACCAATTTTGGGCGTTTTTCAAAAAAAGTACCTATAGTTAAGGACAAAAATTAACAACTTTATTTTTTCCATTACGTCACGAAAATTAGTCATATTGTTATACCCTCAACGCACTGCCCTCATAAGCCAACAGGCAGTATTTCAAATTGAATAAGCACAGAAAATTCAAACCTCACCTGTAAGTAATAGGTCTTGCTACAGGAGTTTTGTCTGAAATGCCACCATTTCTCATAAAACAGTAATAGTTAACTTTCGTGACGTTATGGAAAAGTTACCGTTGTT
Source organism: Acleris holmiana (assembly GCA_949316455.1). Lineage (NCBI taxonomy): Eukaryota > Metazoa > Arthropoda > Insecta > Lepidoptera > Tortricidae > Acleris > Acleris holmiana. Next base: position 824,056 of record OX438782.1, on the reverse strand, counting down.
AATTGAAGTCCTTCTGCAGCTTCTTTTTGGAAAACGCCCTTTTATATGAGCCAATATGCACCCATCGAAAACAATAATGATTTCGTGTCGTTTAGCCTTGTGGTCGAAGTTGCAGCCTCGCAGAGCTTCCCCCCAGGGTTCCAGTTCGGGGCGGCCACGTCCGCTTACCAGATAGAAGGGGCATGGAATGCTAGCGGTGAGTATCTTTTCAGTGGGCCGAGCACGCTGCCACAGGACAATTTTTGACATAGGGTCAGCCGCGGCCCACTCCGCTATTTAAGTTCATCGCTACAAGTACATGCCGGTTACCCGGATCCCGGGTACTATTCAGTGGCTGCCACGCTGTGCATCGAATCGCACGCGCACGCTACTTCGCGCACACATGCTTCCGTAAATGGTAAATATATCGCAAGTGACCGTGCTGCATCCATCTGTTTGTGTGTTGCATTGTTTCTGTTGAAATTAATAAAAAACACCTAAAAGAGAGGAGAGATTATTAGGGCAATACATTACTACTTTTAGTCGTTGACAGCCCTCACTATCGGCGACGCGGCGAGTGAGCCAATTCATTTTTACCGTTCGTACACAGCCTTAACGTTCCGTTTGGCTTGCGCTAGAGTCGACGACGTCAGAAGGCCAGGCAAAAAAGCCACTTTTGTAACGATCAAAGAAGTGTGCCTTCTGTACTTACTGTGCAGTCTGTGATAGGGTCGGGATTTTAATTCGTCTATTCCATATTCCAACGTAAGTATAAAGGACTAAGGTTTAAAATAAAAGTGTGTTTTGTGTGACTTGAGTCCTTTTATTACTACTACGCAACTTAATCCCCGAGTGGCTGTCATTTTAACAATTTCATAATAATATTTAACACTAGTTCCCGTTTGATGTCATTTGACACTAAGTCCCGCGGCAGCGTGCTCGGCCCACTGGTAAGGGAGACCGAGGTGAGTTGTAACAAAAGTGAGTTGTGACAAAGCCGAAGCCGAATTAGCAAGCTGACAACTTCACGGAAACTGTGGAGTGTCGAAAGAGCAACGAATTTGCAAAGTTTTCAGCTGCCATAGGTTCAGAGAAATTGGCTGTGTCACAACTCACCTCTGTTACAACTCTCCTCGGTCCCCCCTACTCGTATTTAAATAACCTAACCTAACCATCGTGGCAGCAGAAAGACGTCCATACGGCTTTTTATGGCGTAGAGAAGGTAAACGAGCACTGAGGCCACCAGCCTGGTGATAATGACAGGTGACAGGTGACATTTCAGTGTACATGGCGCAGCTTAGGTATATGAATTCTACTGACAAGAAAGCTTTTTAACTTTGCAATATATAGCGAATCGTCTCTGGTCACCTAATCATGTCAAGATGGTGAAATAGGGGGCTGATGGTACCTAAGTGAGATCTATAGTCTGGCAAACGAAAGCTGTCCCAGAGAAAGAGCGGCAATTTCAAGAAACCTGCAGCTTTTAACACTGGCTGTACACTGAATAAACGGAGTTGATACTCCAACACTGATATCAAAAGGTCAGGAAATCAAATAGTATCAACTCCGTTTATTCAGTTTAAACAGCTGCATGTTCTCTGAAATTGCTGCTGTTCCTCTGGGACAGCTTTCGTTTGCCAGACTCTAAACATAGACATTTTTGTTTTTCAATGGTCTGCCAACCCTAAGGACTAAGATCAAATATCTATACTAGTAGTTTTACCGGTTGTGTTATCTCCACACCGGAACTTAACCCTCCGTCCCATAATTTTCCGTGATTTTTAATTCTACTATTAAATTTATTTACCTTTTAAGTGTTTTCATACAAAATTTAAGCAATATTTTCATTATTTATCCCGCGTGGTTGCTGGATTAGAATAGTGCCACTCCATGTCTTCCCGTGGATTTCGTAAGAGGCGAATATAAGGGGATAAGGGCTGGTAAGGCGATGGGCTCAGTACCCGTAACATTAGTAAACTTCTTGGCCTGATTGTGCAAAATGTGGTTACAGAAATTATAAACATGTCTTTTTAGAGTTATTGGTATTTCTGTAGCTTTGCCTACCCCACTCTGGGAATGAAGGCGTGATGTGTTGTGTATGTTTCATTATTTATTACTTTAAAACAGGTTTTACCGGTTTTCAAGTTCAGTCGGTATCTGCATTCCCTAAGATTAGTTTGAGACTAGGTCAATTTGGGTAAGATTGTCCTGTGATATTTATTTATTCGGTTGCAGACAAGTCACCTAGCATCTGGGACTACTGGACACGCCTCGCCGTTTCTCTGTTCCAGGGGGATACGGGTGAAGTGGCGTGTGACTCCTACCACCGCTGGAGAGATGACGTCCAGATCGTGGAAGAGCTAGGGCTGGACTATTATAGGTAGGTCGTTTGCCATACAAGGACAACGCTAGGCGGTAGACAAGTATGCTTGACCACTTAGTGTGTCAGAATACTTACAATGTTAGTTTAACCAGAAGTACGTTACCTATTAGATCTCTCGAAACTTTTTTTTCGAAACATTCACTATCGCTGCCACCATATATCTTATCCATTAACCTTATCTATTAATCCGCATTGTTGTGTTCCGGTGTGAGGATGAGACAATCGGTGAATTTACCTACTAGTATAGAGGCATTCCATCTTAGTCCTCAGGGTTGGCAACGCATTTGAAGGCTTAGTAGGATTATAGTCTTGAAAATTCAAATGTCTATGAGTCTCAGATTGCACTTACCACCAGGTGGCCTGAGTGTTCGTGTGCCTACTCACTGCGATAAAAAAAAACATGCTTAACCATAGGCAAAAAGACACTGTTTAAATTTTAAAACGTATGGTAGTTGTTAACTATTTGTAATTGTGGGCCTTGTTGCCTGAAATGAAACTTTTCTATTTGTTAAGTTATACGCGAAAATGGCATAGGTAGATTGGATTAGAGATTGGCCGAATAGTCGGTAAATATTCGGTATTCGGCATTCGGCAGGTTTTTCAATGCTCGTATTCGGTCGAAATGTTAAGTTACATTGCCGGATATTTACCGAACAAACAAAATAAATAAAGTGCGTAGGTTGTTTCATAATTCGTCGGATTGACATCCTATCTACACTAATATTATAAAGAGAAAAGATTTGTACCTATTTTTGTATGTTTGTATGTTTGTAATGAATAGGCTCAAAAAGTACTGGGTTGATTTAAAAAATTCTTTCACCAATAGAATGCTACATTCTTCCAATTTGACGTAGGCTACATTTCATTTTGAAAAAAATTAGGGATCCTTGGTAAAATTTGAACAATGTAACCGAAGGTGTAGAAAAATGAGCGGGCGAAGCCGCTGGCGGGTCGCTAGTTTCTTATATAATAGCGAGACTCCATCTTACCTCTTTACAAAACTTAAATGGTCGAGAAGTGCGCGCAGGTTTAAGGCAGTTGCTATCGTGCCTATGCACCGGAGCGCAGCATTCAGAGGTAGTTTCAGGTTTGCGGCGTCCAAGTGCTGGAATGATCTCCCGCCTCCTATCCTTGGAGTGTCTAGCAGGTACACCTTTAAGCGCAAGCTCACGGGCTATTTGTTGACACTCCAGAAATCCTAACCCTCATCCAGCACTTACACACGATAATATTTCAACCTGTTGCTTTTAAAATTACCCTTTTATTCATTTTTATTATATCAAGGCTGTATATCAGTATGAGCGCGTTTTATTATTTTATTATTTGATTTGTTATTTATTTTTACCGCTATCATTATATAAGTAGTTTACACGTATTATATTGTATGTTAGTACCGCGTTCCGTGAGTCACCGTCGGTACTGGCTGAACATCAGCGCTGTAGGTGTCTGACACCTCAGCATTTTGCTGAGCCCGTGTCCGTTCCGCTGCCGTGAGGACACATTTCTGAGTGCCTAAATTTTCTTTAATCTTTTAAGTCTTTTTTTATATGTATGTGTGTCTTATGGTTGGTGAATAAATGTATTTCTTCTTCTTCTTCTTCTTTTTCAGCATTATAAGCAACTACCAAAAAGAGATAAATATGCGTCAAAATACAAAAACAAATATTTTGCAAACAACCGTAGCTTAAGTCAGAAAAACCAGAGTTGTTTTAATTAGAAGAAGAAGAAGAAAAACATTTTATTCGCAACAATAACACATCAAATAACATAAAAAAGGAAAAGAGAACAGAAAAGTGGTATTTGTGGCGAAAGTAAGTTTTCTTAAAAGTGGACCTGACAAAACCTGTGTCTAGCGGTTCGGCACAACCGAATATTAGGTTCGGTAAGAGCTGAACCGAATGATCGGCCGAAATCCGTATTCAGACCATCTTTAGATTAGTTATGTCGTTGTGGACAGTGATAACTAGCTGGAATTTTAAGACTATTCCAATTTCCCAACAGATTCTCAATATCGTGGACACGAATTCTTCCATCCGGTTTCCCAGACTGCGTTAGCGACGCTGGCTACCGGTTCTACAGCGACCTGATAGATGAGCTGCTGCGACGCAACGTCCAGCCAGTGGTCACCATCTACCACTGGGACATGCCGAAGAATCTGTATGACTTGGGTAAGATAAGATCTGCTGATTGGATTAAGCTTTTCATAAAAATACCTTCTGTGACAAGTGATTTGCACGAGGAGCTTAGCTGTTACTTTGATCTTGAAGAGTTTAGTAGGTACCTACTTCTCACGCAGACTCCTCCGCGGTCATTACAACTATGATGTTTTTAAGTGTAGTATTTTTAGCTGAACTTCTTGGCTATGGGTAAGCATGCACCATCTTCGACCTCATTGTTAATTTTGCAAACCTAAAAATTTATCAATGAGAAAGTACGCATAGGGCGACCCCCTTCCGACCCTTCCACTCACGTTTGCACTGTATCTCTGTAAATATGAAATTAAGAAGACTTATTGGTGCAATTTATTTTAAACTTATAATAACCTCGCAAGGCCCAACGTACTATTTCTAGGACTGAGAATTATAGTTCTTGCGGCCCAATTTAATGTTTAAATTTGTCAGAGTCCTAAAATAAGGACATTCACTTAGAACAAAACCATTCTTAAAAAAAATGCGTGAAACGGAATTTTACCTTTGACTTTTGCTTGGAATTTGTTTTTTAAATATTTTATAGCAACTCAAAGTTCTGGGCATATGTGCCTTTAATTAGGACACTGGGTCATTATTACAAACATCCTAAAAATAGCTTGGGCCTTACGAGGTTAAATATGTGGCAAACGGAACACTACCAAATGCATACCTACACATTTTTCTCGGTATACCCATTCAAATAACAATTCAAATCCAGGTGGCTGGAGCAACCCTCTCATGGTCGACTGGCTGGTCGGCTACGCCCGGGTCCTCTTCACCCTCTTTGGCTCCCGGGTGATGCACTGGATCACCATCAACGAGCCGGTGGTTGTGTGCGAAGTGCTTGACTTAGCTATCAGTCGCGGGGTCAGGGACCGTGTGCGCAGCAAGTATCTATGCGCGCGGCATATCATGCTTGCTCACGCGCAAGTCTATAGGATGTACGAGAGGGAGTTCAAGGATAAGTATCATGGTGAGCGTAAGTCGAATCAATTCCGATAAAAGGGGAAAGATATCATTGTTGCGAAAATCGCACTGTAGTATTCTTCTTTTATTCCAGTAGCAGTTTAGAGACCCTCCTAACTTTTAGAGTTCCGTATGCATTTAAATAATTAAACAACAAAATAGAATTTTTATTGTTTCTATTTACCTCGTGTGGTTGCCGGGTTAGAATAGCGCCACTCCATATCTTCCCGTAGATGTCGTAAGAGATGACTAAGGGAATAAGGGCTTGTAGTGCTGTTAGGCGATGGGCTTACAACCCTCTTGGCCCGATTGTGCAAAATTTGGTTATAGAATTATAAACAAGACTTTTTAGATTAGTTGGTATTTCTGTAGCTCTGCCTACCCCACTTTGGGAATGAAGGCGTGATGCTATGTATTTATGTATGTTCTATTTACAGGCAAGTTGGCTATCGTCAACCAGGTGGTGTGGTTCGAGCCACACAGTCCCAAAGACCAGGAGTTGGTGGAGCTCGTGCGGGAGTACCATGTAAGTTGACGTCGCCTGAAATGTCCATATTTAATGGTGGGTAAATCTAGTGCGGGATCCTTTGAGATGCTACTACAATCTTATCCACTAACCAACCACCAAGCAGCAGCGAAGAGACTTCCATCGGGTCACTTTACCGTGGCGCACATGGAAATTGCGAAACAGACAGCGCAATCGACGGTAGATGTGGAGAAAGTATTTTATAGTTAGGTTACTCGCTCGGCTACGTATCCAATAGTAGCTGCAGCCAGGGCTCGGAACCAGTTTTTAAAAAACTGGTTAATATCGGTTAATTTCGGTTTTGCTCGGAACTTCTCTAGGGAACGCGAACGTTTTGAAAACTTTTATTTTAACCTAAAATATCCAAAGAAACCAAACGTTATGTACTAAATAAAAACACTAAGTGGTTTTGTTTATAGTGCGTGACGTGCATCTGGATTAACCTGTTTCTTAGCTCGATACCGACTAATTCGAAAATAACTTTATATAAAGTTTCCTCGTGTTTATGCAAACGGAGCCGAAATTAATAGGTTTTGCGTCAAGTACATAGTCATCATCATCATTAAATTTAAGAGCCAGGCTCTTGTCGGTGGAGTAATTGCCACTTCTCTCTATCCTGTGCCAGCCTTTTCACCTCCTGATACGACACGACATTCGCCTTCTGTCTTATTTGGTTAAAGTATGTGAGCCTAGGTCTTCCTCTTCCTCTTTTTCCTTCGACTTTACCCTCCAAGTACATAGTAACGGTTTGAAAATTTTACTGGTATCCGAGCCCTGGTTGCAACCCTTCGCTCCACATATCAGGCATATCTCCAAGCCCCACAACACCTGTACACGGCATGACCTTTGTAACGCGTCTAGCAATGCCGTTCGCATGTCGGAATATTAGTCAGATTTCATCTAATACGCCGTCAACACGCTAGCAATAAGAAGACCTATAAGTTTCTGTGCATGTAAGCCTTCTAATATGAGCCATGACATAAACTTTGGGAATGAGGGCTTCTAGTACTGTTAGGCGATGGGCTTGCAACCTGTCAAAACAACCTGCAAAATGTGGTTACACAGTTACCAACAAGTAGTTTTGGGGTTGTTGGTACATCTGTAGCTCTGCCTACCCCACTCTGGAAACTCTGCACTTAACGGATAGCTGTAGGCCATACTTTAAGTCTTTGCAATTGTTGACAGTGCCATCATTATATATTTATGAGGTTGCGTGTTTTGTAAAAATAAACCTGTCCAAGTTTAAGATTCGAGGGCAAGGTGGTAAAGCAAGGCACAAATCACACATCATACCAGAGCGCTGCAAAACTGCCCTTTATAAAAAAAGTTTATTTGGTATGGCACCTACTATTTACAACAAATTACCTGATAATTTAAAAAATGCCGACATTGTTAGTTTTAAGGTAAAGCTAATGAAATTACTGATTGAAAAATGTTATTATTGTGTTACTGAATTTTTAATAGATATTTTTTAATATATTTAATGCAATCAGATTTCAACAGTTACATTTTATACTTTATTCATGTTATATTATTGACATTTATTATAGCATTAGTTGTATTTCTTTATAAATTTGTACGCCTACCGGCAATTTACAAGATACTATACTTATTTTACCAACTTTTGTAATTACCTGTGAACACAAATAAATGATTGATTGATTGATTGATTGATTGAAATGAAGACCAGGCGCTTAGAAAGATGTTTTGATTAACTTGTGATGTAATTGTATATTTTTCTTGTAGATCGGTCGCTACTCTCACCCGATTTACTCCAAAGAAGGGGGCTGGCCTCCGTCCATAGAGAAATTCATGGCCGAGAAAAGTAAAAAGAAAGGATGTGATTCCAGTTGGCGAATACCTCCATTCACTCGAAAAGAGATCGAGATGATCAGAGGTAAGATCGGTTGAAGTTGAGACTCTTTGGCCTCGCGCCTGAATGACATTTTGGGGTCGGAGTGCTGGCAGCTACTTTGGGCAAAGGAGGCAACGGTGACAGCCTTCAGGGCACCATCAGCAGCGACAATGAATTGGCCCAAATTATTTAATTATAGTTAGTTTAGTAATTTAATTTAATTATTTTTAATACAATACTTCTTGGCCTGATTGTGCAAAATGTGATTACAGAATTATCAACAAGTCTTTTTAGAGTTGTTGGTATTTCTGTAGCTCTGCCTACCCCACTCTGGGAATAAAGGCGTGATGTTATGTATGTATGTATGTATTTTTATACATACATACATACATAACAAATATAATATTAGTTTAATTATTATTTGCTCGAATTTCATCTGCCGTAATGTTGTTTTTTATGATTTTGGTAGCCATACCTACCTACTCATTGTTTACCATATTAATCAAATGTCCAATAATATTAATTTTAATAATGTCCCTTTTCATAAACATTATAATCCATAATTATCACATGCCATAATGTAATTTGCCAAACATATGGACGCGGAACGCATGTCACCCTGCGGACGCTCCAACTGCTTAACAGGTTCCCTGTCCCATGAGGCACATGTGTATGGAACATTGAGAAAAGAATATACAGTATGCACGTATTCTGGCGCCAAAAAGGTTCCATCTCAGCATAATGCTGTGGTCAGTGGACCGCAGCGCTGGCTTTCGGTTGGCACCTTTGGTTGAACCATCATGACAATAATTTTTTGTACACGTCGATTAAAATCTGTGTATTAAGATTTCATAGAGAATACTGTAACGTCACTCTTTTCATCGTTGTCTATGTTACTTTCGATACAACCGAAATAACTATTTCGATACGCTCTATACAACCGAAAAAAAAATGAAAATAGAACTTCGTATTTAAATAATATGTGCCCTTGTTTAAGGAGACTCGATGCGGTACAAAATTGCCAATGTATGACGTTTTGGAACGTAGCAGCATCGAGACATCTGTCATAAATCTACTTAAAGTTGCTGCTGTCTGGGTACAGCATAAAAAAAACTACGCTTTGTGATTGGCTAGTATTTTTAGCTTGGCACAGTACTGCAACATTACGGACGCCGGTGGTGTGATAACTTTTCCTTTTCAAAGCTAAGAAGTTTACGTTTTTTTTGTGCAAATAATAAAAGACCTTAAGCTTAAAAAGTTGAAATATAAACTAAGAAAAAGAGTAGTGACAGTGACGAAAAATCTTTAACTCCTCAAGAAATAACTACATATTTCAATTATCTTCTGTAAAAGAAGTCGGATAGTAGAACTAGACAATATAGTACTTACGATATTTAGTTTTCTTATATAGGTACTCGTATTAATGATTTAAATTAGGTATATATTTTAATGAACTCGTATAAAAAGTATTGTTCACTATAGTGTCATAATCAAACTTTTTAATCTCGTACCTTACTTAGGCCACTCAGAAAGCTTCGTGGCCTAAACACGGTACTCGACTAAAAAGCTCTCTATTACTTATATCAGAATCAGAATCAGAATCAGAATAATCTTTATTCAAGTAGGTTTACAAATAATAAACTCTTTTGAAACGTCATAGTAGCGACTTAGCCTAAATTGACTGCAGGTTCAAATCGCGACCGATCAGAGAAGAACCTGTAAGAAACTCTGTCGGATGTCTTTTTTTTTTTCGACGTTCGCAACCTTTTGTCGTAAGGACTAAACATTTTATTACAAGCAATTCAGTCCCAAGCATTGTTATCATTAATATAGTCTTTAATACTATAATATGCTTTAGAAATTAGTTTACGCTTAACGTAACTCTTAAATTTATTTACTGATAGTTCAGTAACATTACTTGGGAGCTTATTATAGAACCTAATGCAATTACCCATAAAAGAGTTTTTTATTTTATGGAGCCGCGTGAAGGGCACTGCGAGCTTATATTTATTACTGGTATTAACATTATGTATGTCACAGTTCTTTCTAAATTTAGCGATGTTTTTATGAACATACATAATGTTTTCATAAATGTATTGACTGTGCATGGTCAATATGTTAATTTCTTTAAACTTATCTCTAAGCGAGTCTCTCTGGCCCATCTTGTAGACAGCACGAATAGCCCTCTTCTGCAGAACAAAGATGCTATTTACATCAGCAGCACTACCCCACAGTAAAATACCATATGACATAATACTATGGAAGTAACTAAAATAAACTAATCGAGCGGTATCTAAGTCTTTTAATTGCCGAATCTTATTAACTGCAAAAACTGCAGAACTGAGTCTACCCGCCAATCCAGCAAGATGAGGATCCCATTGGAGCTTGGAGTCTAACGTTATACCAAGAAACACTACATCATTAACTAGGTCTAGTTTGTCATTTTTAATAGTTACAGTAGTTTGACTATTTTTCACATTAGTAGTCATGAACTTTATACATTTCGTCTTTTTCTCATTCAGTAATAAATTATTAACACTAAACCAATCGACTACTTTTGATATAGCATTGTTTACATCGACATTAAACTGCTGTTGTCGTTTAACTTTGAACACAAGTGACGTATCATCAGCAAACAATACTATATCATGGTTATCCTTTATAAGGTAAGGTAAGTCATTTATGTAGATGAGGAATAAAAATGGACCCAATATTGAGCCCTGTGGTACGCCCATTGAGACCAATGACCCAGGTGATCGTACTCCATTCACGTCTACCCTTTGTATTCTCCCGTATAAGTACGTTTTTATTAAGTTTAGCGCAGTACCTCTAACTCCATAGTGGTGTAGTTTCCTGATCAATGTGTCATGGTTAACGCAATCGAAGGCCTTGGACAAATCACAAAAAATACCTAAAGCATCCTGTGACCCTTCCCAGGCATTAAAATAGTTTTTAATCAACTCAACACCAGCTTCGGTTGTCGAGCGACCCCGAGTAAAACCAAATTGTTTATTGTGTAATAAATTATTATACCGAAAATGTTCCGCTAACTGTGACAAAATCAATTTCTCAAATATTTTACTGAAAGTGGGTAGTATGGATATTGGTCTAAAATTTGTGGGGTCAAAAGTACTACCCGTTTTGAATAATGGAATTATCTTACTATGTTTCATAAGATCAGGAAACTCACCACAATCAACACAGTGATTAAATACGACCATTAAGTCAGATGCTATGACTTCAATTAAGGATTTGAGTACATGGACCGACACTCCCCAAAAGTCACTGGTTTTCTTTATATTGATTGAGTTGAATGCCTTAATTACATCCAAGGTAGTAACGCGCTTGAATTCAAAGTATATACTGCATTCAGGCACGTTATCTTCTAAAAGTACAATGGCAGACGCAGGCGAAGAGTTCAAGCACTTAGTCGTGGACACTGGTATATCGGTAAAAAACTTTTCAAATTCAATTGCGATATCTGGATTGGAATCTATTATTTTACCATCTACTTTTAAACGATAGTCGTTAATGTTCTTTTTTCGGCGACCTGTTTCTTCATTAATTATTTTCCAGGTCGTTTTAATAACATCAGAACTATTCAAGATTTTGTTACTTAAAAAATTTCGCTTAGTTATACGGCAGTCTATCTTGAATTGCTTAGAATACTGTTTGACATGTTCCTTAAACTCCTCACTCGCGTTATACCTCCGTTCCTCATATAGTTGATACAGTATTCTTCTACGCTTATGTAAGTCCGCAGTAGCCCAGTCACTGAAAACCTTTGCACCATCAACCACAACCGATTTGGATGTAAATACTGCGTTAAATTGTTTTATGAATGTGTGAAAGAATGAGTTGTACATGTCATTGGGTCCCTTATCAGTTGTTAGAAAGGGCAAATTATGCACTAGGTTATGTCTCATTCTTTCCACACGGTCTGCAGTTATTGGCACAAAAGTAATTTCTTTTTTTGGAACATTATTCGATACGGATTTGAATTTAATTAATTGACCCAAATGATCCGATTCCAGGTTGCTGATCACACTCTTACCAATAGGAATTATATCAGTAAAAATATTATCAATACACGTGGCACTAGTGTCAGTAACTCTAGTTGGCTCCATAAAAGTATGTGTCAGGCCGAAAGATTTGAAAAGATTTATTAATCTTTTGGTTAGTGGACTGTTTTCTAAAATATTTACATTAAAATCTCCACATATAATTGTTTTTTTTCTCGAATAAGATAATTTTATTAGAACAGTTTCCATAATCTTCTCAAAAATTTCGAAATTGCCTAATGGTGGCCTATATACACATACAACTATGAATTGCTCTAACTCTATTGCAGCGAGTTCTAATATTCGTTCAACAGATAAGGACACAATGTCCTTACGGTCTTTAAATTTTAATTTATTGTTTAATATGATTAACGACCCGCCATGTATCGAGCTATTTCTAGTAAATAAACTGCCGACCTGGTGGTTGATAAAATTAAACATAGCTTCATAAAATATCAATGCTATTACTATTAAGAAATAACTCGACGTGCAGGTCTTTACTCCTTATACATTGAATATTCTGGTGAACCAGAGTGATATAATTAGATACTTTGCTGCTAAATTTGTCCTTATATTTATTACAATTTTGGTTGCCAGGGTTGAGCTCCTCTGTTGTCTTGTCATTTAATTTAAATGATTGATAGTAATTGGAACATGTTCCAAAAACCTGTCAGGTTGCTGAATAGCAGCAGGAGCCAAATTCTTGGCGACACGATTGTGAAAATACTATTGTTACATTTAAAATAAACAAGATTTCCTGCAGAATACAAAATAAAAGTAACTACTAAGACACTATAAACATTAATTTAAAATCTATTGTAGGTATACCCTACGGACATTAGCATTTAAAAAGACATTACAAAAATAAATTTCAACCCATTCAAATATTAAACCTAACATAACATATCATATCTTATCTTATAAGATAGCATAAAAAGAGTAATAGTAATAATAATAAAGAAATATCCAAAATAATAAAAAAAAAAATGTTTTAAAAAATGAACATGAAAACTGGGCAGTGATCACAACAATTACAATTAAACTTAAAACTAATCTTGGTTTTGTAAAATAATGCTTTTTAATTTTATCCTAAATGTTAGAGTGGTTATTTATCATACGAGTTATCAAAACGTTGACAATACGCAAACACGTCAAAGACGATATCGGTATTACCGTGTAGAATCCCAGCCATGTGTACATTCTCTATGACAAAACATAAAACGAAGCGTTCAACTTTCCAGGCACTTACGATTACTACGGTCTGAACCACTACACGACGCAGACGGTGCGTCCGGCGCGGCCCGGCGAGGTCGTCGGCCAGAACCCCTACCTCGATATACCGGGCCTGCGGGTTGTGGACGGCAAGCGGCCAGAGTGGTCCCAAGCGAGCAATGGATGGCTAGTGCGTCCAGTGGCGCCCTTATTACTGTTGCTGTGTTTTTCTAATAAACTAAAGCATTTTTCTCAAACGTGCTCGGAAACGCATGCGTTATCACGAAACGAAGACACGAAGATGGCTCCCTAACTAACCTAACCTTTTTTTTATGTTAAGGAGAATGCACCCGAGCACTCAGGCCACCTGATGGTAAGTGGAATCTGAGACCCATAGACATTTGAATTCTCAAGACTATAATCCTAAGACCTCAACTGCGTTGCCAACCCTGAGGACTAAGATAGAATGCCTCTATGCTAGTAATTTCACCGGTTGTCTTATCCCCACACCGGAACACAACAATGCGAACACTGTTGCTTGGCGGGTGGTTAATGGATAAGATGGTGGTAGCGATCCGGACGGACCCTGCACAGGGTCCTACCACCACTGCTAAAAAATAATAATTCCAAATTTGCTTACTAACATTAAACTGATAAAGGAAAAACCTTGTAAGAGCATGTCGGACCATGCTCAGTGTAGGGTTCCGAAGCCGTTAAGTACTACAAACATAAAAATGAACAAGTAATAACTAATTTTCTATTTAAAGTCAATTGGTGCCGTCTTAGATGATTTTAGTAGGTATAAACCAGGGATCGTTACTGGTGTTCTGACTACCGGTTTTAAATGAGGTGTTACCGGTTATAATTGACTTTCACTATTTATACCGCTAAAGCTCTGATTAGCGGTATAATGAATACCGGTATTCAAGTTTATTATCGGTTTAGACAATTGACAACAATACCCCTTTTTGATACTTTACCCCTAAAAACCATAACCAGTAATACCTGTCAGTGTCAATATTCTCGTTTATTTTTATATGTAAATGTTTTCGGTGCTCTTAGACTCGCCTTAGACAAGTCTGAAATTACAGTTCATTAAAGTCTAATTGACATCTCACTTATTATTTATATATTTATTATTTTTTAGCGGTAATAATTTGACAATGTAAATACAGGTATCAAATAAAATCGGTTTTACAATCCCTGGTATAAACACTTTAATCGCCTGTATCTCAAGAACCAATGATGTCTATTTAGTCGTGATAGTTTTGCTTTAAAATTGGTTACTTATATGCTCTTTCATTCAAGTTTTTTTTTAGATTTTTCGTATTTGTAGTTTTGGCTTACTCTACAACAATTTTCTTGTGACAACAATTTTTCGATGAAGGGATCCTTTTATGAAATATCAGGCTTTAAAGCGCTATTTTTTGTTAAAGTCAAGTGTCCCCCCCCCCTCCCCCTACAGCCAAAACAACAAATACTAAAAATCTGATAAATATGTACATTTTTTCGTTTTTTCCAGAAATTAAATTTGAGATAATTAAAGTATCATTAAATTTTATATAATTTTTGGTAAATATAGAAAATCGTAGATTTCTTCTGATTTTAAAAGTGATGGTAGGTGGGTGGGATGGATATTTGCGTCCTTGGTAAAGGACAGGTTAATTACTAGATTCTAAACAAACGGGACCCCTGACTATCACCCGTATTTATAGACACGAAAAGTATTTACTTAAGCGAAAGTAACGACTTAAGGAACGATTTTTGTATGACTTTTGACATTACTATTACTTAAGTAATAAATAAATATCACAGGACAATGTCACACAAATTGAACTAGTCCCAAACTAAGCTCTAAGCTTCTACTATGGGTACTATATCTGCCCTGATCGGGATTTGAACCCAGGACCCCTAGCTTCGAAGGCAGGGTCACTACCAACTAGGCTTACTAGGCTAGCGTGTCGTCACTTTTGTTGTCTATAAATACGGGTGTATGACTATGGGCGACTAAGCAAATCGGGACTCTGTGTTACCGCCTTTGGCTAACAAACAAATAAAGTTACAACACAGCGAACATTTCAAGTCACAACACGTATTAATAGTCTGGCTCATTCCAGGTTCACCCAGAGGGTCTGCGCGCCCTGCTGGTTTGGCTGGAGCAGCGCTACGGACCCCTGGAGATCAGGATTACGGAGAACGGGTTCCCCACAAGCAGTCGTTCTAGAGCTGACGACGACCGGCTGCAGTATTTGAGGAACTACATGGAACAGGTAAGACTGTGACATAAAGTTATATTAGCCGTCATACCATGCATATTTACCAATCCCAGGCACTATCTTTGTATTTAAGTGTGTCCATGGATAAGGTGCACAAACGAATACAGATGAAGCTAGATGCAATTGTATGTGGCAAGGGAGCATTACGGCCAGCAGTGACGCCTTGTGGATGATGTAATGTTGATGATGATGGTGAATACTTAATATTTCAGGTACTGCTGGCGATCAAAGATGGAGTGAACGTCACAGCTTATACAGTCTGGTCGCTCATGGACAACTTTGAGTGGAACGACGGATACAAGTAAGAATTAATCGTTTTCCAAGTTTATTCTTTTACGAGTATCAATGTAAACTTCTTTTCACTGAAATTTATCTCCAATCCCGTGTGGTTGCCGGGTTAGAATAGTGCCACTCCATGTCTTCCCGTGGATGTCGTAAGAGGCGACGGAAATAAAGGCTTATAGTACTGTTAGGCGATGGGCTTGCAACCTGTCACTAATACACTAGTAAACTTCTTAGCTTGATTGTGCAAAATGTGGTTACAGAATTATAAATAAGTCTTTTTACAGTTGTTGGTATTTCTGTAGCTCTCCCTAACCCACTCTGGGAATGAAGGCGTGATGTTATATATGTATGTGTATTATCTCCATCTTGAGGTTTACATTATACTCATACAATCAAATGTATTTCTATTTTTTTTTACTAAAAACCGAGATTTACCGTAAAACGAGGTTGAATGGGACTAAGGGGTGAATAGGGACATAACGTAAAATGAAGCATATTATGTTACTAATTATAAGACTTATCATTTCCAATAGAGCGAACGTTATTTTCATTTAATTCTAAACTTATTCTTACTTGTAACAAGTTATGCCATATTTTAGATTGTGTCTCTATTCAACCCTTAGTCCGTTATTACCCCATCTTTTTTCGAATGACGTTACATTTCTGTCTGTTAAACTTGAACCTGTTGAACTTATAAATATGTTAAGGGGGAAAAGGTTTGTTTAGGTAACAGATCTCTTCAAAATCTTAGGTACTTCTCTTATCATACTTTCTCTTGACCAGGACAAAGTTCGGCATCTACGACGTAGATTTCGCCGACCCGCTGCGCACGCGCCGTCCGCGCAAGTCCGCGCTCTTCTACCGCGACGTGGTGCGCGCGCGCTCCCTCGCCGTGCCCGAGCCGCAGGGGTGCGATATTTGAATCTCACCGTCAAAAAAATACTAAGTGTAAAATCAATAAGTGCAGCGATTTCACGAGCGGGTCTACGAGCGAAAAAGCGTTATGTATGAAATGAAATCCAAAAGGAGGGCTCGCTTGTAGATAAAGTCGCTGCATAAATTGATTTTAAAGTTAGTCGTTTTTCGTCGGTGCGATTCAAAAATCGCGATCATAGACGAGCTTTGCTCGTAGTACAAGTGTTAAGAGATCATCTCCAATTACTGTTATTTTCTAGAGCCTGTTACAAAACCATAAATCTAGATTAAAAACTAACATTCCATACAAATAATGGCCAGACATAGAGGTTCTTGTGGCACGAATAAAACTGTCCTAGGGATTTTCTAACGATATTTATTTATCGATAATTTGTACCTACTTTCTTATGACAGTTATGACTATGAGATAACGTATGAACATGCAGCGTACTACATATAATTTTATTTTTTTTATTAAAGTTACCTAAATAGGCCTTTGTTGCAAGGCACTCCTTCTTTTCACTTTACTTTGTATAGAAATCAATTGAATAGCATTAAAAGAAGTTTTTGTGTAAGAAACACGTAAAAAAAAGAAATGTATTAAAATTGATGTTTATTTGAATTTAATAGTATTTTTCACAATCGTGTTATAATAGAGAGATTAAAAAGTTTGATTATGACACTATAGTGAACAATACTTTTTGTACGAGTTCATTAAAATTAATAATTTAAATCATTAATACGAGTAACTATATAAGAAAACTAAATATCGTAAGTACTGTATTGTCTAGTTCTACTACCCGACTTCTTTTACACAAGATAATTGAAATAGTTATTTCTTGAGGAGTTAAAGATGTTTCGTCACTGTCACTACTCATTTTCTTAGTTTATATTTTAACTTTTAAGCTTAAGGTCTGATTTTTATTTCCACAGAAAAAACGTTATCTTCTTTGCTTTGAAAAGAAAAGTTATCACACCACCGGCGTCCGTAATGTTGCAGTACTGTGCCAAGCTAAAAATACTAGCCAATCACAAAGCGTAGTTTTTTTTGCTACAGCAGCAAGTTTAAGTAGATTTTTGACAGATGACGCGATGCTGCTACGTTCCAAAACGCCATACATTGGCAATTTTGTACCGCATCGAGTCTCAGATTATTTAAATACGATGTTACATTTTCAATTTTTTTTCGGTTGTCTAGAGCGTAACGAAATAGTTTCGGTTGTTTCGGAAGTAACATAGTCTATTCAACGATGAAAAGAGTGACGTTTCAGTATTCTCTATGAAATCTTAATACACAGATTTTAATCGACGAGTGCAAAAAATACTTACTTAAAAGTATTGCCATGAACTACTTAAATTAAATACTACCTATCATTCATTATAATAGCATCGATCGGTTCTGTTGATCAGCATTTCTAATTTATCCGGTGAACTTAATACCTATCTACTATGAAATGTCACTTTGAAATAAGTATTTGAAACAGTTATCGATAAATTTAATATCGGAAGTAAGTCTCTAGTAAATTGAATTTTTTGCCACAAAAACGTCTGTCTGATAATGACTCATCTAAACTGAAGTTACTTAAGGCTAACCTCAAAATTTAAAATCAGTCCATAGCTCTTAAACGGGTGAACCGATTTGGTTGAATGCGGCAGCCACAGGCATACGAACATCATTGTATTGAGTTTAATGATTATTAAAGAAGTGTTTAAATGTCTACGAGTATGTTGAATGTTTTATAGGAGAAAAACTTAAGTAAAGGACCAGTTGTATTTAGTTGTAGTTACAACTAAATGGATGAGGTACTGTATTATAGTTTTTACCTATAAGTTTACCCTCAAAAATCTACAAAGCGAAATTAATTACGGAATGTTCTTGGTTCCGTGGAGAACGGGACGGGTGCTAGTGTGGGACGCAACCTGTGTAGACGCGCTAGCCCCGTCACATCTCCACCGGAGCTCTAATAGGGCTGCTGCGGCAGCTGAAGCGGCTGAAACCATCAAGGTTAGCAAGTATAGTGGTCTCGGCCCGTATATTTTTATTTCATTCGGTGTCGAGACCCTTGGTCCGTGGGGTCCTAGTGCTCCTGAAAAAAAAATCGAAGAGGCTCATTGACGTCACTGTAGACCGAAGAGCTGGAAGCTTCCTCGGTCAATACATTAGTTTAACTATTCAGCGAGGAAATGCTACCAGCATCTTCGGTACAATGCCACAGGGCTCGTTTTAAGACTTAGCTGTTTAGTAGTACTAATAATTTTTAAAGATTTTGTCTTGTATTCAATTACAATCGAAATTAGTAACTATTTAAATTAAATTATAATCAAATAATAATGCTGCCCTCCTAAGCTAAAACACAGTATGTCAGATTCAATTGCCAAAGTAGATTCAATCTTCTCTTGTTAGTAATAAGGTTTTGATTGCTACAGGAGACTTATTTGACATACTGCTATTTGGCTTAGCAGGGCAGAATGTCACTATGGTTTTTTGATACATTTCTTTTAGACGGACATAGTCTCTTTTGCATTTTCATTTAAACATAAAAGATATACTTATGTGTTTTATTTCCCTCCAGCGGGGCGACATCACTAACAAGTCTATCAAAAAGCTAGTTTTTATAACTCAACCGCATGTTTTGATAATGTTCACTTCATATTTTAGTTACCCTTTATATAATTTTTATGCCGCTATATTGTGTTGCACACTTTCAACTTTAAGAAGAATCTAACGACACCTCGGTTGTTGAAATGAGGGAACATAGAGTCGTACATACATCAGGTCAAACACATAACCTTCCATTTGCTTTGCCGCAGTCGGGTAATGTTTTGGATTATTTAAGGGATTTCATTGTTGCTGTAGATTGCTAAGGATTTTTGTTCAAGTGTTTGATCATTTATGTAAGTGTCTGTCTGCCTTTCGCATTTATTCAATGTCGTATCGGTGAATCCAGCTGTACATCAGCGCTGTGGCTACATGCTGCAGCATAAATGCTGAGCTGGTTGCCCTTTTAGTGTCTTTAGATAAAAATGTTTTAAAAAACAAAAAAACCGCCTTCAAACACGCAAAAAAGTTATTTTGTTTTATACTTTTTAATGATCATAACACGCTGTTACGTAGGTAGTCCCACTTCTTAGTTTATATGAAACTTTAACGCCGCCGAAAAGTCATAGTCATATTTCAACAAGTAAATATTCTTCGTTGTAGTCGCTCAACTTTCTTAATCGAGATATCTTATCGCCACCCATTGAAATAGGTACCGTTGAGGAGTTCCGGTGGCCATCTGTGGTCTTCATCATCAGTTCCCCTGCCCCAAGTTATACTTTCTAAATGCAAATGCTAAACTTGTTACTAAAAATACTAAAATCGCTATATTTTTGCCTACAATTTTGAGGAGTTCTCTCAATTCATCACTGATCCCCTCATCAGATTCAGATTTGGTAACAATGGGACCACCTCGGAAGTATACTCTATCAAACCAAAAAAGAATTTCTAAAATCAGTTCTCAATTGACGGAGTAATCGGTGAAAATAAATAAAAAAATAACATACAGTAGAACGTATAACACAGTCAAGTTCATTGCACTTTGTTTCGAAATTATTATAGGCATGATTAAACGATTTTCTTTCTTTCTTCTTTTGAGTATCTTGTTCGGAGACTTACTAAATAATAAACAGGTCACTAGTAGAATGACTCGGTCGCAAAATTACCGACTCGCAAAATGACCCCATCGCTTGTAGCCCACATCTCAAAACGTCCGAGTCGCAAAATGACCACATCGCTTGTAGCCTACTTCTCAAAATGTCTGAGTCGCAAAATAACCACTTCGTTTGCGTTACTAGGTAGGTTAGGTTCGTTAGGTAACTTCAAATGCCCGAAGGGCAAATTTCCCAAGAATAGCAGCCCCGCCATGCGGGGCTGCGTCGACTTTGCTAAGACAGGCATAAAATGAAAAAAGCAAAGTGGTCATTTTGCGGCTCAGTCATTTTGAGATGTGGGCTACAAGCGATGTGGTCATTTTGCGACTCAGTCATTTTGAGATGTTGGCTACAAGCGATGTGGTCATTTTGCGATGTGGTAATGTTTCGGTCTAGTCACTCTACTAGTGACCCGTACACTACAGCCTTATTGTCATCTGCTAAAAATCCCTTTAGTTCTGCTAATGTCGCTAGATGGCGTTGAAAACAATGCTATCTAGCGATCAGCAGAGGAAAGTTCACTCAAGGTTATTCAGATTTTCGACCTTAGATGGCAGTGCCAAACACTAATCCTTTTTTTTTCTTCTACATTGTATTCCGAGTTTTTAAGGCGACGGGGCGGGCAATTGACCTTGCTCATTCGGGCAGACGAGTAAAATTTTAATTCGCGCGCCATCTAACGAGTAAGCTCTGCGATCGACCACATATTGCTATTTGTCCAAGAGTCAGGCATGGATTTACTGTTAGATGGCGCTTCATTAGGCCGAGCAATATAATAAATTTGCGTTTTTCTATATACTATCTCAAATTCAGGAACGAATGTCAAAAATAGCTTTTTATCAAATAAGTAAATACATAAATAGTATTTTTTAATACGTAAAGATTGTTTCTTGAATAGCTGGCATGAATATTAGATCAAAGAAAAATTTGGTCTACTAGGATTGTGCGAGTGCTATCTTTTAGACAGTTTATATCTCGAACCAAAAATTTAGTTATGTACATACTTTCATTCCCTCTTTTCATGGTTTCGTGCCAGCTCTTTTAAAACGACCTCTACGTGATTACTATCTACTACAGTAGAATTATGTTGAGTTTACCACTGACAGATGGATTGCCTTCATATTAATCTCATACAAATAAAATACTTATTACTAAATCGGTAGACGTGGGTATTGAAAATTGAAAATTAAATTAAGGCAAACTCTCTGTCAATGGTAAACTTACAGGGCCTCCATTCTACTGCGTTATAACGATATCGCGTTTGACGTGTTTTAGAATCGTTTATGTCACAGTCGCCATTATTGTAAATGACAAAAAAGTTATCACAACGTTGACAATACGGAAACAGGTCAAAAACGATATCGTTATTACCGTGTAGAATCGCAGCCCTGTAATCGTACTACTAGTCTGTTACGATACAGACGCAATGAGTGAGCTAGAAAAAACAAGATGTGCTAGCCATACCCGACAAGGCTGAGATTCTACACGGTAATGTCGTCATTACCGTGTATCAAATTTTACTTGGTTCCGTATTGTGAACGTTTTGATGACTCTTATAATTATCATTGACAATAATGGAGACTGTGGCATAAACCTCAAACGCGATTTCGTTATAACGCAGTAGAATAGAGGCCCAGGAGTAGGGGAATAAACTTTTTCAATAATACTAGGTACTTTAAAAGTATTCAAATATTTTATTTTCGACGTGGTCTACGGCAAGGCGGCGATTCGTCGAGAATTTCGTGGTCCGGGTTTCTCTTTTTTTGGGCTTGTTTTTTCTTTCCTTTAAGCTTCATAGCTTTCATTTTCTTATTTTTTCTTTCTTTTTCTGTTCCTTCATGGCCCCTATTATATAGTCTGGATCCCTTATTGCCATTTTTCGGGTAAACCTTGGGTCGATAATTTCTCGCAGTAAACAATCTTTTTTTTACATGTTTTTTATACAAAGTTTTTGGACATGGGAACTAGGCCAACAGCAGCTGATAAATCAGTACGCTGAGTGAATCCACATCCAATGGCCACTGTGCCTGCTACTGCACTAGTATTGAGATCCATTACATCAGTAGGGATATCATTGTTCATTTGAAATGTCATATTGCACATTTTGCACTTAAGTGCATATAGTGAGATGAGCCCACTCCGAGTTTGCGATATAATTTCAACTGCTTGTAACCCGCAATTCAACGGGCCATGGGACGATATTTCTTGCAATTGAGTAAAAAACTGCAATACATTAACTATTCTTCTCCCATACTTTGTTTCATTGCTTTTGTCACTGAAATAGCAGATTAAAAAACATAAGTATACAATCATGTTCATAATTGATTCAAAATTAATTATTACGGCATATAATTAAAGAGCAGATTAAATTGTATTATGTTAATTTGGAGAGGTGGCCCATGTAGTAGACCGGTCAGTATGGGCAAGTCTGAAACTGTAAGATATACAAAGATCTGTTCTTAGGATCCATATCATCGATTTTAGTGACAAGAAAAACTGCATGCCTAGATTTAACAAACACTAGTAGGTACTCAGTTTGGGAAACAAACCCGGAAGTTTTAAAAAGTTAAATTTGCATTATTTCTAATTAGATATCAATTGTGTAGGACTTAAGCAGTAAATGTTACTATGAAATATGTTATCTAAAATGAATAAAATGCATTGTTCACCATATCCTTTAAAGATAAAAAAGATAACAGATAAAAGTTGTTTATTCAGTAAGTAGGCCGCACGGGCACTTTTAAACGTCAAAATTCTACCAGCGGTTCCCAAGAGGAGACCAATGCTGAGAAGAAGCGCCACAAGACTCAACAGTCAGTATTTTTTTTTAATATTGCTTATGACAATGATAGAACTTAACCTAGCATTATATCAACCAATTAATAAAATTTCAAAATATATACATCATGCACAGTTAAGCAGGAAAACGTGTCGAAACTTCTAATAAACACAGGAGCAAATAAATAAAATAATAATAATATTTATACCTACCCATGGCGGTGCAAAACTAAATGAAAAAAAATATTAAATAAAGTTTTGATACATTCTCCTACAGAAACACAGAAACCATGTCCCCAAGACTAGATTGTTAGTAAGCTACGTTATGTATCTAAGTATCAATCTAGTTATGTTACGTTATGTATCTTAGGCCAAGCATTTTTGTCTGTTAGATAATCCTCGACCCTATAGTTTAATTCAATTTAGTAGGTGTTTGAAATGACAACCAACACAAATTCGACACTTAAAGATACAAAACGCAATAGTAAAATCTAACCTAAACGAGTTCAATTTTGTATAAAAAAAATGGCTGTACTTTCAAACACCTACTAAATTAATAAATATCACAGGAAAATGTCACACAAATTGACCTAGTCCCAAACTAAGCTCTAGGCTTGTACTTATGGATACTAGACAACAATAAAGAGAAATATATACCCCCCCATGTTGTTGCCGGGTTAGAATAGTGCCACTCCATGTCTTCCTGTGGATGTTGTGAGAGGCGACTAAGGGAATAAAGGCTTGTAGTACTGTTAGGTGATGGGCTTGCGACCTGTCACTAATACACTGGTAAACATCTTAGCCTGACTATGCAAAATGTGGTTAGGTACAGAATTATTAACAAATTTAGAGTTGTTGGTATTCTGTTGCTCTGCCTACCCCACTCTGGGAATAAAGGCGTGACGTTATGTATATATGTAGGTATGTATGTAAATATATACTTAAATACATAGAAAACATCCAAGACTCGTGCTCATCATACAAATGTTTCATAGTAACATTTACTGCTTAACACCTACACAATCAATATTAAAATAGAAATAATGTATGTTTTATTTTCCAAAACTTTTGCTTATGATTCCCAACCAGAGATTTAGTTCTTTTAAATATATGAATGCAGTTTTTCTTGTCAATAAAATCATGTCTTATAGTTTCATACTTGCCCAAACTGACCGATCTACATTGGCCATCCTGTATAGCATGTATATTCACAATATATATTTTTCTTACTGTTCAGAACCATTGGATATATTATCACCATACACTACATCAAAATCATTATCAAAATGACCATGACCAGATGTCGACCTGCAACAATAAAGAGAACTAAATAAATATAATAAATAAATAAATATCAGGGGACAATTTCACACAAATTGACCTAGTCCAAAACTAAGCTCTAGGCTTGTACTATGGGTACTAGACAATGGTAACATACTTAGATAGAGAAATACCTACATAGAAAACAACCAAGACTCAGGAACAAATACTCATGCTCATCACACAAATATTTGCCCTTACCAGGATTTGAACCCAGGACAGCTGGCTTTGGAACTAGTTTAGTAGTTTGTAATAGATCATAGATCAAACAAAACATACAGAAGTTTACAAATCTACCTTTGTATAATGCCAAGTATAAAGAACCATTCATACACTCTAAACTTTCTTTATTATGTTAGACGTACTTAAGAGAAAAAAGTATTAATTTAAAGATGTCTAAAGTATAAGTAAAAACTGGATTATGATTTTCAATATGAATGGTAGAAGGCCTAAAACAAAAATTAAAACTTATATTTATAGTAACTGCCAATCCAAGTATAATAAAAGAGCCAAAAACTCTCATAGTTGGTAAATCAATTATGCTATTCCCAGTTGATACACTGCTGCCCATGTGAAACCCGCAACCATGAGGTCTTTATGTAGGCACGTAAGTAATGTACTTTACTTTTGAAATGCATATTATGGACACTTTGTAAGTACTTACTGTACAGCGGAATCTCGCTGCTGTTTAGCTTGTTGCCCACATCGACCGCGACGTTTCCGAAGCAACTTGATTGAGGCAGAAGGTTTTCTGCCCCGCTTATTCCCCATTTTCACACGTATAAAACACGAAGTTCAATCAAAAGAAATAATTAACACAATTGAAACCAAACAACGCAAAGGACAAAATATAAAAAAAACTACAGTAGCTACTTGTTCGCACGGAATAGTAGAACTAGAACGCAACTGACTGACTCACAACTGAAAGTAGTGACATGACAACTGACCGTAGGAGCAAAACAAAGTTTGAAACATTCAAACTGTCAACCAAGGAAACAAATACATCCAACGATCTGGCAACGCCGCGGCCGGCCGCCACACGCCAACCCAAACCGAGCTCGCAACGTCGCTTTCATCGCTTTGAAGTTTTGAGTACCTAGGTACCTATATACGTAGTTATAACTTTTACGAAATTTTACTGATCCAACGTGAATGCAAGTTCAAATCCATTATATAACACTAAAAACAATTTTTATTCAAATTATTTTAGCTTTTGTTTAAAATAGTTTTGTTTATTTTTTGAGTATTTTAAACTCTTTTTTTTTAGTTTGTATATATTTTTTTTGGCCACATTCAACAAAATGCTTCAAAACGCCTAGTCATAGTTTAAGAGCAAACATTTAGTTGATTGTTTCATTAGGAGCATATATGTTTTGAGTATATAACATGGAAATTCTTATTAAAACTAATAATATTTCAGCTCACGCCACACATTAAGCCTTTAAAAAGAAGTGTGGAAAGTTTGGCAACAGACTAAATCGCCCAGCCGGAATAAAACCAATATAAACTTTTTAAAAACGGTTTATTCAAAGTTGTATATAGAGCTTACTATGAGTAAGATAACTATATAAATGAGCTAGAGCCAAACTTGAGGATATGTGTCTTCAGATTGTTATCATTTAAACCTACCACTTCCTATAGTTTTACCAAGAAATTTATCCGAAAACACCTCGAATTCATAATTTTGCCGTACCCTTCGCCTTAAGTGTTTATAATTTTAACGATTGTACAGTGTTTTCAATCCAAAAAGCAGTGAAGTATACCTGACTCCATTACATAGCTGCAAGCGCATGACGCATGGGAATAAAAAACAGAACAAAAAACGAACAGTATTCAATAACAACATGATGTATAATTTAAAATAACAATTCTATCGACTGTGTATTATAATTCGTCCTTCTCGTTGAAAGTATAGCTCGCGTCGATGTCGTGGGTCTTGACCACGGAGGCGTAGTACCGCGCGGAGCGGCGCGGGGTGCGCGCGCGCTGCGGGTCCGAGAAGTCCACCGCGTGCAGCCCGAAGCGGGACCTGGGGGTAGTCCATCATTATAATTTATTACGATAAAAAATAAAAACTTTTTGAAATTCTACATTCGTATATTCGCTAGACGTGTGATACAAGGAAGAAGGAATAAAAGACAACATTTTGACACAACGTTTTACATCTCCGTGATAGGCGCAAGAGTTGCAACTTTGAAATTTGAACAGAATGTCTATTGCGTCTGTCATTTACGAATTTGCTAATGTTTATATAGGTTCTCTGCCTTATCTCGCGACAAATCTTCGACAAATGCATTGTTAAGCAACCTATTCATTTGCCAACCGGCTTATTTTCTATAACAACAAATATTTCAGGATTTTTATAAAAAAAACCTAACCTAACCTATAGGGTTCTACACGATCCTGAAATAAATCCAGAATTATTTTCAGTTTCGGAAAAAAACGCGGGTTGTCAAATGATATGTTTGTGAAATGAATCGTTTGTGAAACGTTGGTTATAAAATGATAGGATACCATTTATATTATTATAATACTTTTTAGTCCAGCAGTGGCGATCTAGTGAAAAAACCATGGGTAGGCCATGTGTTTGTTTTTTTCATGGGACAACGGAGGCAAACGAGCAAGCAGGTCACCTGATGGTAAGTGACCACCGCGACCAACCACACTTGACACCAGAATAATCGCAAGTGTGCTGCCGATCTTTTAGAAAAGAGTAGGCTCATTTCTTGAAGGTGCCAAATCGTAATCACAGACGCCGAGAGCTGATTCCACATATCACCCGTCCGCAACACTACGAGTACCATGATTTTCCCTTCTACAGCAGTATTTACATCTATGTGATATTCTGAAGTAGAAGTAGTATGTCTTCCCGTGGATGTCGTAAGAGGCGACTCAGGGAATAAGGGCTTGTAGTATTGTTAGGCGATAGGCTTGCAACCTGTCACTAATACATTAGTAAACTTCTTGGCCTGATTGTGCAAAATGTGGTTATAGAAATATCAACAAGTCTTTTTAGAGTTGTTGGTATTTCTGTAGCTCTGCCTACCCCACTTTGGGAATGAAGGCGTGATGTTATGTATGTATGTATGTAAGTAGCTGGTAAAACTACTGCAATCACACTTACTACTTACCCTCAGCCTGTATGATAATGATGACATATATTGATTGATTAATACGTACTGGTATCCATCCATCCACTCGAAGTTATCTATAAGCGACCAGGCAGTGTAGCCCACCACGTTGACGCCGTCTTCCTGCATGGCTAGGTGGACCTGCAAACATAAACATTTAGACCCATGATTCCATTATGATATTCTGGGTTATTTTATAGTTGTTACTGAGCGGAGGGTGATCCGTTTACTGCCTACTTTGCCAGAGGACTTTCTCAGGGGGTGGGGGGACTTTTTAATGCTAAGGAGAAGGCACACGAGCATTCAGACCAGCTGATGGTAAGTGGAATCTGAGACCCATAGATATTTGAATTCTTAAGACTATAATCCTAAGACCTCAAATGGAACTAGATCTAGGATCTTACCAAAGCCCTGATATCCTTTTATACAATCTCACGGTGTTGACGACGACAAACCCTGTCGCAAACATCTATGATTTATTTCTATGCTATTCCTTACTCGTGACATTATAAGCTGTTATTATTAGGTTCTATGGTTTCACGATAAACAAAAATTACCTGTTCCAAGTACTCCTTATAGTATTGGGTTCTTCCCGCATCATCCAGATCAGCTCCGCTATCAGAATACCCGTTCTCCGTGATCAGGATCTTCATGTCCCCATACTGCTGCTTGAGATACACTAGCAGATCACGCAGGCCTTTCGGGTTCACCTGTATTAGTAATTACCTTTATTAGGACCTAAAGGGCAATAAAGAGGGAGAGGGAGAGGAGGGCTATGCTCAGAAATTTAAATCAGAAATTATCAGATCCTCAATTAACCCAGTGACATTGATTGAAATTGAAGCGTCCTATAGACCGTCAGAAGGACCACCTTATAGCAGTTAGCAATAGAGAGACCCTCCTCAA
Organism: Acleris holmiana; assembly: GCA_949316455.1. Classification (NCBI taxonomy): domain Eukaryota; kingdom Metazoa; phylum Arthropoda; class Insecta; order Lepidoptera; family Tortricidae; genus Acleris; species Acleris holmiana. The sequence continues at coordinate 795,581 of OX438782.1, read as the reverse complement.
GACGTGTGTTACGCTGAGGAGCAAACACCATAGGGATGAACTTGTAAGTTTAATATGGAAGCTAACTAAAAACTTCATTAGCGTGACGATGGACACAGTCAGATTTTTGCATGAATTGGTGCTGCCTTAGATAGTTGTCTTCTATAGTCACGATTTATAGCACGATAAATATCAGGGGACAATCTCACACAAATTGACCTAGTTCCAAACTAAGATCTAGGCTTGTACTATGGCTACTAGACAACGATAAACATACTTAAATAGATAAATACATACTTAAATACATAGAAAACATCCAAGACTCAGAAACAAATATTCGCGCTCATCACACAAATATCTGCCTTTACCGGGATTTGAACCCAGGACCGCTGGCTTCGGAGGCAGGGTCACTCCCAACAAGGCCAACGTGTCGTCATGATGTCGCCAGTATCAAAACTAATCAACTACCAAATAGACGTACCAAGAACCAGCTGGAAGCAGTGGAGGGCCATTCTGGCCGGCCGCCGCTGACAGAAACTCTCAGCTCTTCGATACCCTGGAACAGGGGCACCCCGGAGGGCTCGCCCTCGGCCAGCGGCCGGACCGTATGCGTCGTGTAGTGATTCAGACCGTAGAAGTCGTAGGAGCCTGGAAGTGAAGTACTTGAGAATAGTAACAACTTTTTATAGCACACGATTCAATGGAAGTTGAATACGCCTTTTAAAGACCTTATATTGTTTTTTTTACCCGACTGTGACACCCTATGTATATTTCTATGTCATTGTATAGTACGTTCCACTCTAGTGCCGTTCCTATAGAACCGATTTTAAGAAATGAGGTGTCTATCGATTAGTCATTTTTGTGCGATGGTTATAGATTATTTAAACATGGCGGCTGAAAATTAAAATATGTAATTTATTACTTATTAATAGGTCTACAAACTGGATTGCAACAAGTGAAGAGCACGGGATATGTAGCATATTGCGTATCTTTAAAAAAGTAGACACCGCAAGCTTTAAAAGAAAACAGTTGTAAAAATTAAACTAACTTACTACTGTAAAATGGGATGAGTAGGGACGAAATCGAAGTTTTAACCTGGATAAAAGTTTTTTTATATGTGGCACATTGATTTTATACACAAAAAAAGTGGTCCGGATGTATGAATTTTAGTATGCCAATGATAATTTGTTGTTTCATTTCATAGTTTCAACGATAAACACATAATAGTAGGCTATCCCAGCTCACTCCGTAGTTGGGGTTAGAAGGGATAGCAATAGGGAGAGATGGGAAAATTGCTAGGGTTGACACTTTTAGATTGTGACGATAGCTTGACTTGGCAAGAGAATATTTTATTTATGTAGCAACATAATGTTTTATTTATGCTATTACATAAAACAATTTAATGTTTTCTGTAAGTTGTGACCTTTATTTTTTTTATTTTATCATATTATGCAGAATCAGAATCAGAATCAAAATAATCTTTATTCAAGTAGGTTTACAAATAATAAACTCTTTTGAAACGTCATAGTAGCGACTTAGCCTAAATTGACTGCAGGTTCAAATCGCGACCGATCAGAGAACTTGCACTTTTTACTACTCATGTAAATTGACAACCATGGACTACAAACACCAACTCCCCCCTCTATGATCCCGGTGCACTCCGTCCGTAACACCAACTCTTCCCATTAATTACCCAACTGTCCCCGTTGTTGTCCCAACTCACCCCTCAATACATGCCTACTCACCCCATAAAAATCCTCAAATGCGGTTTAATCGTTTTCTATTCTAAAACTATTACAAATAAGGAAAACATAACTTATGTTTTTCTGTTTTCAATAAGCCTTGTAAGTATATAAACGATATCCGAAAGGTTGATGAACACTTACTGTGGCAAATTTCACATAAAAACGAAGTTAAATTTATACAAAAATCCGCCGCTTTCGAGCATCAACTTTGACAGTGAATTGTGTATAAAATTGTATGAATTGGTAACTTAGTGTTGCAAAAAGAAGAAACAATATACTTAAAAATATAATCAAATTACTTTAAGAGCAACCTGAGCCTGACAATGAAAGTACCTAGCTACTGAAAAAAGTAATTCTGGTTTCGCATCCCTTCTCCCCCCGCAATCCCTACTCGGCCCCGCGCCGGCGCCTGGCTAAGGCTCGCGCAGCACTCAGCGTTGCCGGGGTACATATTTATAACTGTGTTCTTGAACACATAAAAACACAAGACAATGATGCCTCATTTACAAAAAAACTGAAGGCACTTCTTATTGGCCTTGCGTGCTACAGCGTGAATGAGTTTCTGCAATGTGATCATTGATCCAAACACAGTCCAAAAACTGTAAATAATAATAATAATGATTATATATTTTCTAAATTTAATGTAATGTATTTTTGTATTTGACATGTGAATGAAATGTACATTTATCAATAAATTAATCTGAATCTGGGATGAGTACGGTTTTATTTCAGCGGACGCCAAAGAACAGCAATATAGGGCTCTAGTTTGTCTTTGCATTGCGGGCTTAATCACTCTGTGATCGTACCTTTAATCAAATCGATCTCGTCCTCCGTGAAGGCTGGCAGCCTGGACTTGCCGTACCCTTCCCTCTGACTCTTCTCGGCGATGTAGCTCTCGAGCGCTGGGGGCCAGCCGCCTTGGGCTGAGAATATCGGGTGCGAGTAGCGGCCAATCTAAAATAACGATTTATAAATAAATATTAATTCACCTAGTCCCAAAAAGCTTTAAATTTGTTCTAAGGGTACTGTTACGTACGTGGGGGTAGGTAGCTGATAGAAATGCACGAACACACCGATAATTAAGAGGAGACCTTAATTATCACACTTAATCGTTACAAACAATTATCGCACAATAAACTTAGATGGTCGCTCGGTTCACTCGTACGCACTGTTCGCTCTTCAAGTAAGGAATGCCTCGCCGCACGCGCGCCTCACCTTTTATACATCCAATAGCCGAACGTTCCAGATTGCCTTCTCGAATGACCGATGGGCCTTGACCCGCCGGGGACGTTCGATAATGGAAGGTATACTCATTGCGGCCTTGTATTACAATAGCGACGGCCTTGGCCTTGAACTCGATTGTACCCGTTAACAATAGAGGTGTCCTTGAGCCGGCGCGTCGTTTCTAATCTACCTACCTACCTAACCATACCTACTCGTAACACTACCATACAACAAATATTTAATACGTAGAAACTCCGGACCGGGACGCAGCTAGCGGAGCTTCACCAAGGTCACACCGACTATGTTAACTGCGTCGTCAGTTGTATGCATATAATTGATAATTACTGAATCATTATCTTAAGTAGGTATGTCTCACTGCTGGGAAAAGGACGGCATCAAACCTTTACCTACATACATATAACATCACACCTTCATTCTCAAAGTGAGGTAAGCAGAGCTACAGAAATACCAACTACTCTAAAAATACTTGTTTATAATTATTCTGTAACCACATTTTTAATAATCAGGCCAAGAAGTTTTATTTACTAGAGTACTTAGTGACAGGTTGCAAGTCCATCGCCTAACAATACTAAAGCCGTTATTCCCTTAGGCCGCTTCCAGGGCCTCTATTCAACTGCGTTATAACGATATCGTTTTTGACCTGTTTCCGTATTGTCAATGTTTTGATAACTCTTATGTCATTTACAATAATGGCGACTGTGACATAAACGATTCTTAAACGTGTCAAACACGATATCGTTTTAACGCACCTGAATAGAGGCCCTGACTTGTTGGTAAGCTTGCAGTAAAACGTACAGGCAGCGTAAACGCTGCGCATTGATTGGTAGATGCCACTGGTTGCCTAGCAACCCTTGCCGATTCCGTGTTTTACTGCAAGCATACTAACAAGTCAAGAAGCGGCCTTAGTCGCCTCTTACGAAATCCACGGAAAGACATGGAGTGGCACAATTCTAACCCGGCAACACACAGGGTTGTCAAAAACAGACCCAAGGTGGTGGATGGAAGGAACTACTCACATGCAAGTCTTTGGTTAGTTCCGTTATCTCCACTTCATTTTCCGTCTCTGGTTCAAGCCAAAACAGCTGGTTCGAGAGAGACATTTCACCTGTAAAAAGGAGTTCGCTAGTGAAATGTTTTTCTGCTGTATGTTAATTATTTGAGCGATATATTCAGAAAAATTTACGCAAGTTAAAGACAACTTACCGTGATATTTATGCTTGTACTCTTTCTCATACAGTCTGTACGCTTTAGCATGTGCGAGCAAGATGTTTTTGGTGCAAATATAGGAGCCATGGTCAAGGGAGTTGATACCGGGAGCTATAAAACCACTATAGGCAATATCGCAGATGACTGTGGGCTCGTTGATAGTGATCCAGGTCTTCACGCGGTCACCGTAGAGGTCGAAGATGACCCTCGCATAGTCGGCGAACCAGTCGGTGATGAGGGGGTTAGTCCAGCCACCTGGAGATAAAGAATACGTGGTGATAGGGTCTTTTAGTTTTGAACTCTGAACGCGTTCGATTGTACTCGTAGGTGTCGTGATTATTAACATATTAGCCTAAAGATGTCTACGTGACATACTCGTAATATAGGATTTCTAATAGCTGCGATAAAAATCGTCGTGTCGTGTTGCTTCAAATTTTAACGAGTTAATTCTTGCAGTTAAAGAATCGTAAACCTGACAAAAACAAACATTGGGAAACTCTTTAAATTGTGGAATAACGTAATGAAGTAGGTATTCCTATTTGTAACTTTTTTAATCGGGAGAAGTGAGTAAATTAACAAAGCAGCGTTGCCCTGATGCCTACCTAAGTCCTGAAGAGTCTGTGGCAGGTCCCAGTGGTATAGAGTCACGACTGGCTGCACGCCACGAGACAGCAGCTCATCGATCAGCTCCCCGTAGTAGCGGCTGCCGTCCTCACTGATGCGGTTCGCGAAGCCACTAGGTAGCAATCGTGGCCATGATATCGAGAACCTGGAAGAAAAAAATTAACACTAAACTTCCTCGCATATTTGGCTGCGTTTTACGAAAGAAGAAAAATAACATGCCTTCGCTACCTGTGTTAACATTCAGGGGAGAATGTAAGCCCAGTACAGATGAGTTAGAGCGGTAGTGAGAAACATTGGCCCTCGACAAGAGGCATTGCGATATCGTTATCAATATCAAAAACTTGTAGGATTGACGCAAGCTCTATAGTATATCAAATTCTATTGCCAAATTAGATTCGGGTCATACACAGATTTAGGTTACCGTCTTTCCTGTGGACACACCGAAAGTTAACGTTTTTAAGGCCTTATTTTCTGGCTAAGCCCATTCTCGCAAACACGCCGCCAGGACTGCTTTAGACCTATCATATAAAAACATAACTTATGTGATGTTTACATACTTTTTAAGAGTGTGTATGACCCATTCAACCCTCTCTTCTTAGTGATAAGGTTGTGATTGCAACAGGAGTTTAATTTGAGTTGCTACTATTTGGCTTAGCAGACAGAGCTGCTGGACGCTCGCATCGAATATTTGTGTAAATTCCATACATTTTGTCAGTTTTCGAAAATCGTTACGTTAGCGTTACGAAACTTGTCTAGCAGAGACCAATCATGTCACTAGTGGATCACGTGACTTTTTGTATGACGTGATCTACCAGTGATGCGATTTGGTTTAAAAACAAAAGAAAGAAAAGAAAACAAAAAGGACCCCGTACGGTTGCCGGGTTAGAATAGTGCCACTCCATGTCTTCCCTTGGATGTCGTGAGAGGCGACTCAGGGAATAAGGGCTTGTAGTACTGTTAGGCGATGGGCTTGCAACCTGTCACTAATACACTAGTAAACATCTTAGCCTGATTGTGCAAAATGTGGTTACAGAATCATCAACAAGTTTTTTAGAGTTGTTGGTAATTCTGAAGCTCTGCCTACCCCGCTCTGGGAATGAAGGCGTGACTTTATGTATGTATGTAACAAAAGGAATAGAAACGCTAGTTAGCGTTCGCATCTTGGCTAGAGCCTCTGAACTTTGTCTGGATTCTCTATGCCCTACATAAAAATCATTACCTGTAGAAATCTATCCCAAGATCAACGGCCAACTGGACATCTGTTCTCCACTGGTTGTAGGAATCGCAGGCCACGTCTCCGGTGCTGCGGTCGCGGATCCTATGCGGTTGGGTGTGCACGAAGTGATCCCAGATGCTCTCGCCTTTGTCTGCAATGGTGCGTGGTGGTTGACTGAGCATCAGGGGTGAAAAAATATTGAACGGTGAACCGATATAGCCATGAGGTTTTTTGTTCAAATTAAATCAAATTATATTCACTTGAAAAAATATATAATAAACTAGCGACCCGCCAGCTTTTTTGTTTCTTTCATTTCACTTAGGCGTATGAAAAATATATAGTAGCCGATCCAAAGACATACTTAATATGCATATACAATTGCATGCATATACAGTTTCGGAGGAGTATGATTACTTACACTGTGACACGAGAATTTTATATATTAGATATTTACGGGGGCTCCTAAACAACAAACATGATTTATTTGCAGTTTTTTGCTCGTTACAATGTAGTGTCTAATATGGTATAGATAATGGCACGGAACCCTTCGCGTGAGTCCGACTCGCACTTTGCTGGTTTTTTTTATCACCTCTGCCGCCCGGAACGCGTGCATCAATAATTATCAATTTACTGTTGCACTTTTCACACGTTACTGATATCGAAAAGATATAAAACACTATCTGATTCAAAGAAGCAATGACCCAGTTTCGGTATTGGTTAAAGACTAACCAACACCGGAATTCTTTGCTGTAATACGTTGCGCCTAGTTAGCCTTTGCAGGTTTTTTTTTTTTTTTCATAATTGTGTAGTTCATAGTTACAGTTCTTCGTTTCTAGGGTTTCGTACCTCAACAGGAAAAACCGAACCCTTAGGATCACTTTGTTGTCCGTTTTTTATCTAGGGAACACGTGGAGCTATTTAGTTGAAATTAAAACCATACACTTAAGTTTACAGTTCCTGTGAAAAAATCAATGCCACAAAAAATGTTCATTTCGACACTCTCAAGGGAATAAAAAATTATAGGGTACATCCCATAGACCTAGTATCCTGAAATTTGTTAAGGAGAAAGTAGTACAGAACGAGTGAAGAAAAAAAACTGAAAATCGTTAATAAGTTATACCATCACAACAACAAAAAAAATGCGCTTACTCGTATTTGCAGTTGGTAAACTAGCGACCTATGTCGATGTATGGACACAACATTTTTTTTGTCCCTGAATACTATTTTACATTCTTATTCTGTACGGAACCCTCGGTACGCGAGTCCGACTCACACTTATTTTATTATATTCCTATAAACTAGCCTTTATTATAGCGGAATAAATGTTTGTTTTTTCTTTCTTTTTAATCACTGCATTAAATATCACAAAACGAAAATAGCGAATAAAAATTTTCCTTAGTGTGATTCAAATTGTATAAATTTCGACCTTTCCCTTGCGCGTAAAAATACAAAAATACAGGGTGTTTCGCAAAGGGTTGTACCTAAAAACTTCAGTGACTAACGCTGTAGGTCATATCATCAAGTTTTATTATGGGACCAACATCCGAATCGCGAAAAAAACAGCTGTTCCATACATTTCGGCTGTTTAGCTCTCGAAGTTTGTGGAACAGATATTTACCTTCCGCATTATGGATGTTGGTCCTATAATAAAAGTTGATGAGTTTGACCTACAGAGGTAGTCCCTGAAGTTTGTACAACCCTCTGCCGAACAACCTGTATACTGGGTGATTTTGGGGTCATGATCCGGAATGGCCAAAAGTGAATAAGATGGTCACACTGAACAACTTTTCCGATGGGACCAACCACGAAATCGCCGAAAAAAAACAGCTTTTCCATACATTAACTCTCAATTAATTCACCTTTAATGTATGGAACAGCTGTTTTTTTTTGGCGGTTTCGTGGTTGGTCCCGTCGGAAAAGTTGTTCAGTGTGACCATCTTATTCACTTTTGGCCATTCCGGATCATGACCCCAAAATCACCCAGTATATTCATCCAGAAAAATGTCGATCTTTCGTCACAGTTGGTAAGTTTTTATACAACATGAACTTACCGCTGACATTCCACGCTCCTTCGATCTGGTAGGCGGCCGTGGCGGCGCCGAACTTGAAGTCATCAGGGAACCGGCGCGCGCCGCACGCTGCCGCCACCAGAATACTGGAGACAAAACAACGTCGTAGCACTTATCTTCCCAACTAGCAAAATTTCGTCATATAATGGTCGCGGCAACGTAACATATTCAGACTTTTAGCTTATGACATTAGTCATATAAATGTAATGAAAATGTTTATAGAACGCGATTTGGGCCCATTTTACTCAGCGTTTCAGTCATATAAAAGTCATTTTACTGCAACCGCCTGCCGCTTATTAGCGGACTTTACACAGGCCTTCTATCGCGCGTGAAACAGGTAATCGTGTGCGAAAGAATGCGCGTGTAAAGATGTCGGAGGGGGAAGGGATAGACCGCGCGATGAGCTCCGCAGTAGTGCGCGCAATCGCGTGGTTCGAGGTTGCCTTTACACGTAAAGTTCTTTCGCGCGCGCTACAACAAGATGGCGGACATTCGCACGTGGAATAAGGAATTAATAGTAGAGCTATTAGCAATGTACAAGTCTTTTCCGTGCCTCTGGAAAATAAGGTCCGAAGAGTACAAAAACAAAAATCTTAAAGAGGAAGCGTATAAAAAAATTGTTGACTATGTTAAAGAAAAAGGATTTCCAAATGCCAATCGAGATTTTATAGTCAAAAAATTTCAAAGTTTAAGAGGGTCCTTCCGGAAGGAACTAAAGAAAGTTGTGGATAGCCAGCGTAGTGGAAGAGGAACAGATGACGTGTACAAGTCCTCCCTCTGGTACTACGATAATTTACTCTTTACTAAGGACCAAGAACTACCTACTAACAGTATATCTAACATTGATGAAGATCTAGAGGATGAAAGCCGTAGTAATGATGACTTTCATCAAAATGTTATTCCGACTAATGAAGGAGCTATAACAGAGATTGGACCTGGTGGAACTGGGCAGCAAAGTAAAGTCGTGAGTACATTTTATCACATTATTATTATCACACATGTACATTTTATTTTTATCATCATTTCAAAGAGTAAAATATGACCATACAATATATATACAGTAACTTGCGTATACCATATATGAAAACTAGCCAAGTCAGATTTTGAGCTTCTTAATAAATAAAAATCAGGATTATCTACGAAACTTGGCACCCATTTAGATCTCTTTTTTTTTGTCGGTGAAGTCTTAATATTGAACTTGGCTTCCATTTTCACATGTATGTTTTTGATGGGATATCATTAATTTTTGTCAAATAAGAAGGTATGCGTATCATCATTAGCTTAGCAAATGCACGAGTTACTATATGTATGCTACTCGTATATATACAAAATACCTAAATCGCTAAAAGTATACTTATAATATTTATTTACATTGTATAAGTATATTATAAAGCATAAAGTATGTAAACAAGTTAACCATTTTAAAAACTCACAATGTATTTATTTAATATTATTATAATTAGTTTTTAATGACCTTGGCTATACTTTACACATAACATTTTTTTTACTTAAAACTAAAAATCACCAATAAAAAAAAATGTGTCCTGATGTACCTACTTTTAATTTTATTTTTTTGTTTATTTCATGTAGAATAGTTTTAAAAATACTATTATATAATTTTGAGTATTTTTTCAAGTCGCTTTTTTAGTTTTTAAGCTCTTCCACATGAGACCATGCGATCTTGCCAATCAACACTTCCATCTGTATTAAAATATACTTTATATTGGTCCCTGTTTCGTTTAGCTTCCGAAGTGATTTGGGCGTGGGTACGTCTTTGGAGATTAATTAATGGAACAGAATGTTCAAACCCCTCCCCATGTTGCTGAGGGTCTGTAGGAACTTCATCCCTTGCGAGATTAGAAATAGAATATAAGTTACTGCGTTTACACAAAAAATTGTGTAAAGTGCAAATAGCAAGGATAACGTAACAAATATTGTTGTGACTTTTAATATTTATAGCCGTTTGTAATATCCTAAACCTAGCTGAAATGATTCCAAAGGCATTTTCAACTACATTACGAGCCCTTGACAGTCTGTAATTATAAATCCTTTTTTCGTAATCTAGTTCTCTCTGGGAAAATGGTTTGAGAAAATTTGGTTCTAGTCCGAACGCTTCATCACCCAAAAAGACGAAGTTAAAGTTCTTTACGGTATCGTTGTTTTCTGGCAAATTGAGATCACCACATTTCAGTTTACTATAAAATTCTGTATGTTCTAATACCCCTCCATCGGACATTCTTCCATTTTTACCCACGTCAACGTACAAAAACTCATAGTTAGGGCCAACCAAAGCCATCAACACGATGCTATAAAAGTTTTTGTAATTATAGTAAGCGGCTCCGGAACCCGGCAAAGGCACAATGCGAATGTGTTTGCCATCCATTGCACCTCCGCAGTTGATGAATTGCCATTTCATTTCAAATTCTTGTGCTACCTTGATCCATTCTTCCTTCGTAGACGGCATCTGAAAAATGGAATCATATAGAAATATACTTTTTAATTATATTTTTTAGACTGACGCTGCTCCGACTGCAACGGCCTCGACACCTCAAAGAATGAAAAGGAAGGCTACAACCAACTACCAGGCAGAATTCTTCAAAGTCTGCACAGATACTCTGAAATCAACTAGCAAGGAGCTTTCGGAGTTTGACGTTGCTGGAATTAATATGGCCAAGAAATTAGCCAAAATGGATCCAGTGCAGGCAATTTATGCGGAATCCATAATAAATAATGTTCTACGCAAAGGGTTACTACAAAAACTGACGGAAGATACTGATTTATGTGACAATGTTTGTAACAAGAGAATTCAAATTCAAACACCAATTTCTGTTGACTTACAATCGACAAGTTCATCGTACACATCACAGTCTATATTACAAAATTTTCCCTCTAATTCTAATGAAGAAATGTTCCAGGACCACTCCTTAAGAACTTTTTATGAATCTTCTAATTTAGATGAAGAAAACTAGGTTTTTAGAATATACCAGCACCAAACAGAAGAAAATTATAATTAAACTTGATTCTAATAATATATCTTTTTATTTTGAATACGAACACACTAATTTACTTACCTTTAAATAATCCCGCCTCAAGCATTCATAAATAGCTCGACATGTTTCTGGTATTAATTTAGAAAGAGATGGAGCAGATATACCGGTACTGAATTTTAAATCTTCGAAGGAACGTCCTGTAGCGAGAAATCGTAGAGTTGCTGCTAAACGTGCTTCTGCACTAACACTCTCTCTCATAACAGTGTCTTGCTTTGATATTTTATGTTTGATTTTATCTAACAATATATTAAATAACTCATCATTCATACGCAAATAATTCTTGAAATCGTCCGGATAATTTTGTCGTAATTCTTGAATCAGTGGCATATGACAATATTGCTGTCTGTATTTCTTAACCCACACGGATCGTTTCTTCTTCTTTTTAAGTAAACTAACACCAACGAACATGATAACTTGCGCCATGATATTTCTTCTATCCATTTTTTGACCGCAACACTATACTGTTCTGCGTTACCTCAGTAAAACTGTGTGAACTGCAGACACTCCAACACGCGCCACTTTCGCAAGGTCTATCACGCACGATTAGCCTTTACACGTTCGCTCTTTCCGTTTTAACAAAAACTGTTACGAGTAATCGCGCGCGAAAGAACGTTAGCTTTAACAACTTCAAAAGCATAATCGCGCACGATTGTGCGTACAGGCTTACCGGCACGCAATCCTATACGCTCCTGAGAACGCGCGATAGAACGCCTGTGTAAAGTCCGCTATTGATCGTATAATAATCGCCAACGTGACTATCTTATAACTAATTGGCTGTATAACAGCGAATTATACGGCTTTTATATAAATTTTAATTATATAAGAGACATATAATCGTTCAGTTAGTTGTTTATTAGTTATATAATTATCATAGATGGAACTGCGTTATGACTAATTTGACATGTTATTGCTAATTATACGACGTAATCTATAATATAAAAATGAATCGCAAAATGTGTTGGTAAGCGCATAACTCAACAACGCCTGGACCAATTTTACCAATTCTTTTTTTTAAATGTTCGATGAAGGTCAAGGATGGTTTTTACGGCGAGAAAAATTTGATTAATTTCCGGGAAAGTCACAAACTTGCAGCGGGGCGAAGCCGCTGGCGGGCCGCTAGTAGTGGAATAAAAGTAACGTCCTGGAAGGCTAAACAGCAGAAGAATTGACATCTCATACTACAAGAACTTAGTGAGTTGAGTGAAAATAAATGTCGGTGAGTATTATTTTGATTTCTAAGAAATATATGGCCATGTTGACATTATAACTCGAACGGTATTATGAATGCTGTTAAATTCGACTTAATGGTGGAAATGTGTTGCGAAGGCCACTTTATTGATAAAGTATACTATGTTTAATTGTAAATATTTAACGCCCCACAATAATAATAAGTTATTTAAATTTATTTTAATTAATATTTTGATTTATTACGTAAGATGCGTATATATATGATTTATACGATTAATATGTCATATAAATGATTCTTATATAGCAAGTTTAGCGGTTAAAGCGCCATGACACCTATGTTGCTTATATTTTATTCATTTACTCGAGCAAAAGGTCATATAAGATGTTATTACTCGATTGTATAGTCACATGAGCGTCATATAGAGGTAGATTATTCAGCATTATTTTATATGACTCTTTAGTAATAAAAACACGTTGAGTAAACGTTTACTCAGCATCATAGTATGTCTTTATACCAAAGCGCTGAATAAGATAGTTCTATGTAACATGATCTATAATTCGCGTTTATATGCCTTCATCCAGCATATACAGCACAATAGCCATATAATAGCAACCATATTTCATTTACTCGAGCAAAGGGTATATAAGATGTTATTACTCGACCGAATAGTCACATGAGCGTCGTATAGAGGTAGATTATTCAGCATTATTTTATATGACTCTTTAGTAATAAAAAGACGTCGAGTAAACGTTTACTCAGCATCATAGTATGACTTTAAACCAAAGTGCTGGTTTAGTGGTGGGAGGACCCTGTGCAGGGTCCGTCCGGATTGCTACCACCATCTTATCCATTAACCACCCGCCAAGCAACAGTGTTCGCATTGTTGTGTTCCGGTGTAGGGATAAGACAACCGGTGAAATTACTAGCATAGAGGCATTCCATCTTAGTCCTCAGGGTTGGCAACGCATTTGAGTTCTTAAGATCATAGCCTTGAGAATTCAAATGTCTATGGGCCTCAGATTCCACTTACCATCAGGTGGCCTGAGCGCTCGTGTGCCTTCTCCTTAACATAAAAAAAAAGTAGCCGGCAAACTTCTTGAACATGTGACCTTGACTTTTCACAGTAAATTGAACTCTATTTATATGCGCCAACCTTCCTCTACTACAAAACTCTAGGTTCAAGAAGTTTGCCGGCAACTATACCTTACGATCACGAGTTGACTCCCTAAGCCACTAGGCTACCGACGCTCCAAAAATATTAACACCAGAAGAAGAAGTAGTTATTTGTGCAGCAAGAGTGCAAAGTTGGTGTTTGCTGCGGTTTTTGATACATTTAGGCTGTTTAGCTGTCAAAGTTTGAATGGAACAGCTATTTTTTGTTGTACGCCCTACAGAGTTAGTCCCCGAATTTTGGACAACAACCCACTGCCGAACACCCTGTATATTATGCAACTACTATTTTTTATTTTTTTTTATGTTAAGGTGAAGGCACCCGAGCACTCAGGCCACCTGATGGTAAATGGAATCTGAGACCCATAGACATTTGAATTCTCAAGACTATAATCCCAAGACCTCAAATGCGTTGCCAACCCTGAGGACTAAGATGGAATGCCTCTATGCTAGTAATTTCACCGGTTGTCTTATCCCCACACCGGAACACAACAATGCGAACACTGTTGCTTGGCAGTTATACAAGGTGTGTCTGACCATGGGGCTTCAAATGTAGGTATCGATTCTACTCCTCAAATGCTACATCTTTTGTTCTACGACTTAGAAAATAACTTAATTTACAGTAAGTTATAGGTGATCAAACTTTCAAACTTTACTAGTAAAATCAGTGAATTAATTTATTTTATATGAAAAATTAAAATTAAAAATTTCTTAATTTTTGAAAGTTGTTGTACAAAAGGGTATTTCTACCAGCGTTTCAACCGCTTTGACTTCGGTGTCGCATTTTTAACCATTTCCCTGTACGAGTAGGATAACCATTTTCGGTTATTTTCTAGGAGTCCAGGCATTCTTCAAAATAACCGAAAATGGTTATCCTACTCGTACAGGGAAATGGTTAAAAATGCGACACCGAAGTCAAAGTGGTTGAAACGCTGGTAGAACTACCCAAAAGAAGTTCCATTTGAGGAGTAGTATCGATCCCTACATTTAAAGCCCCATGGTCAAACACACCTTGTAGTTAGTAGATAACCATTGGATTGGATAGGCTTTTACTATGGGTAATAGAAAACAATAAGCATACTTACTTTTATACATAGAAACATCCAAGACTCAGAAACCAAAACTTGTTCTCATCACAAAAAATATCTGACCTTAGCTTTGTAGGCATACAAACTAGGCAAACTAAACTACTGTCAAAATAAAATGATTACACGCAATTCAGTAGTAAATAAGAAATTATTACCTTATAACTACCGCTCGTGACCAGCTCATATCGACGAATAACAGAAGAATCACATAATCGTTTGTCGGTATATCATACACAGATAATAATTAGCTCGTGTTGAGTCACAGTTAAATAAATAACATCTAAGTCAATATCATAAATGGCTATCAAAAATTTGGAAAGTGAAATGAATAATGAAATGTATGACCCATTGCAAGAGTACTGTACAATTCAGCAGGATCTGTACTCCGTATTTACATAGTTGATACAGGTAAGTGTTGAAAGAGGAATCCTGAGTTATCTTGAAGTAGTTTATTTAAGTTGGTTTATTACGCAATAGTAACTTTGGTTATTCCTTTCTCTTGATGTTAATTGCATGAAAGTTCGTGACGCACTGTCTAGTTTACTATATGTTTTAATAATGTGTCTCGATGCTTATAGCAGGTCACGAGAATGCATAAAATAAATGTACGGTGTTGATAGTGTTTAGACCGCAGAAGCAGCGAAAAACAGTTTTAGCCGTTAATGGAGTTTACAAGTGTACATTATCGGAACTCCGAAAATATTTCTCATACCATTATACATCATAATGACCACTCTTCATAATCAAGATTAATCATACCCCTTAATTTTCAGGATTTTATAATTAACCAACTGGTAAGTAAGGTTAGGTTAGGTTTGTTTTATAAACGTCCTAAAATCAGAACGGTTTCAGCAAAAATCACTTTATTATTGAGTGATTATTGTGAATACAAATCGATAGTAAGGTTTACATTCATCTGGCATAACTTTTTTTGGCATAATCATCACTTGGCATAATCATCATTTGGCATAGTCTTTTTTTTCAGAAACAGTATACTTTTCAGGATTGTTATAAAATAAACCTAACCTAACCTAATGGGCTCTATGCAATGCTATTTTAAATAATCCTGAAAAGTATACGGTTTCTGAAAAAAAAGACTGTATGCCAAATGATGATTATGCCAAGTGATGATTATGCCAAAAAAAGTTATGCCAGATGAAGGGTTCCCCGATAGTAAAACAAAAAATAGAAATAAGTTTTTTTTTGTGAGCCTATATTTTACACATACAGAAACCTGATGATAATGCAATATGGTATTAAGGAGCTAAGCAGTCCCAGTGGTTGGGACAAAGGTAGCATCGAGATTTAGTTTCGTTAGATTGGACTCAATGAGCAGTTGATATGTGCCAAAAGAAACAGTCGGATGTCATCAAATTTCTTCGAGTCCGACAACGCATTGTTGACGCCTCCGGCATTGCAAATGTCCTTAGGCGGCGGTGACCACCTCCCATCTGTGGTGCTAGACAAGTTGCATTCGACAATCGTTGAAATGTTTCGATTGATAAATGTATGGAATTGACGTAAGCCACCGAGATAGTAACGTGACACTTACGTCAATTCCATATATTTTTCAATCGAAACATAATCGCTAACGATTGTCGAATGCAACTTGTCTAGGACCACAGGTTCGAGAATATACACGGTAAAAACCATATCGCCTTTGAAGTGTTTCCGTATTGTCAACGTTTTGATAACTCTTATGTCATTGACATAATGGTGGCCAAGTCATAAACGATTCTAAAATACGTCCAACGTGATATCGATATAACGCAGTAGAATAAGAGGCCCAAAGACTATAGCGGAAATGCGTTCGCTAACTAGCGTTTCGATTCATTTTGATTTTAAAACAAACGCGTCACTGGTGGATCATGTGATACGAATAGACACGTGATCTACCAGTGACGCGATTGGTTTAAAAACCAAACGTTAGCGGACGCATTTTGGCTATAGGCTCTGGCATAGGCCGTCTACCTGTTTGTCAAATTTCAAACAAAAAAAAAATGTTTATTCAGTAAATAGGCCACAAGAGGGCTCTTTTACACGTCTAGCGCTTCGGACAAGACCATCATTGCGGAGAAGGAGCGCCGCAAAAAACTCCAGATCTCAATATTATTCTCTTCTTAATGTGTTTAGTAATAAGTTTAGTGATGCATAAACTGTTGGTTCTAATTATGTCCTTGTTATCACCTCTGTACACAGTTAAACAACAAACGTTATTCCATTCTATTCTTTTCCTGTCCGTCGATAGCAATGTAAAAGTAAATAATTACAAAACTAATGAATAGCTTGTTACATTTTTTGTGCTCTTTCTTTGTAATGTTTCTGTAAGTATATTACAGGCTATTTCCTAATGCTATAGACAAGTAAATTACAAGAATAAGAAGTGAGGCAATCATAGTACATTAAAATAACTACAATAATAATACAGTTATTGTCTATAACATAGTACAGACATAGTGGCCTTTTTAAAATCGTTCAGCCGGCCTATTATGCGTGACACTATTTTATCGAGTGGATATGTTTAAGTTTTTAACAAAGTCGTCTATTTTATCGAAAACCCTAACATGGTTGACAATGTTGATAAACTTATCGCGGCGATATAACGACGACAAATGTTTATAAGCCCAGTGTAGCAAGAACTACGCGAAATTACTACCATTTTACAAAAATGTTGCCAGTGTGCCAAAATGAACATATTTTTACACATGTTGGATGTTGAGTGGCGGACTTTATGTAACCCTTCTGAAATGAGTTGTTGTTAATCAGCTATTGAAAGGAGCGGGCTAGGCATACTTTTTTAATGTATAAGATTATTTTGACAAATCTGTTCGATAATTCTAGGATCTGTGTTCCGAACTGAACGTTTATTTTTGTTGAGAACTGTGATTGTTTGTATTCGACGAATTTAAATAAAGAAACCTCCATAAAGAAAGAAAATTTAAAAAGAAAGTCGAGACATCAACAAGAAGTAAGTCTAACATAGTGAACTAATGAGTTTTTTGTACCGTAGTCGATTTCTTTATTATTGTTACTCAAAAAATCATGTTGTGTTACAGTTGCTGTACAGCACTAAAGAACAGAAGCTTTGAATAGGTGGCAAGCCACCCCATATTTGCCAACGGAAAAGAACTAAAACAAAAGTGGCAAAATCTCCCTTTCGTTTTACGAGAGTTTGAGCTAGACTAATCTGTTTGCGGCTTGGAAAGTCGTAAGTACCTATTTAATTTGTTTCACACTCATTTACGCCTGGTAAGTTTGAATATTTGAGTAAAATTTAACAGCTTTAAAAGAAGCAAAGTTGACCCGGTGTGACTAAATAATGACTCAATAATAGATTATAATAAACCGCTGAACTGATTAAATCTGGTTTGTAAGTAGCTTGAGCTCAGGCTATTTATTTATCCAGAAATGAATCTGATTACCTGCTCTATCTTGTAATACCTACTGTTCATAGGAAACTTGCTTAATTTGATTACTTTAAGTATCAAAATGGAATAAAACACAGTATTGAGTAATATAATAATTTATTATGGTGGCCTTTTTTATTGAGCTACTTTAATAAGAGCCCTAATGTCGAGAGCTGCTGGGTGGTAACAGCTCCATATCAAGTATTCTGAAAAATAATGTGTAAATTAGTTATAAATTCTGATATCTTATAATGTAGTAGGTAAGGTACTTAAAATTATAATAAGTAATAACCTGTAATGCTGCATCAAATTATTGACCCTCAACAGGCTGTTCATTATCCTGAGTGCTCGTTATAGTGTTAACCCTGATTATGCCCTAAGCACCAAAGACCTTTTTACACCACACAATTGAGTGTATGCTTGTTATTGTCTTTCCCCTGATTATGCCCTGCGGTCAAGTGTACCCAAGTGACATATAAAAATGTCAATAAACAAATGTAAAATAATGTTTTTCCTTTTTTCAGGCTAAAGGACATGAAAATTGTTACCAACTTGGAGTTTTAAAACTATAATTTTATAGTTTAATTACAATTTTATCTATGTTTATATTAAATATTGCAATTACCTACTATAAGATCTTTTAATGCTAATAAAAGCATATCCCAAACCAGAGAATTCAAATGCCTTTTTGTTGACACACCATATACACAAGAGGATTAATTAGCAAGGACTTAGGTGTTTGTGACTCTAGTAGAGATTTTGTTTATCATGCACAGAAGATACAACTTTTCAATGTGCGAGTTACAGTTCAGCTCTGTTCAACAGAGATATTAAATATAAAGAAGTTTTGCATTCTACCAGGGAATCTAGAAGCAGTAGCATAATATTGTGCAGTTCACATCTACCTAGGATCTATATTGGAATCCATAATATCCTTTTTTGTATTTGTAAATTGCAAAATAACTGTGGTCATAATTAATCTTGCCATATTAACATTTATCCTAATGTAAATACCATAATATTGATTATCTTAGTATTGACTATCTTAATGCTTATTTGCACTATTTTCTTAAGTACTAATGATCAAGTGCCCTAACACCAAACAATCTTATAATGTTACCATGCAATCAAATCTTGGACACCCATTTTAACATACTTCTAATTTGTCAGATTGATTTGATATTTGACATACGTAAGCAGTTCCATTAACATCAAGTTAGTATGATGATGGAAACGGACGGTGGTCATAGGAACTCCTCAATGGCTCATGGGTAGATCCGTGGAGTTTGGACTCATTTGACTTGTCTCTAGATAGTACCTAAGTTTACTATCGGTGTGTGAAGTGCCTACTTGGCAATAATGTATGTTATTAAAAGTGAAATTTTGTAAAAACTTTTACGTCTGACAATTATCTTCTAAGCCCTCTTAGTGCCATAACTAACATTAATTATACAAGTTGGTAGGTATATGTACTAATCTATACATATATTGCCACATGAATGACAGAGCATCACATGAGATTGAATCGACCAAATTGGCGGTTTTTGTTTGTTGTTTACATACTTACATAATCTTCAAGACGAGGTGTACTTGTATGAACCAAAAAATCACCCAAGTGATACCTGGCACGAACAGTTATACTAGCTGTTTGTGCCAGGTATCACGCGGGTGATTTTTAGGTAGTACTACTAGGTGAGTAAATAGCTGAGTGAGGGAATAAGGGCTTGTAGTACGGTTAGGCGTTGGGCTTGCAACCTGTCACTAATACACTAGTAAACATCTTAGCCTACTTGTGCAAAATGTGGTTATAGAATTATCAACAACTCTTTTTAGATTTGTTGATATTTCTGTAGCTCTGCCTACCCCACTCTGGGAATTAAGGCGTGATGTTATGTATGTGTATGTATGTACTAGCTGAGTTAGTGAATAGTACCTAAATATTACTTACTTTAATCATTCATTCGTCATTATTATGTGGCTGAAGGTCTGCTTCGAATTGGGCACATAAATGGAGTGCTATCTCCTTACACCTCTGTACACCTTTGTCGAAACTCTTCCTCCGAAAGCTCGAAGGGGTTGGAAACATCTCTTACCGTCTTGCGCTGTAGTTTCTTCTTTCTTTTTCGGCTTGCAGCGGGAGGCGACAAAGATACACTTGACATTCTACAAATAATGTTTACCAGTTATAATGTAATGTTAAACGCCTTTCTTGTAATTAACAAAGTTCTTTTAGATTAGTAAAACATTAAAATCTCAATACTTACGCATAAATTTAAGTATTTTTTCCATATTAAAGCCTTATCGTCACCTACAGGGCACTTGTATAAACTTATCGAATTAAGATGTCAAAAGTCGATCCAAAGTGGCGACCCATATTAACCAAAATCGATAAAATTGACGTTTGTCGTTATATCGTTGTCAAAAATGGATAATGCAATTTAACCGATGCCACCATATTAGCTTACGTCGACAATGATAATATGTCGATGATCTCGTGATAAAAACGTTTTATCGCGTGGATAAGTGTCACCATAATCGGCCGGCAGGGCCTCTATTCAGGTGCGTTAAAACGATATCGTATTTGACACGTTTTAGAATCGTTTATGTCACTGTCGCCATTATTGTAAATGACATAAGAGTTATCAAAACGTTGACAATACGGAAACAGGTCAAAAACGATATTGTTTTTACCTTGTAGAATTCCAGCCCAAGGCCAACAGCAGGGAGCATGTAAATATGTCTAATGTAAGGGCAAATTAATTAATGGTCCTAAGAGCCCGCGTTAGCGGTGCGTCCTTCAGCTGCTTCGTGCGAGCTGCGGGCTCGGCCAGCAGCGGCGCCACACGAACCGGTCCGGCGCGTTCAGCGCCAGGGCACTCGGCACCCGGGGTTGCACTACATATGACGCGAGGGCCTGTTCTCGCCTCATTTCTAACTTGGTGTACCCTACCATTCCTAACACGAAGAGAGTAGGATACAACAGTGGATATCCAGGATACACGCCATACAGCTTAAAGTAAAGAAATCTAACATACTTGTTTTGTATACGCTCCAACATGAGCTTGTATTTCACTTCACGTGGACTCCAGATTGCAGCACTACTTTCAAGGTGACTCCTTACGAGAGCTTCATACACTAATTTTATGGCCGAGATATTTGTAAAGTCCTTCGCTTGGCGCAACAAGAAGCCGAGCCTACGAAATGCTTTTTTGCAGGTAGAAACGATGCTGATGAATATAGTGCTTTGTATTGTATTGCCATAGGTATTTATTAAACATAGGCATGTGACGTCTAAGCCTGGCTTTATGGCAATGTGGTTTAGCTTAGGCTTTATGGTATTGTGGCTATAACGTCAACATTATGATAAGATAACGACGTAAGAGCAACATTCCTAATATAGTACCTACATTATTGCCTAGGCGCGGAAAGTTAGGGATTTCCTGACCAGGTGGTTAGCAGGCCGAGTAACAGCGAGGCCTGGTAAAATACGAGTCAGGCAACCCGCCGAGGCATATAATAATGCTTTTCTCAATAATGCGAGGAAATGATACAAATGCATAATTAGATATATTTTGTAAAAAAAACGACGATTTGGGAGAGAATCTCCTTTAGAAAAACGAGACAGTATTGAGAATTTACAAAGACTCGACGACCGCCGCCGCACCGCGTGTATGGGATATTTTCATTGTCAATTCGATTTTACAGGCAATAGAGATCATTTTTAAATAAAATATGCCATGGACGAAAGTGTTATCATATGGTTTTACTCCTAGGAGTAAATGAGGCACTTTCCGCCCTTGTGTTTCAATCGGAAAACGGTTCTTTCTGAGCATGTTTGAGAAAAGTTAATTGACTGATGGACTAACGGCCGAACCCTATATTCAAACCGCGGATTGCCCATACAAAATGTGTCAAATTTTAATCCGAAGTAAGGCTATCTGTCCGCGGTTTGAATATAGGGTTCGGCCGTAAGTCGATGACATGTCAGCCACGTCCGACATTACCAAAATATGAGAATTACCGCGACGCATCCGTTTTGCTTTAGTCGACTATTTGCTCCTTATACACCGATATGATATCAGTTAGTACACACGAGGTTTATCAAATTATTTATACGTGGAACAGTTATCAGATAAGACACTTGGTTTTAAATAATATTTAAAAAGAAAACACTTCGTGGGGGTTGTTGCTGTCAGAGTTTCACTTGTTTTTAATACAATATATTCAATAGATATAAACCGCTGAATTGATATCTCTTAACACCCACTCGGTTTTATGAAACCTACCATGCCATAAGCTAGTTTTTTTTTATAACTGCATCCAAATAGGTCTATCCAACGTTTGACAGATACGATACAGACAGACACACATAGGTTCATACCGTTACACACACACTTCATGGTCTAGGGTTAAAAACATGTATGAACTACTTAACTATTTAAAGTTGATGTTGTCTTACGATTTTAACCGACTTCAAAAGAGGAGGAGGTATCAATTTGAGTGTATTTTTTTTTGTGTGTTTGTTACGCGATTACTCCGTTTTTTTTTTTTTAAAGGATGTACTCCCGAGGCGGTCCCTTGTTCAAAGTTGGTATCTGGTGAGGGGACCCGTGAGGAATTGAGATAACTCCTCAAATATTAGATATGTTCCTGATTCGTCATATTCCAAATTGGTCAACTTCCAAACTCGACAATTTCCTAACTGGTCATATTCTAAACTCGTCATATTCCAGATTCGTCATCTTCCAAACTCGTCATACCTTGTACAACCTGCACAAATTTATTATAGAACTCCTCTGTGGTAAATGTGCTATTGTTCCATTATTTGCCAATTATTTTGGCCTTAAGTATATTATTGTCTAATAGCCGTAGTACAAAGTATAACAACTAAGTACAATCTAAGTAATAGTTATCATTCCTGTAAGCACGTGTTCGCGATTTAATTTAAATGTACAGTGAAGAGTTTGGAAGATGACGAATCTGGAATATGACGAATTTGGAATATGACCAGTTAGGAAATTGTCGAGTTTGGAAGATGACCAATTTGGAACATGACGAATCAGGAACAAATCTAATATTATTGGAATAAATATACATGGACGACACCTTACTAAAAGATATGAAATTAAAATAAATTCTTCAAAAAGCAAGAAATAACTCCTTTTAAATAGATACGTAATATAGGTCAGTCCAACTGAAGTCGGCGTCCCACTAGGTATATTTTTAACCAAACGTCTAATTCAGTTGGACTGACCTATCATTTTAATAGAAGTCATTTCTTGCTTTTTGAAGACTGTTTTTCGTTTTTGTAAACATTTATATTTAGTTGGAATCAACACTTTTGCTGCCTGTATCTTATTAGCCTCTCAAGCACCAATTAAATCTAATTAGTTTTCCTTTTTCAGATAAAAATCTGAAAAGTTACTTGTAGATATGGTTGTAGTGGGGTTTAATATTTCCGACACGAACTTGTATGGGAAAAGATTTGATTTTACAACTTTATTAGCGTAATTTTAATGAATAACTATACCTAATTACCCTAGAATCTCCGAGTTAATCTGCGGACAGACGGACATGGCGAAACTATAAAGCTTCCTTGTTAACTACGAAACCCTTAAAAGCCGTTCCAATTAGCGTAGATAAAAAAAAACTATATCCTGGCTCCATTATGTAGCTTCAAGCGCATGAATCATGGTAATAAAAAAGCAAAACTAAACAAAAACAATACCTATGTATTAAAAAACTTAACATTTTGATAATAAATGACAATTATATGGAATAAGCATTATAATTAGTGAATGCTGTCAAAGACATAGCTCGCGTCGACGTCGTGGGTCTTGACCACGGAGGCGTAGTACCGCGCGGAGCGGCGCGGGGTGCGCGTGCGCTGCGGGTCCGAGAAGTCCACCGCGTGCAGACCGAAGCGGGACCTGGGGGTAGTCCATTATAATTATGCACTTGATTGTTACACTGACAATTAATAAGTATTTTTTCACTGTTCACACTCTAAAATGACTCATAATATGGCGGACTAAAGTGATGCATTTAATCCCTAGGGACTAAAGTGATATTTTACTCCCTGGGGACTAAATTACATTATCTTTCTAATTTCCTTTTAAGTAAAAGCCTTGGAAAAACCCAAAACAGAAAGATACATATTGCAATTGGGTTCCCTTCATCTGGCATAACTTTTTTTGGCATAATCATCACTTGGCATAATCATAATTTGGCATACAGTCTTTTTTTTTCAGAAACCGTATACTTTTCAGGATTATTTAAAATAGCATTGCATAGAGCCCATTAGGTTAGGTTAGGTTTATTTTATAACCATTGCAATTTGATGATTTTGCACTCGTCGTCAGAGTGCGCCGGTGCACTGGCAGACGCTGGAGCTGGGCATACAACCTCCACCGCCTCAGTCTGCGTTTGTTTTTTTTTGAAATATGAGGCAAACGAGCAGACGGATCGCGTGAAGGTAAGCGAATACCGTCCACCCATAGACACCTGCAGCACCAGACGAGTTACAGGCGCGTTGCCGGCCTATCAAATGAGAGTACGCTCTTTTCTTGAAGGTTTGCAGTTTTATCTTCTATCCCCAAAAACAACCTTATATTTTTCTGCATTACAATGACAGGTTGAGAGTAATAATAGATAGCGCTATTAAGTTGTATTTTTTATGTGTGTATGTTATTATAACTATTATACACGGTAGGAACGAGTAACCCGCCACATTTTAACCATCGATTCTAGAGCTTATTTGGAGTATATAATGTAGTGTAACATGAAGTCCAAAAAAGCATAATTTAAGAGATTTTCATGTTATTAAAAACAATTCCATAGTTAATTTAATTTGAACTTTGTCACCTATACCTAAATCATTATTTACTAAGAAATTGATTAAATTAATTTATGCTGTACGTTGATGATATTGCTACTTACAACATTAATCTTTTTAGTAAAAAATGCTTTAGGTTAAGGTGTCAGAGCTCAAATTAAATTAACTATGGAATTGTTATTTCATTTATAAAAATCTCGGAAATTATGCTTTATTGGACTTCATGTTATACCACATTATACACCGTGGGTGTTAATAACCCGAAATATTTTAACCACCGATTCTAGAGCCTATTTGGAGTATTTAAGTAGTCCAATATCGTATAATTTCCGAGATTTTTATTATTTAAAAAACAGTTTCATAGTTAATTTAATTTGAACTCTGTCACCTTAACTTAAAGCTTATTTACTAAGAACATGATTAAATTAATTTATGATGTACGTTAATGATATTACTACTTACAACCTGAATCTTTCTTAGTAAATAATGCTTTAGGTTAAGGTGACAGAGTTCAAATTAAATTAACTATGAAATTGATTTTTAAATAATGAAAATCTCGGAAATTATGCGATATTGGACTACATGTTATACCACATTAAATACTCCAAATAGGCTCTAGAATCGATGGTTAAAATATTTCGGGTTATTAACACCCACGGTGTATACTCCAAATAGGCTCTAGAATCGATGGTTAAAATTTGGTGGGTTACTCGTTCCCACCGTGTATTATAAGGGAATAAGGGCTTGTAGTACTGTTAGGCTATGGGCTTGCAACTTGTCACTCATACACTGGTAAACTGCTCGGCCTACTTGTGCGAAATGTGGTTACAGAATTGTTAACGAGTCTTTTTGGAGTTGTTGGTATTTCTGTAGCTCTGCCGACCCCACTCTGGGAATGAAGGTGTGATGTTATGTATGTTTTAAAATTTCTTTCTGAGATGTCCTGCGTCTACCCGGATTGTTACCACCATTCTTCTACCTGCTAAACTACCTAAGTACGAGCACTTAAGCCACCAGTGAAATTACTATCAACATCACGCCTTCATCCCAGAATGGGGTAGGCAGAGCTACAGGAATACCAACAACTCTAAAAATACTTGCTTATAATTCTGTAGCCACATTTTGCACAATCAGGCCAAGCAGTTTACCTGTGTCTACATGCCTTTATTCCCTTAGTCGCCTCTTAAGATATCCACGCGAAGACACGTATTAGCATTATTCTGACCCGGCAACCACACGGGATTTCTGATCAACATCAGATTTATAAGATAAGTATAGAAGTATGGATATTGGGCGATTTATACGTACTGATATCCATCCATCCACTCAAAGTTGTCCATCAGCGACCAGGCAGTGTAGCCCACCACGTTGATACCGTCTTCCTCTATCGCTAGCAGGACCTGCAATCATATAATACTTAGAGTGGTTTCCATCATGATATCCTTACAGACGTTACAGAGCAGAGCAGATTATCGAATGTAACTTAACCCCACTGAACCGATATGCTACCTGGTCTTCAAGAATACAAAGAATTAACAGCAAGTATCACTTTCAACTTATTTCTCCACATCAGCATGTCGGTTGAAATCGAAATTTCAAAACTACTTTAATTTCGTGTCCTGTTTCTTTTTCATTCTAGTTACGCCTAAAATATTCTTATCTTCCAGTTGTTATAAGCTGGGTGGTAGGACCTTGTGCAGGGTCCGTCCGGATCGCTACCACCACCTTATCCATTAACCTTTCGCCAAACAGCAGTTTTCGCATTGTTGTGATCCGGGTTGGGGATAAGGCAGCCGGTGAAATAACTAGCATAGAGGCTTTCCATCTTAGTCCTCAGAGTTAGCAACGCATTTGCAGTCTTAGGATTGCAGTCTTGTGAATGTAAATGTCTATGAGTCACAGTTTCCACTTACCATCAGGTGGCCTGTGTGCTCGTTTGCCTTCTCAATGCCATAAAAAAGCTATTGCTCCTGAAATTGTGGGCGACGACTTTGTCAAAACCCTCATCATTATTTTAATGCAATATCACACAGCACCCTTTCGCAAATAGCCACTGATTTATTTCAATGTAAATACTTTTTTAACAATAAACTGTTTTTACAATTAGGTTATTTACTCGTAGTTCCTCCAGAAATCAAAATTACCTGTTCTAAGTAGTCCTTGTAGTACTGGGTTCGATCCGCATCGTCCAGATCAGCTCCGGTGTCAGAATACCCGTTCTCCGTGATCAGGATCTTCATGTCCCCATACTGCTGCCTGAGGTACACGAGCACGTCACGTAGGCCTTTCGGGTTCACCTGTTTTATTAAAAAGAAGAATAAAGAAAAATGAAAAGCCACACATCAGAAATAATCAGATCAGGCCGCTATGTCATGAGTTTTTCTTAATTAAGTATACGAAAGCTGAATCACTTCTCTAGATCAACAGAACGGCCACCTTATAGCGGTTGGAGGGGAGGCTAATAGAGAGACCCTTCTCCAGACGTGTGTTATGCCTGGGGCCCGAACTCCATAGGGATAAAGATGTAAGTTGACTATGTATCCTGACTGGGGAAACACCGAGAGTGCAAAGATGGGAGCCTGCCGTTTGGCCAAAATATTTTTGGTCATTTCACAAATTTTTCATTTACCAAACCAATGTTACATAAATTTTTCAGAATTTATTTTAGTTCTATCGAGTAGAACCCTATAGAGTAGGCGAGGTTAGCTTTTTATAAAATCCTGAAATATTTACGGTTACAGAAAACAAAGCGGGTTGGCAAATGAAAATTTGGGAAATGAAACATTAGACCAAAAACTTTTTGACGAAACGAAGGTAACCCTGCAAAGATGAACACTGTTAGATTTTAAGTTGTGCTAACAGACACTGGTAGTGTTGCCTTAGATAATTGTTTTCTACTCGTCACAAGTTGTTACTAGATGTTGCTAGTATCGGCACCAAGCTACCTGAATAGTAAGAAACTATCATTGGAATGATACACACCAAAAACCAGCTGGAGACACCGGCGGGCCACTCCGGACGGCCGCCGCCGGTGGAAGCTTTTATCTCATCGACACCATCGAACATGAACACCCCGGCGGACTCGCCCTCAGCCAGCGGCCGGACGGTGTGTGTTGAGTAGTGATTAACACCGTAGAAGTCATAGGAGCCTAGAAATTAAGTCCATTATAATAGTATCAACTTCTTTATTGCTATACACAGGCAGACCTTATAGGTAATGTGGGTACTGCCTGAAATAAAGGTTTTCCTTTGTCTCTTTTTCAATGACCGGATTGTGGGAGTTCCGGACCTTTGAAAGGCGTACATGGAGACAGGCCAAAGCTCACATGCACTTCCCCTTGTCTCACTGTCCCTTTAGACAACTTTAGAAGGGCAACAACTGGCGATTGTCCCTGGGTTCACACTATTGAAGTATGCTCCCATGGACAATCACCGGTTGGTGTAGTGCCATTTAAGAAGAATGGGAACATTAATATAGGCTAGATGAATATAATGATGATTGGTGAACTAGACTTTTGATGAAACTATGGCGCCTGCCTGGTCAATGCTAATTACTTTGGTTAAAAAGGTAGACTCGCCAACTAAATGGAACGGGCCTCCCAAAATAGCCGTATATACATAGCCGGAGAGAGGCAACAGTTCCAGGAGGGCTAAGGGTTTAGAGGTGCTTCTGGACTGTAAACGACCATACCCAAGTAACACGTAACCTGTATATTAACCAAAGTGGATATGGATTTATGTCCTAAAGTCCGAATAACACTTTTAATTGGCATTGGCAAAGATAAAATAGTTTTTAATAGCATTTGGTTCGTTAAGAAATGCTTAAAGCTATACTATACTCTTAAATAAAGATTAAACTCCTACTAAAGCATCGGGTATTTATAATATACAGCCACTTAAATAGCTTTTACACTTACACAAAGGTTAAAGTCTTATAATAGTAATTTGAAAAGCCCAATACATTAAATAAGCATTTACGTAATATTTTATCCAGCACTGGGCTGTAGTGGCTAATTTTTAAGATTAAAAACTTTGTAATGATCTGTGCTTGTGTTCATTTAATGCTAGTCCTATAGTAACATTAACTAAACAATTAATAAAACCTTAACTCCGTTCTCTTCATAATCGGTTTCTTCAATAAAGCTTTTAGTCGTATTTTGATATAAAGAAATGTATTTTTATTATTTCAAGGAATAATTACATCGTAATTCAATTTTGCAAGTGGTTATTTTAGTAACATCGTGAATTTGTGTGCACATTATGCGTGTTATATTTTGTCGCCATGGATAAAAACGATTGGAAATAAACTAAAAGAACAGGCGGAATCAAAAGAAAACTGAAAAAAGAATATTCACGTTTAATAATAAAATAATAAATAATGGCAGCAAACATTATAATGTGCGTATGAAGTGTTGCAATATACCTGAACACTATTATTGAGTGTCTTATACTTCGCTAAACAGGCTCAAAGTATTTTGTTTAGCTATAGTAAGATTAACAGCATTATTATACATTCGTTGAATGCGTAAAGCATTTATATTATCTGACGCCATTTGCTTTCTGTTTCCCCTTCTTACGGAAACAATTAAAGTGATTAAAAGTATCTAAAATCTGATTAAAATAGAAAAGAAAGAAATTATTTATTTTTTCTTTCTTTTCTCTTTTAATCAGATTAGAAAAGAGCACTTTCTATAATTTTACTTTATGCGCGGAGCCCATAGAACCCACTTTATTCATTAAACTAAGCTAAGAGCTTATAATTTTACAAAACATATGAAGAGTCGATTATAATTTTCTATATTTTTTATAATAAAAAGCACTATCACGAGGGCGCGTGGAAATATTACCACAAAACGTAACATGTTTTCACAGTAAACTGACATCCGCAGCTGAATTTCACCAAATAACAGAAAATAAAGTTTATTTACCATTCAATATTAATTTTCACAATTATTTACTCGCGAATCTTCATGCTCGCCTGCACCAAACTCACAATAAATACTAAATTTAACATAACTTTTTTTAAATCTATGGAGAAATTTTTTTCTACAAAGGAAACAAAACAATTAGCATTTGAATATGTTCCCATTTAGAGATTGTATATTAATAAGGTGTATATTGGCTGTACTATGGTCGCAATAAATGCTTTAAGTCTAGTGATTTGTTCTTTACCGACTTCAATAATAACTTTATGCAATCATTGTAATGCTACTAAGCAGCCTTTATAAAGCTCAATGCTGTATAATTTGGGGCCCAAATTGCTCTTAAAAAAGCTGTAGAAAAGTAAATACAGCTAATATAGGACTTGCATATAATGCTTTGCGCGTCAATTAGTGCTGTTGTATGTTTTTTATAATGGTGTTTTGTGTTACTTGGGTAAGGTGCTCATTCGCCACTTATGCAACAAATCCGCCCTTCGTCATGGCTCTTGCGACTCCACTAAACCAGCCTATAAAGGCAAGCTAGAGGTGAGGTTCTGTTCAAAGTCATCGTACAATCCAGGTGGTGAAAGCAAGCGTAATGTGAGGAACAAAACCGCGGGAGCTACTCACCAGCAGCTCGCCACTAGCTGCCTGTGGCCTCATTATTAGTGTGACACAACTCTGTAATCGTACCTTTAATCAAATCGATCTCGCCCTCTGTGAAGGCTGGTAGCCTGGACTTGCCGTACCCTTCCCTCTGACTCTTCTCGGCGATGTAGCTCTCGAGCGCTGGGGGCCAGCCGCCTTGGGCTGAGAATATCGGGTGCGAGTAGCGGCCAATCTAAAACAACATTACTGATAATGCTTCTTTATTATTGGTAGCTCCTTATCTCCTTATTTCTGTACCACTGCATAGGTCTCTACAAAATTATCTATTTATGGACTTCCGAGCCTAAAAGTTTGCTTTATACTTAATAGCTTAAAATCATGATCATTTTTTGTATAAAAATAGTTTTTAAGAGCCTAAGTTCTCGTAGGACACTAAGCTTAGTTCCCGTGGCAACATGTTCGGCCCACTAGCCCCAAGGTCGCGTGCCGTTTACTTTTCCAGCCACTACCAGACCAAGTTGGTTGGAAGGAACTAGGTACTCACATGAAGGTCTTTAGTTAGCTCCGTGATCTCCACATCATTTTCCGTCTCTGGTTCAAGCCAGAAAATGTGGTTTGAGAGAGACATTTCACCTGCAAAAAGACATTGGTTAGCGAGTAGTTTAATTAATTAAGGGTTAAATTTAGAAAAAGGTTGACTCAAGTATAAAGATAACTTACCGTGATATTTAGGCTTGTACTCTTTCTCATACAGCCTGTACGCTTTAGCATGAGCGAGCAAGATGTTTTTGGTGCATATATAGGAGCCATGGTCAAGGGAGTCGAGTCCAGGAGCTACATGTTCGTTGTAGCCAAGATCACAGACGACTGTGGGCTCGTTGATGGTGATCCAGGTCTTTACGCGGTCACCGTAGAGGTCGAAGATGACCCTCGCATAGTCGGCAAACCAGTCAGTGATGAGGGGGTTGGTCCAGCCACCTGGAGTTAATAAATACGAAGTGATTATGAGAATTGCGACGACCTTTTATTTATCAGCTCTCAATTGTAAGTATGTATCATCATAGTTATCATAAACGTCTCCCAATTACACCTCTCACTTATGAGTGTCGCGTATAGTTATTGATAAGTCTAAGATAAGACGACATGCTGGCCTTGGTAATGACCCTGCCTTCAAATCTAGCGGTCCTGGATTCAAATCCCGGCAAGGGCAGATATTTGCGGAATGAGCACGAGTATTTTTCCTGAGTCTTAGATGTTTTCTATGTATTTAAGTACATGTTTCTCTATATAAGTAAGTTTATCGTTGCCTAGTACCCATAGTACAAGCCTAGAGCTTAGTTTGGGACTAGGTAAATTTGTGTGACATTGTCTTACGAGTATGATATTTATTATTTATGTGAATTTAAGAGTAACTTTTGTAACAATATTAAAAGTCTGTAAACAAAAATACTATCAGTCTTAAGATGACCATATGCCACATGCCATATGACTTCTGCGAGCTTCATCAGCTTCTGTTGATTCACAAGGGGTTAATCCACGCTGAGTTTCCCCAGGCTATTTATAAACTATATCAATATAGTTTTTTTTTAATCGAGGTAAGAGAGTGCATTAGACCATATTTTAAGATATACCCTCGTATAAATAGGACAATCAAAATAGAATAACTTAGTTCATGTATAAAGGGTAACATCGCCCTGATGCCTACCCAAGTCCTGAAGACTCTGCGGCAAATCCCAGTGGTACATCGTCACGACTGGCTGCACGCCACGTGACAACAGCTCATCAATCAGCTCCCCGTAGTAGCGGCTGCCATCCTCACTGATGTGGTTTGCAAAGCCGCTTGGTAGCAGTCGTGGCCATGATATTGAGAACCTGGAAGGAGAAAATTAACACTAGAATCATCCAAAAACTTCTCTCCCAAGAGTTAAAACTGCCCATAGTTGGCTGCGTTGTAGAAAAGGAGAAAAACAACATGCTATTACCACTAACGTCCAGGAGGTAATCTAACTAGCTCTGAATGCTTGGTGGTCAACGATATCATTAGAATGACGACAAGGAAAGCTCTCTTCTACAAATGGCCCCGTGTTACTTGCATTCAGCGGTTTTCCGCTACCGTTATTTCTTAGATCATCTGCCACCTTTGTTGGCTGTGGTTACAAAACCATTCCGACAAAATGACCATCGGACTTTAAGAACTCATGTTTTTTTTTCTATAAGTATAATACCGGGTTAGAATAGTGCCACTCCATGCCGCTTGCAACCTGTCACTAATACACTGGTAAACATCTTAGCCTGATTGTGCAAAAAGTGGGTACAGAATTATCAACAAGTTTTTCAGTGTTGTTGGTATTGCTGTAGCTCTGCCTACCCCAAAAAAATGTATGGAATTGTCAGTTTTGTTACCTAAATCCAATACATTTCGTGGTAACAAAACGGACAATGCCATACATCTTTTTGGAGACATATCAAGAATTTAATTTTTCCAAAATTTGAAGAAAAAATGAAAGATGTGCTTTTTTTTGAAAACGCTTCATTTTCAAAAATGACGTGGTTGTTGGGCTCTGAGATGAATAAGCATTTGAAATGTCACGTTTAATATATCTGACGACTTAGATAGACGCCCTCTTTGCTAGTATTTTTACTAGCGGTGTTACCCGTGAAAATGTCATTGCTTAGGGATCTTAGTCCTTACTGCTACTGCTACTGAGCACATTTATTATCTAGTAGCCTGTATACTGTGGCCTTATGTATGCCGTAAAGAATTACCTGTAGAAATCCACCCCAAGGTCAACGAGCAACTGGACGTCTGCTTTCCACTGGTTGTAGGAATCGCAAGCTATGTCTCCGGTGCTGCCGTCGCTGATCTTATACGATTTGGTGTGCACGAAGTTGTCCCAGATACTTTCGCCTTTGTCTGCAATGGTGCATGGTTGTTAGGTGGGAATCAGGCGCTTCCTTGTGCTTTTTGTTATTGTTGAGTTAAGAACTCACGATGCCAAGCTCTGATGAGCTGGATGTTTTTAATTTAATTAATGACTAACAGTCATGCTACATGTATTAATTATTAACGAGCAGTGATCGCAGATTTTGTAGCAAAACTGGTGCAATGACGTCACAATAACATATGACAGAGACCAACATTTGTCGGGGTGTATAATATAAATAAATAAATAAATATATGATTGACTAATATAATTGGCTATTGATTGTATATTATAATAAAATGAAACACCACACTTTTTACTTAATTAACCCTAGAACTGTACCAAAATTGCTACAAAATATACGATCACTGTTAATGAGACATCAACATACAAAAGAACTTACATCTAAGTTAGCATTATTTAAGTTTGAACTAAACTGAGGGTGACAATTATTTCGACGTGCCGACTGGCTGATGCGTAGAAACGCGACCCTGAGGTGTAAGAAATATCAAGTTACTGAAACTTACTACTTTATTGAAACTTTGTGAAAACACTCTTAAACATGTGTTTCAGGATTTTTAGTGCATAATCTTTTAAAATTATTGAATTAGTTTAATTATAGGTATTTGTTCAAGACGGTTCTATGCCTTTTTGCCGACAAATCTTGGAAAATGCTTCGTTTCGCAACCTATTCTTTTGCAAACCAGCTTTCTTTCTGTAACTGCAAATATTTGAGGATTTTTATAAAGCCAACCTAAACCAATCCTATAGGGTTCTACACGGTTGTCTTGAAATAAATCCAGAAATATTTACATTCACGGAAAAAAAACGCGGGTTGTCAAATGATATGTTTGTGAAATCAATCATTTGTTAAACATTTGTTGTAAAATGATAGGATCCCGATCAAGAAGCTTTTAGACATCATTCAATAGCCATATATGCCATTATTTTCGAACATATAAATTCAGGGTTTTTATAAATTCAAACACAAATGCATGAAAACGGGCTGTTTATTATAACATCATAAAAAAAACTTTAAACTGACTACTAACGCCATCTAACAATGAAGAATAGAAAGTAGTTTTTAGAAACTAAAATGGCAGAAATT
The DNA here is from genome assembly GCA_949316455.1 of Acleris holmiana. Lineage (NCBI taxonomy): Eukaryota > Metazoa > Arthropoda > Insecta > Lepidoptera > Tortricidae > Acleris > Acleris holmiana. The sequence continues at coordinate 761,195 of OX438782.1, read as the reverse complement.
ATTAGGCATATTTGCAGCTGTAGTGCACTATAATAATGATGTTTCATAGAAACACGAATATCAATAATTTATAACTCTTTGAGTGATATAATGTGAGATTAAAGTGAAGGCAGCCGAAGAACAAAGAGAACTTTTACCGCATATCAAGCGCCTATTCTAATAAACTGTTTAGTAACAAAACGTCGAAGTCGATGACGACAATCCTCACGCACTCATGAAGACGCTCAGCTAGAAGGTCACTAACCGGGCCTCTCCAAACTCGGTCCCACCCAGCTCGGTTAATCTCGCGAGCAGCATAAAACCCGGATTGACTTCACCACCCCCTCCCCAAAATCCTTTTCCCTCTTCACGCTTAAACTACTGAACCGATTTAGATCAAATTCAATTCGGCATGGAGATATTTTCAGTCCAAGGGAAGGACATAAGATATTTTTCATCCCGGAAAAATATTTTACGCGTATAAGTCATGGGCAAAAGCTAGTATGTTAATATATCCGCGCAGTGTTAAGAAAAATAAATACGGTCACTATTTTTTTTTATATTAATTTATGTGAACTTACCGCTGACATTCCAGGCTCCTTCGATCTGGTAGGCGGCCGTGGCGGCGCCGAACTTGAAGTCATCAGGGAATCGGCGCGCGCCGCACGCTGCCGCCACCAGGATACTGGAGACAAAACAACGTCGTAAAAGTATCCATCTGTCCATATGTACGGGAGTATGGTTTGATAATGTCGTCTATACATGTTAGTTTCCTTTTACATATTTTTTGTGCCGCTACAGAGTGCCATCAAAGACGTGATCAAAAGTGATATGACTTAAGGGATCTTAACAATATAGTTATGTACTTGTTTAGATGTAGTATTCAGAATTAATCACGCAATTATCAATTATTATTTTTTTGTAAGGAGTGTGGTCTCCCTACTTGACAGAAAGAGATGCAAAGATAAACATAGAAGCAACAAAACAAATAATTGACAATGCCTGACTTGAATTGTCACTGTGACTGAAGTGTCATTAAAGTAAAATAGTCTGAATAGGACCCATATAGGGTATGATTCTAAAAATAGGGTAACCATGATTTACTAGATCGGTGATTTAATTATGGGGAAAATTAACAAAAAAGAAAAACCTTTTGTTTCTTGCAACTAATATTACTTGAAAATGCCCATTAATTACAGAGTCTGAAAAACTGGTTTTTGCTGTTGATTCTGTTATTATCTGTGTAGTTGCCGGGTTAGAATAGTGCCACTCCATGTCTTCCCGTGGGTGTCGTTAGAGGCGACTAAGGGAATAAGGGCTTGTAGTACTGTTAGGCGATGGGCTTGCAGCCTGTCACTATACACTGGTAAACTTCTTAGCCTGATTGAGCAAAATGTGGTTACAGAATTATTAACAAGTTCTTTTTACAGTTGGTTTGACGACACGTTGGCCTAGTTGGTAGTGACCCTGCCTGCCTATGAAGCTAGCGGTTCTGGGTTCAATTCCGGTAAGGGCAGATATTCGTGTGATGAGCACGAGTATCTGTTCCTGAGTCTTGGGGGTTTTCTATCTATTATCTATAAGTAAGTTTATCGTTGTCTAGTACCCATAGTACAAGCCTAGAGCTTAATTTGGGACTAAGTCAATTTATGTGACTTTGTCCCGTGATATTTATTTATTGATTCCGTAGCTCTGCCTACCCCAGTCTGGGAATGAAGGCTCGACATTATGTATGTGTGTATCTATTTGCAATTCTCTATTTTTGTTAAATCAACTTGTTTGTTTTACTTGCTGAGAGAAGAATTTGCCATAAGAATGGCCCACAACAAAGGACGGATGAAACCTAGACAGCTAGCATACTTGCATTTAGGAGATGGTCGCGCAGTGCATCTATTTCGGTTAATCTGGTTCATTCTCTTTATCTTTATTAGTTCTTGTGCGTACGAGACGCTTTTCAAATGAGAACACACTGTGATGTTTCTCGCCGAAATTACTTCTATGTTGTCCGGCAGCATGAGCATGTTATGCTTGCTTAAAGGTCTTTGCTCTTTGACCCTGCACAGGGTCCTACCACCACTAAAGTTTAAAGTTTTAAGTTATAATTATCGTACTTTTAGTCGTTGGGCTTGAAACCTGACACTAATACAATAGTAAATTTCTTAGACTGTTTATTCAAAATGTGGTTACAGAATTATCAAGAAGTCTTTTTAGAGTTGTTGGTATTTCTGTAGCTCTGCCTACCCCACTCTGGGAATGAAAGCGTGACGTTATGTATGTATGTATATACATCAAACCTAGCTTTACCTAGCCTAACACGAAAGATATTTAAGAAATTCTCAAAAGTTTACGGTTTTAACGTTATAAAAGTTATGACAACCGATAATTATGTCAACAATGTAATTATGACCGATGAAAAATATGAGAAACAAGAGACTCACTGATTCTATGCTTGTCAGGAATAAGTAAGTAATTATTACCTGAAAGCTACTGCTCGCGACCAGCTCATCTTGACGTTTAACAGAAGAAACTGAGAACCGTTGATATAGTATCATGTTAAGATAAAATATGCTCGCGTCGATGTCGCTGGTAAACAAAATATAAGTCAATATCATAAGTGGCTACGAGTATCATAACTTCATAACCGATGTTACTGATACAGGGCCTCTATTCTTCTGCGTTATAACGATATCGCGTTTGACGTGTTTTAGAATCGTTTGTGTCGCAGTCGCCATTATTGTAAATGACATAAAAGTTATCACATACACACATACACGCCTTCATTCCCAGAGTGGGGTAGGCAGAGCTACAGAAATACCAACAAATCTAAAAAGCCTGGTGGATAATTCTGTAACCACATTTTGAACAGGTAGGCTATAAGATGTTTACCAGTGTATTAGTGACAGGTTGCAAGCCCATCGCCTAACAGTACTACAAGCCCTTAATCCCTTAGTCGCCTCTTACGACATCCACGGGAAGACATGGAGTGGCAATTATAGCCCGGCAACCACATGGGCATCATAGTCAGTTAATGACCACTATAGTTCAGGCAACGATCTATTAGCTACACTACGTTTTATGCTCAGTTTGACTTGTATGACACTCATATTGATTGGCAATCAACAAATCTTTACCGTATAAAACTGAAAAGTTACGGCTCAAGCTCAACATTTTTTTTTTATTAATACGGAGAAGGCACACGCGCACTCAGGCCACCTTATTGTTAGTGGAATCTAAGACCCATAGTCATTTGAATTCTGAAGATCTTAAGACTGCAATCCTAAGACCTCAAATCAGTTGCCAACCCACAAAATGGTGTGACTGTATCACTACTTTTGGTGGCACATGAGGACTTGGCCTGTTTTCACGGGAGCCTGCCGTTTGGCCAAAATATTTTTGGTCAAATGTATAATTTCCCAAATTTTTTATTTGCCAAACCAATGTTATATAATTTTTTCAGTTTTTTTTTACTTAAGCGTTTTCCAGAAAAAAGTACCTTTAGTTAAGGACACAAATTAACAACGGTAATGTTTCCATTACGTCACGAAAATTAACTTTTACTGCTTTAAGAGAAATAGTGGCATTTCAGACAAAACTCCTGTAGCAAGTTCCACCATATTACTGACAGGTGAGGTTTGAATCTGCTATGCTTATTTAATTTGAAATACCGCCTATTGGCTTATGAAGGCAGTATATAAAATTATGACTAGTTTTTGTGACGTAATGGAAAATTACCGTTGTTCATTTTTATCCGTTATTCATTTTATTTTACAGGTACTATTTTAGAAAACACCCACCATCTTGTTATGTAGTACCCTATAGGTTAGGTTAGGTGAGCTTTTATAAAATCCTGAAATATTTACGGTTACAGAAAACAAAGCGGGTTGGCAAATGAAAATTTGGGAAATGCAACATTTGACCAAAAGTATTTAGGCCTAATGAAATAGACCCCTGCTTTTACATTTATAGTTTTTGGTGGGATCCAATATTACCGAAATATGTGAATTGCCGCAATGCACCATTTGCAAGTTACATCGATACGTTATCGGTTATGTAGGATGTTTATCAAACGATTTACCGATACTAACTCTCGCTGGTTATTAGATAATATGCGAAGGTCCAAAGCTCAAGTGGTTTCAAATAAGATGTGAAAAAAAAAAACACTTTGTGAGATGTGTCTATCGGCCACTTGTTTTCAATCAAAAATTGACAGTACTTTGTTATCGTTTACCGGTGACATGTTTATTTTTATCGTTGTTATCTCAAACATAGCTATAGCCCAAGACAAGATACATTCGGCGATCGTTATCGCTATCGAAAATTTATAGGATTGACGTAAGCTGACAGCTATTTCGAAAATAGTAATCGTCAGCGTTTACATGCCTCACTACACAGATCTGCAATTCATTCAGGAATACAAACCTCGTGCTTCTGCCATGGTTGTGATAAACTGACTCGCAACAGACGTTCTATTCCAGGCAACTTGTCAAGTATACAGTAGTGGTAATACAAAATCAATGTTTTACACACATTTCCCCTAAACTTAGCCCCTCAATTAAGTCTCATACTTTTAAAATATTCAGAAGTATTTTTTATTTATTTTTAATTATCCCATTTTTGTTGGCTTAACATGGTTATCCTACCATAATAATTAACAAAGAAGTTTAAAGAATTTCAAATGAACACTTTCCTCTTTGGTTATCCGTCACCTGTCACAATTTATGAAGAAAACGTGTTTTGATTAGTAATTGTCACTTATCAAAGAAAATAAGATTGTATTGTAAATGTAGTGTAACCACACTTTGGGACTTTAATTATTTGTTTTGTTCGAAAATTAGCATGAATTAAATACAGTTAATTTTAACAAAGGGGTTAATGTATTATACTGTGTGGCATTAACTAAGCCACAATCAAGTGTTTTGTATTACCAATTTGAAGTCACCCTGTATAGGTAGGAGGGCTAGCACAAGTTGTCCGCGACTTGTTTGTTTATCTAGTCTGTAACAAGCGAGAAAATGAAACTTCTGCTACCGTACAGTACTTTCCAAGAAGACAGCTGCTGAGAAAAGCCACAATAAAAAAAAATCGGTTGTCTGTAAAGTCGGTTTACTGACGATGGTTGAACGTGACAACGTCATAAGAAAATACTGATGGAATGGTTGCATTTTTCAAAAGAAAATTTTATTTTTATTTGTTTGATAGATATTTTGTATGGATATAGAGAAGGGGGTAAATAGAAATCATAATTGAATTGATCAAGTTACATTTATTTGTACGCACAAATACAATTATGTCACGCTGGTGTTAGTAGTAGTTTCATAAAATTCTTCGTTCAGAAAATCATTTTAAATTTACAAAATACTTGAATAAAATTTATTGCTCAAATTGCTACTCGACAGTTAAAATTTAATTTAAGATTTTATTATTTTATAATAACACATTTCGTATTGACATTATTTCTTTCAGCAAGTAAACTGAATAGAAGTTGTTGTTCAATTAGTTACATAATTATTTTTGAATTGTAATTTGTTGTAAAAAAGTAATAATTTTGAATAATTTATTATAAGAATAAACTGTGATTAAATTACTGTTCATAAGTCTTAAAGTTAAAATTTAAAATTTGGAAACATCATTAAAATTTGTGTAACTCTAGCTTTTAAAAAGCCCGCCTCAATGTGTTTGATGTAGGAGAAAATTGTTCCCTTTGCTGGCTGGTCCAATCTGTCCTAGACAGGTTATTTTCTGTCAATAATAAAATAAATTATAATTTCTCATTTGGACAAACATTAATCGACTGATAATTATTTGCTTAAGTAAAACATTTGTCAACCGATTAAATGTTTTGATCAAAGTTGCTCAAGTAATATTCTGCAAAGCGATCAACTGACCTGGCAAATTGACTAAGTTGGAAAATTGGTTTGGGAGTTTTTTTTTATATTAATAAGAAGACACACAGGTTAAGTGGAATCTGAGACCCATAGACATTTGAATTCTCAAGACATAATCCTAAGACCTCAAATGCGTTAAAAGTGATAGGTATTTGACCAAAAATATTCCCAGCAACTGCAGACTCCCACATACACTATGATTTTACCTGGTGATGCGTGTTTAAACTGTCCTAGAGTCTACTACTGTGTCATTAGGATTGTATTTTAACCTTTTGACCGCCACGGCCGGTTGCAACTTTTCGTGCACCTGACGCCAACGACATCATAATATGCCGTAACCGCGCCAAAACCAAATTTATAGAGCGCACCGCGCGCCCGACGTAGGGCACGAAAATCCGATGACGTGATATGCCGTGTTTGGCGGTAAAAGGTTAACGAATATCGTTTTTCTTAACTACTCGTACCTAGTTAGGTTAAGAATACGTTATATTTAGCAGCACCTAAAATATGCATGTCAAATTCGTTATTGGAATAGAAATATTACTAATAAAATACTATAAAATATAAAATAAAATACAACACAATATAACGCACTTTTTATTGCACACCACAAATAACTATAACACACGTGATAACAATTTAATTTAACATAGTTACCGTCATATTATAGGAAACTGATGTTAATGTAGGTACCGATAGGTAAGATTGAAATGGTGGTCGATGGATGATAAATATGAATCGACACTTACCAAATATAACAACCGAATATGTAAGTAAACATATAAAAAATACCTTTCACAAAAATAGGAAATGAACTATTTGTTATCGCATTTATTTCTAAGGAGAGCAAGATGGAAACAAAGAGATAGAATTTCGTAATGGTGGTCTTTTTAATTTAAATATAACGTGATTGTTCTAAAGCTTAGCAACACCCTCTTTCGTAGGCCAATCGAAAACGTCATTATCAAAATAGACTGTGGCGCCATCTAGGTTTCGCGTGCGCACAACTTTTGCATAGTAGTGCGCTGAATCGCGTGGGGTGCGCGGGCGCCGTGGGTCCGAGAAGTTTACAGCGTGCAGACCGAAGCGGTACCTGTGAGATCAAACGGGGGAGTTTAATTATTAAATAATGTGTTTTTAGTGAAGGGAATTACACAAACCCACACATTTTATGGTAGGTCAGTTACAAGTCAAATCAAATTTCAATTTCAATTTCTATAAAAATACAGTTTTGACAACCCAACCCCTGCAGGTTTAGGACAGAGGGGGTATGGGCAAATAATTGAATGATGAGCGCGATAGTTCTCATCATTTTGCCGAATTACACTTCATAGATTTGTATCATTTCATCGAACGCTAATTTCTGCTGAAACCATGGTTTTACAGATTATTATATTATCTTGGGAAGCTATGTGTATACAAATTTCAAGATCTGTACTACTTACCATTATGTTCTTGTGAATAAACGGTTCATTAATTCATTCATCAATTATGTAGGTTAGGTTAGGTTAGAATACGACAAACATAAAAACAACTCATGCGGCGACAAATGCAATGCAATGAAAATTAGGCGTAGGTTGATTAATTGGGTCACTAGTAGAGTGACTAGATCGAAACATTACCACATCGCTTGTAGCCAACATCTCAAAATGACTGAGTCGTAAAATGACCACATCGCTTGTAGCCTACTTCTCAAAACGTCCGAGTCGCAAAATGACCACATCGCTTGCAGCCCACATCTCAAAATGACTGAGCCGCAAAATTACCACTTTGCTTTTTTCATTTTATGTCTGTCTTAGCAAAGTCGACTGCTATTCTTGGGAAATTTGCCCTTCGGGCATTTGAAGTTACCTAACGAACCTAACCTACCTAGTAACGCAAACGAAGTGGTCATTTTGCGATTCAGACATTTTGAGTAGTAGGCTACAAGCGATGTTGTCATTTTGCGACTCGGACATTTTGAGATGTGGGCTACAAGCGATGGGGTCATTTTGCGAGTCGGTAATTTTGCGACCGAGTCATTCTACTAGTGACCTATTAATTATGTACCCTTTCTATGAATTTAAGTTTTTTTTTCTGTATATTTACAGTACCAGCCGTGACCTTAGTTTTGGACTAGGTCAATCTGTGCGAGATAGTCCCCTGTTTTTTCCTGACTATTTTTTTCCCATTATTCATAATTTGTCAGTGTAATTTATCAGTGTAATTTGTCAGTGTAATTTGTCAGTGTAATTTGTCAGTGTAATTTGTCAGTGTAATTTGACAGTGTAATTTGTCAGTGTAATTTGTCAGTGTTATTAGTCAGTGTATTTTGTCAGTGTAATTTGACAGTGTAATTTGTCAGTGTAATTTGTCAGTGTTATTAGTCAGTGTATTTTGTCAGTGTAATTTGTCAGCGTAATTTGTCAGTGTAATTTGTCAGTGTAATTTGTCAGTGTAATTTGTCAGTGTTATTAGTCAGTGTAATTTGTCAGTGTAATTTGTCAGTGTAATTTGTCAGTGTTATTAGTCAGTGTATTTTGTCAGTGTAATTTGACAGTGTAATTTGTCAGTGTAATTTGTCAGTGTTATTAGTCAGTGTATTTTGTCAGTGTAATTTGTCAGCGTAATTTGTCAGTGTAATTTGTCAGTGTAATTTGTCAGTGTAATTTGTCAGTGTAATTTGTCAGTGTAATTTGTCAGTGTAATTTGTCAGTGTAATTTGTCAGTGTAATTTGACAGTGTAATTTGTCAGTGTAATTTGTCAGTGTAATTTGTCAGTGTAATTTGTCAGTGTAATTTTAGGTGGTTTGGCCCCTTTGGCCTGCCGCAAAAGTAATATAATCTAAACCAACTAAAAGCCTAACCTACGAGTAACTTCATCGTAATGCTAAATTGGCGATTGAACGATTGCGAGTGTACCTCGTAATAAGTAAGAATGACCGTTTGCGGTTAAAAGGTTTTTTTTCCAATTTGCCAATTTGTCCTCTAGACCATCGTAATGAGCACTTACACGTATCCATCGGTCCATTCGAAGTCATCCATGAGCGCCCAGACAGCATAGCCCACCACCCTCACGCCATCCTCGTAAATGGCCAGGAGAAGCTGTTAAAAAATGGGTTGGTAGTAGAACATTATGTATACAATAAATATAATACTTACTAGATACGAGTATAACTCTGCCGCACTAGCAATATCGGCAGTAAGTACACCAAAATAAACAAAACCGTTATCTAGAGCTCATTGCCATGATACTGTAGCTATATGGTTAACTCAGCTTTGTCAAAAATGGTACTTACTGCCGATATCGCTAGCGCGGCAGAACTTCACATCGTACAATTTCGTTTGATATACCATTAACTTAGTATATGTATGAAACGTACTGATAACTGATAAAATGTATAATTTGTTAATAGAAAATTAGCTATGGACATAGCAAGTTTTTAATAGCATTATATATAATTCAATCTAATACCAGAATACATAACATTATAAAATTCGGTTCAGGCGCTTTGCCGGCTGCAATACTGTGTATAAAGGAGCGTCCTCAGTGAGAGCATTCGCGTGTAATGAGCATTCGGCGTCGAATATTCAAGTGGTGTGAGCCACAGTAACGCTCGGCTCAACGTCCACACCACTCGAATATTACACGCGAATGCTCTCAGTGGGGACGCTCCTTACGAATCAAACGTAAATGGTGCAATTAGAAATTAATTAAAGCTTACTTCAGAGCCTCCTGCATCATAGTATGATTATTATATCTTATGTAAATCACAGAAAAGAAAATTATTTTCAAACTAACTTCCGCCGAAATCTACGTGGACAATGTCGTGTCCACGTAGATTTCGACTGTCGTTATTCCTTCGGGAACATTTAAATTTACGGGGATGAAAAGTAGGTACCCATTCTAAATTTCATTCAAGTCTGTCCAGCCGTTGCAGAATAACAAAACCTAGTAAAATCAATAAAACTAAAGGAAAAAAAAACAGCGTTATAGATTACTGAATGCCCGTGTGGTTGCCGGGTTAGAATAGCGCTACTCCATGTCGTAAGAGGCGACTAACGGCCGAACCCTATATTCAAACCGCGGATAGATAAGGCTTACTTCGGGTTGAAATTAAGGGTTAATTAATTAATTAATTAAGGGTTGAAGTAAGGATATCTGTCCGCGGTTTGAATATAGGGTTCGACCGTAAGGGAATAAAGGCTTGTAAGTACTGTTAGGCGATGGACTTGCAGCCTGTCACTAAATACACTACCTAGTAAACTTCTTGACATGGTTGTGCAAAATGTGGTAACAGAGCAAACAAACCAGTATTTTAGAGTAGTTGGTATTTCTGTAGGTCTGCCTACCCCACTCTGGGAATGAAGGCGTGATGTTATGTATGTCTGAACATTACTGAAATACTGAACGCGTGTGTGCATTGTTAAGTTCCGACCTTCAACTGATACAGTAGCAAAATACGTCACCAGAACTACAGTACCTGTTCCAAGTAGTCCTTCAAGTACTGGACCCGGTCCTTATCTTGGAGGTCGTCCCTGGTGCTGGAGTACCCATTCTCCGTAATCAGGATCTTCACGTCTCCGTACTGCTGCTTCAACTGCCTCAGGTTGTTCCGCAGACCCTCGGGGTACACCTGGAGTTAGAACAATACAATACTAACACTGTCTCAATAGCCGAGCGACCACACAGAGGTCACCTGATATGGTAAGTGGGATCTAAACCCACATTCTCAAGACTTCCATCGCGAAACTGTAATCTTAACACTCTAAATACGTTGGCCACTTAGAGGAATAAGATGGAATGCCTCTATGGTAACAATTTCACCCGTTTTGACCCATAGGCATTCCCAAGATTACAATCTTAACACTGCAAACCTTCGACTACACTTTGCCAACCCTAAGGACTAACTGCCTCTATGCTAGTAATTAGTCTTATCATCACACTGGAACACAACAATGCGAACACTACTGATTGGCGTTAGGTTCAAGGATAAAATGATGATAGCGATCCGGATGGACCCTGTATAAGGACCTGCCACCAGTAGTTTTTTGTTTGTTTTAAATTTTCTATGAAACGAGAAGGATAAAATATAGGGTCAGTTGCGGCTGCCAGTGTGATAACATATGCGACCTGAAGCCCTAGCCAAGATGTCGAAGTGATTTGGCCATCTCCATTCATTAAAATGTTCTGACTAACCGAAAGCCATGGTGATGCGTTAGGCCACTCCGGGCGTCCCTCCGACACAGCTCCTATCTCGTCGAGCCCCATGGTAGCAGTGGGCGCCTCCCCCTCCCGCGGCCTCCGAATGGCTTTAGACGTGTAGTGGTTCAGGGCGAAGAAGTCCGCTGATCCTGGGGAATACGCCTTAACCTCCATCACCATAACCAGCCAACAAGCAGAACCATAAGGGTTAGTATTCACCAGAGCTAAACGAGCTAGCGGAGCGATGTGTGATGAAGAAATCTACCAATAGGAGAGTTGCGCTGAACGAGACTATGAAAATTAAGGGTCTACCATAGAATAAGAACGAAAGGTATAGGAGCCTTAAAATGAAAGCGTCATATCTATACCTGTCTCGAATATTTCAATATGAATGTTCAATAACTTAAAAAAGGAAAGACAGTAGTACAGTTCTTGCTAAAACTAGCCGTACACACTAAGGTGTTGTCACTCGTGTGAAATGGTTTTCAACGACACCAACTGGTTCCATGGTCGTAGATTATATTGCAACAGTGTGCGACAGCAACAGTGTTCGACCATGATATTGTAGCTTATAGAACTGTCTCTTTTTGGAACACTGAATCAAAAATTTACTGAATGAATATTAATTTAGTGTTTAGTTTATGTAGTTTGTATACAGGTGTTGGTTTCAAATCATAATTTGTAGATAACTGCATTCACTTTTCTATAGCTTTAGTCAAATATAGGTAACTATTGGTCTGTTTTGTAAAAGATCAAAGCGTAAACTTAGTTATAATACATTTTTTGTAAGACTGTTAGTTACTAAATAAATTAAAAAAAAACATAAGAATGCATATTAGCTATCTGTGTGGCTTTTTATTTTTTCGCTACTTCTATGCCTATAATTCTTATTCTATGGGGTTCTCGGGGTTCTCCCTTGAATCAACGACACTCATTTCATAAGATGTTTTACGCCGCCGAATTTTAATTTCTCCTGGGCTGGGATTCTACACGGTAATAACAATATCGTATTTGACGTGTTGTCAACGTTTTGATTACTCTTACGTCATTTACAATAATAGCGACTGTGACATAAGCGATTCTAAAAAACGTCAAACGTGATATCGTTTTAACCCAGTAGAATGGAGGACCTGTCCCTCTGTCATTGTGTAATCGCTTATCTACCTTTCACCAATTCGATCTCTTCTGGAGTAAAAGCAGGCAGTCTGGAACGGGGATATCCTTCCTTCTCACTCTTATTCGCCACGAACTGCTCTGAGGATGGTGGCCAGCCTCCTTCAGCGGAGAATATTGGATGGGAGAAGCGTCCAAACTAGAAAAAAATGCAGTGAATTATTTATTATAGGGTCTCTATAGAATTATAAATATAAATAAAAAATAAAATAACCCTGTACAAATAACCCTTTAAGCTTCTGATTATTCACTTTATAATACTCATATTACGTGAAATTTCAATTCTAAATAACAGGGGCCCTAGCCAAGATGCAAAAACTCCTAACGTTTTTCTTTTCTATCGCTCAAAATGTATGGGATGACAGTCGACCACGTGCTTTATCGAAACGCACGAGAATGTCATCCCATACATTTTGAGCGATAGAAAAGAAAAACGTTAAGTAGTGCGTTTGCATCTTGACTAGGGCCCCAGAAGTGTAGTGAAGTAAGACAGGGTTAAGTGGTTAAAGCCACAATGCCTCTATGATAGAGTCTGGCAAACGAAAGCTGTCCCAGAGAAACAGCGGCAATTTCAAAAATCCTGAAGCTGTTTACACTGTTTGTACACTGAATAAACGGAGTTGATACTATTTGATTTCCTGATCTTTTCACATCAGTGTTGGACTATCAACTCCGTTAGGTCTGGTCTGCTAGGGCCCCTGCTCGATATACAAAGTTCATAATTTATTGATATTTTTTCCTGTATTGATGAAAGTATTTTATTTAAATTCTATTTAGATGACACGATTATAATAATATTATTAATAGAAAAATTACATACATACATAATGGCCCACCTTCTTTCCCAGAGTGAGGTAAGCAGAGCTACAGAGTTAACAACAACTATAAAAGAACTTGTTGATAATTATATAACCACATTTTGCACAATCAGGCTAAGATGTTTAGCAGTGTTAATACACTGTAGGCGATGGGCTTGCAACCTGTCACATTAGTAACAGCCCATCGCCTAACAAGCCTTTATTCCCTTAGTTTGTTTGTTGTATTTTTTTCTTCCATTCTAATTATATGTTAATTATTATCATAGATCGTTATCGCGGGAGCAAAAACAAATCTGTTATAGAACACATATAACAGATTGTCTGTTTGGTAAAAAAGGAATAATATGCCTACGCATTCTGAACCTCCAAGAAGTTCTTCATATCTTACACGACGTTTTCTCTAGATAGACATAGTTGATCAAAGAAATTTTCATAATAAGCCAGCAATGTGTTAATATTTTTTTAAACGGTTTCATTTAGCTTCACCGCGTACATTTGTTTGTTGGTGGCTGCTTGCTTCAAATCTTGCAATCGATTTAACATACACATAATTATTGAGACCCCGTGACCATACAGAACTACGATACCTTCGATCTTTAAATCCTGATGCTGTAGACGGTACTGCTTAGCTTAATGACATATTCATAAAAGGTTTCAAAACATGTTTTTCACTTTTTTAATTGAGGGTCGTGATACTCAGTATTCAAAATTATCAATTTTGTATTTTTTAAGGCACCTAGTCATACCTTTCCCATAGAGACGCGCCACTATGCGAGTGTCGCTTCTGTTATTGCCTACTTGTCATAATCTTTGAGTACTGTCAAATCGTCTTTGCTCCGGCGATAACGATGGTTATTATTATGCATGGAACCCTTCAGACGGCTTTTTACAACGATTTCCACTGAACAGAATACTTGAATTTAATGACACTGGCATTTAAAAACTTGTGCAGTTTCTTCAAATTCGAGAATCTCGTAGGTGGGAAGCATCACCATCTTGTAAAATTAATTGTAGATCCCTAAAATGCTTTCGTTGTCCTTTTTACTACCAAAATATCACATCTATCGGAAACAAAACATATGCGACCCCAAATTTTAGTAAATACCTTGTCGCAGTAATGCATTACAGTGAGAGTGGTGTGAATTCAGTATATCAATAACTACAATAAGGGACTAAATACAGCTACTTCTGAGTTCAACCTTACCAACTTTTACTCGAATATGAAGGAAATCCCAACTTACAGCATGATCTCGAGCTAGCGAGGTGATCTCCACGTCCTCGCTGGAGGAGGGCTCGAACCACGTCTCTGGATTGACGATAGACACCTCACCTGCCGAAAACAGAAGTTAAACCTCTCGTCCACGGCTCTGATTTTACGAGCTTTTTAATTAACATGCATTGTATGTTTGTCCGGGTAGAATCTTGAAAGGAAGGTTTGAACCACTTCCCGCTGACCGATTAAGCTGGAATTTGGTATACCTCCGTAACTTCGATGCCAATACAATAATATGGCACCATCAATCTGGTCTGATGCTGGAGTCGGAAGGTGGCGACAGGATCTCCGATATACTTATCGTAGACCCACCGAGTTTGAACTCGATAGGTTGGTCTTGACAAACAGTTAATGACTTTGCAAAAAAAACTTCAGTTGGCAACGTCTAAAGCTCGTCGACTGAAACTTTTTCTTTTTACGTTATTAAAAAAAACATGACTCACCTTGATATTTAGGCTTATATTCCTTCTCATACAACCTGTAAGCTTTTGCATGAGCCAGCAAAACGTTTTTAGTGCACAAGTACGTCGCGATGTGATCGGCGGATTTCACCCCAGGTGCCTGTTTACCGTCGTAACCGAAGTCACAGAGTATACTAGGCTCGTTGATGGTGAGCCAGGTCTTGACGCGGTCGCCGTAGAGCTCGAAAATGACCTTCACGTAGTCAACAAACCAGTCAGCGGACAAAGGGTTAGTCCAGCCACCTGGAAGTTATAAAGCTTTTGTGATTCTATGAGTTTACAAGAAACCAAGGCCAGTACTTTAGAATTGCGTTTCCGTAGTCAATAAGGTTCTGGTCCGTCTGTCTGTCTTTACGTCTGTTCGCGGTTTTACTTAGAGAGTCTTAGTACTACAAAGCTGCATATAGCAGTACATTTAAATTATCGTATTTATCTTACCTTATCTTATTTACCTATCTAATTATATGAAAGAAGAAGCTCCTGCAGGTCCTGCAGGTTCTGCGGCAGGTCCCAGTGGAACAGCGTCACGACAGGCTACACCTCGGCCGGCAGTAGCTGTTCAATCAGCTCCCATAATAACGGCTACCTCCATGACACTCACCCAGCTCTTGCAGGTTCTTCGGCAGGTCCCAGTGGAACAGTGTCATGACAGGCTGCACCTCGGCCTACAGTAGCTGGTCTATCAGCTCCCATAATAACGGCTAACTCCATGACACTCACACAGGTCCTGCAGGTTCCGCGGTAGGTCCCAGTGGAACAGCGTCACGACAGGCTGCACCTCGGCCTACAGTAGCTGGTCTATCAGCTCCCATAATAACGGCTAACTCCATGACACTCACACAGGTCCTGCAGGTTCTGCGGCAGGTCCCAGTGGAACAGCGTCACGACAGGCTGCACCTCGGCCTGCAGTAGCTGTTCAATCAGCTCCCATAATAACGGCTACCTCCATGACACTCACCCAGGTCCTGCCGGTTCTGCGGCAGGTCCCAGTGGAACAGCGTCACGACAGACTGCACCTCGGCCTGCAGTAGCTGGTCTATCAGCTCCCAAAATGGCTACCTCCATGACACTCACCCAGGTCCTGCAGGTTCTGCGGCAGGTCCCAGTGGAACAGCGTCACGACCGGCCTCACTTTGGCCTTCAGCAGCTCGTCGATCAGCTCCCCGTAGTAGCGACTGCCATCTTTGCTGATGATGTTGGGGTACCCAGTCGGGAGCACTCGCGGCCAGGAGATCGAGAATCTGCAGGTGATTGAATAGGGTACCATCAACCGTAAACGGTTTGTTTAGGGGGGCCAACAATGATAGTGAGGAGAGTTTATGAAGCCTGCATGACAATTTTACTACGGAACCCTAAAAAGGACACGAGCACAGAGAAGGTCTTTTGATTTAAAGTATACGCAATGGGTAAAAATGTATAAAACATAGGACTACCTACAGAGACTAGATAAGAAAAAATAAGGCATGGAACATTAGGCGTAATGCGCAATGCGAACCGACACATTGTTTGGAGATAGTTTTCCTACTAGAACACTGACCCGCACGCGACTAGGATCCACAAATCGCTTACTAATCGCACGCTCCAGACTGACCAAGTCGACCAAAACTATGCACATTTTAGGACCGAAGGTCTACAACAGGCTACCTTCACACATTAAAAACTTAGAAAGCAATGCAGCATTTTGTAATAAGTAAAGGAAATGGCTAATTGACAATTCCTTCTACGACTTTAATGAATTCATCTTAGACTAATTAGTTATAAAATGACCTTTTAATTTCTAATTGTGTAATCTATAACTTATTTTGAATTCTAAAGTACCTACTACGAGTATAATGCAACTAACTATGACATAACCAAAGTTTTTTAATTATTTTGACATGTAATATTTTATAATATTATAAATAAATGAGTATGAGTATGAGTATGAGTATGAGTTGACATAATATTATTAAGTATTTCATGACCACGACGCAGCTGTACGTGTCCCGATTACATTAATCTACGGAGGCGAAGAAGCTCGCAGAGTATGTATGTAGCTAGGACCGGACTTACCATGTGGCACAGAATAGATAATAGTACAAGTACAGAAGGCACACTCTTCAATCTTTACAAAAGCCGCTTTTTTTTTACCAAACCATTATGATTTATGGCCCTCTTACGTCATCGACTCTAGCGCAAACCAAACGGAACGTTAAGGCTGTGTACGAACGGTGAAAATGAACTGGCTCACTTGCCACGTCGCCGATAGCGAGGGCTGTCAACGACTAAAAGTAAAATAATAATGTATTGCCCATTTATTTCTTACTTACAATATAGGGAGCAATAAATGTATATTATTCATACAGTATATACATTATTTCATTATTTCTCTCTGAAATAATAAATAATAAATATCAGGGGACAATCTCACACACATTGACTTAGTCCTAAAGTAAGCTTTAGGCTTGTAGACAACGATAAACATACTTATATGGAGAAATACATACTTAAATACGTAGAAAACATCCAAGACTCGGGAACAAATTTAATATTCGCGCTCAACACAAAAATATTTGCCCTTACCGGGATTTGAACCCAGGACCGCTGGCTGGCCAACGTGTCGTCTGAATATAATCTCACAATTAGGACGAAATGAATACACCAAGACCGCCAAGCCACATTTTATTGGCTTTGCTGCAACCCACAGTAATGCAAAATCTTATTGCTTTATTTTTAAACATTTCAATATGTGTAATAAAATAAATAATGCAACGAATGCGTGACGTTACCATTCAACGTAACGGATAGAAAAAAAGGGACAGTACGGGGCGGTGGCGCGGGTACTGTAGGAGCTAGCAGCAAGGTTATTTGTAATAGTAGGTAACAGAAGATGGATATGGATATATTTACGATGTAGTCTCAATAGATATGTTAATTAAATATATTGTTATGTTATGTCTGTAAGGTATTTGTAAATATTGACCTTGTCTCTAGAAACAAAGTTATTCTATTCTATTCCGAATATTTCCGATCCGTGTGGTTGCCGGGTTAGAATAGTGCCACTCCATGTCTTCCCGTGGATGTCGTAAGAGGCGACTAAGGGAATAAAGGATGTCGTAAGAGGCAACTAAGAGAATAAAGGATGTCTTAAGAGGCAAATAAGGGAATAAAGGGTGAGCTTGCAACCTGTCACGAATACACTGATAAACATCTTAGCCTAATTGTGCAAAATGTGGTTACAGAATCAACAAGTTTTTTTAGAGTTGTTGGTAATTCTGTAGCTCTGCCTACCCCAATTTGGGGTTTTAAGGCGTGAAGTTATGTATATTGAATTCTATTTTATTCTATGCGGCCGTCGCGATAGATTGTCAGTTTACGTCAATCCTATAAATTTAGTCTGATTCCAAAATAAAATAAGCGCAAATATGTTATTTGATTCAGACAAATCCAGTCAAAAAAAACACCCGCAGAAAAGTAGAGAAATACAGACCTATAGAAATCCAGCCCCAAGTTGGCAGCCAGCTGGACATCCTCTCTCCACAGGTGGTAGGAGTCACAGGCTACATCCCCCGTGCTTCCATTGCTGATCTTCTCCCGTTTTTCGTGCACGTAACGGTCCCAGACGCTCTCACCTTTGTCTGCAATGGGCTTGGTTTATATTACACCGTCCATCTTGATCTACTCAGGAAAACATTGTGTTTGACATGTTGTCGTAGTTTTTTTTATTCAGCCGCCTTTATTGTTAAGTAAATAAGAGCCATCGTAACTGTACCTCATTTCTGCAGCGCTTCCGTGATGTTTGCGGAGGCTGCGTTGAATGTTTTTTATGGAACCACGCCCGGGCTCGCTGCATACCGTAGCCTTATAGCCAAGATGCGTTCGCTAACTAGCTTTTCGATTCGTTTTTCAGAAGTCACGTGATCTACCAGCGTCGCGGTAAGTTTAAAACCGGGCAAGAGCATGTCGGACCATGCTCAATGTAGGGTTCCACAGCCGTTAAGTACTTTCTACAAACATAAAAATCAACAAGTAATAACTAATTTTCTATTCAAAGTCATTTGGTGTCGTCTTAGATGATTTTAGTAGGTATGAACACTAATCACCTGTATCTTAAGAATCAGTGATGTCTACTTAGTCGTGATAGTTTTCCTTTTAAATTTGTTATATTATGCGCTTTCAATTAAGTTTCTTTTCAGTTTTTTAGTTTTGTAGTTTTGGCTACAGGGCGCAAAAAATTGCGCTTTAAAGCTTAATATTTCATAAACGGATCACTTGAGCGAAAAATTATTTTCACGAACCCACAATATTTTTAAAAGACCTATCCGACGCCACCGCACACTATGGGGTACACGAGAAAAAAATACATCCCTACGTTACGTGTAGGGGAGGTACGCTAAAGTCTCTGCGCTAGGCTGTAGACGGGCGGATGGACATGGCGAAACTATAAGGGTTCCTAGTTTGACTACGGAACCCTAAAAACCAAACAAATAGAAACTCTAGTTAGCGAACGCATCTCGGCTATAGGCACTGGTGCGCCGGTTGCGGGACAGTCCCAATACCTTTCTAAGAATGATAGCTGATAAGCCTGTTTATGCTATTATGTGCTGGATTGCATGCTATCACCAGCATTATTAAATGGTAGACCAATTAAACTAAATACATTATAAATGAAACGTTGACAATACGAAATCATGTCAATAGCATAGTGGTGTTGTGCAGTTGGTGTTAATGTTGGATAAGACTTTTTATTGATCCTCAATTTGCTTATGGTTTCGCTCACCTGTAATTGGTGCACAAGCAGGACTATTTTTAACAAGCTTTTTTCGCGTACTTTATGTCTTTCATATATTATAAAGTACGGACAGCCGAAATATATTACAATACTATATATACTATACGGGTGGCAACCCTAACGGTATCCGGCCGGATATTCGTTGCTACTTCATACTATGTTGCCCGTGCTTAATATCCCTCTGCTTAATGTTTCTAACTAATAATGGGCCCTTCCCAGCACCAGCCTACTATCCGTATGAACTCACCGCTGGCATTCCAACCGCCTTCGATCTGGTAGGCGGCTGTGGCAGCGCCGAACTCGAACCCGTCGGGAAACCAACGCTGACCCCAGGCCGTTGCCACGAGGATAGGTACTGTAAAAGTATGATGTCTTTAGGAAATACTTATCTTACATCATCATAGTGAAAAACGACAGCAACAACAACAACATTATCAACAACAATACTATCATCAACATCAATACTATCATCATCAACAACAAGAACATTCTCAACAACAATACTCTCATCATCAACAACAAGAATATTCTCAACAACAATACTATTAACAACAACGATACTACCTATCATCATCAACAACAATATCGTCATAATTATTCCCAACCCTTTAAGGCATAACTTCGCCTTTGTACTGTTCGCCGAACTTGTTTGACATATGCCGTGTTGTTGCAAATGTAAGATGAAATGAAGTTACGATAAATACTAAATTATTTAATCAGTAAACTCAATAGCAAAAAGGTATTATTTATTTGTTTTTCCAAGACGAACTGTTTTAAATATCGATACGAATATTTGTGCATTTGCAATATGTGTGCAATTTGAGTTGTCAATTTGATTCGCCTAAATATAAATTCTACTTGTATCTCGTTATGCCACTTAGCACAATTTTTGGCGTCACTTTAGTTCACCTTCTGAGTACCGATAGATCATTGTTAGGTCGCCATTCAATTCTTTTTGAACGATTACACTCACGTTCAACCATCATGACGCTCTCTTTACCCTAACGATGGCGTAGAGCTTACGAGTACACATTCGAGCTCATCACACACACACGATACATACGATTGGATCTGTTCCATCTTAAAAACCGTATGCAGTACGTTAAGATAGAACACTATAACCAACAAACCAGAACGATCTCTGAAATCGTAAAAAACGGACGTGGTTCTATGGATTCCCCAGGGAAGTGTGTTAGGTTCTATTTTATTTTTAGTTTATATTAACGACCTGCCCACGGCAAACGATACAACTTGTTCGAGTGTTCTCTTCGCTGAAGATATTTCGGTAGTCTTTTCACGCCCATACAATAGCCACTTGAAAGAAAAACTGTCCCTTTTCAATACTAATATTATTAAGATTAAAGTATTTTTGTATGTAAAATAGACCGATTTCAAAAAAATATTTCACTTTAAGCACGCTATATCACAGAGTATCATATTTATTTATTTTTTAATCTTTATTGCACAAAAATACAGAATTCGAGTACAAAAGGTGAACTTAATGCCTAATGGCATTCTTTACCAGTTGACCTTTGGGCAAATCATAAAATTGTTGTGGGTGGTGCAATATTGTAAGAATGTAAAAAAAAACATTTATAAAATACACACATAAATAGATAAAAATATATAGAGATGAATACAGATGTGAATTTCTACATAAATACAAAATAATATATACACATATGTACCTATATACAATAAAAGATGTCAGCTCTGTGAAATGTGTGCTCGAACTAATTTCTTGAACGCGAACATAGGCTATGTTTTATTTTTCTACGCGGACGGAGTCGCGTGCAACAGCTAGTGCTTGATAAAACTATTTCCTGGTTACAAGATCATAAACCTAGAAATCAATGAAGATAAAACGAAATCAATGGATGGATTAACACTATAAACATTTGCCACGGTAGCTAAGTATTATAACAAAGATACACAATACACATAGCGCGTGCGCGCCAGCCCCAATATCATCCTTCGTATGATTGGCAGTAGGGTAGACTGCCCCTACATACGTCATTGTTGTCAGTTACATGCCCCTAGTAATGTACTATTATAATTAAGTATTAACAATTACATTTAAAGAACTACTAACATTAATATGAGTTGTAATTTTCTCGAATTAAATGATTTCTATTCTATTCTATTCTATTCTATAGGTAAACATAGGTGCATGTTATTATGTAACTATAAACCTAATGCAGTCTGGTTAAAACACTAAATAAGATTGAACGATTCAAATTTACCTGAGAACTACAGCTTGTGGCCAAATCATGTCGAACAGTGATCGTAATAGTACAATATTACTAGACTACTATACGTAATTAACACACGTGAGATATACTTAATTAACATGATAAATACATTAAACACGCACGCAATTGAACAAATAATACGTATTGAAATTTTTAATGAAGTAAGACACATTTGCGAGATATTTTTAACACCATTAATATTCCGTACCTGGGCCTCTATTCAGGTGCGTTAAAACGATATCGTGCTTGACACGTTTAAGAATCGTTTATGTCACAGTCGCCATTATTGTAAATGACATAAGAGTTATCAAAACGTTGACAATACGGAAACAGGTCAAAAACGATATCGTTATAACGCAGTTGAATAGAGGCCCTGAAGTTTTATTATGATTTAGCTATGGGGATCATTTTACGGTGAGGTGAGGCTATGGCAGTTATATAGCTCTGTCATTTTCTCTGGGCGTAAACAGAATTGCATAGTTATGTCATAATTACCTCCCCCCCTGTTCGTATAAGCCTAAAAGGCTTTATTTGCCTTGAAATTTGGCATCGAGGTAGGTCGTAAAGGAAAAAAAAATGAAAATATAAATATTTCTACTTTTGATCCGAAAATAGTAAAATTGACATCCCTTATTAAAATGTCCCTCATGTACGAGTATGTGTAATGACGTAATACAAGTAACTCCTAGTTAGTATTATGATTTATGATAGTATTTTTTTAACACATACATATTACTTTATCTAGACGTAGTTAACGATCATACAAATCATGTGAGAACGATATTTTGTTGATAGCTTTTATCTTTGAAGCGTAGTTATAGTAGATTATACACCGAGGGGATAAAGCACAGTTTTATGTCACGGGCACGATATTGAATCCTGAACGTAACGAAGGACTCCAGATTTAACTCCCGAGCGCAGCGAGGGTGTTACGAGTTAATTCCCGAGCGAAGCGAGGGAATTAAGAAGAGTCCTGAGCGCAGTGAGGGGTTCAAGCGCGCCCAAGACGAAAACAGCTTTATCCCCGAGGAGTATAGAGAGATATTACAACCCAGCGAGTTATAATGAGATTCAGTACAACATTACACCCCGGCTAAAGCCAAGGGCTTTAATGACTTGGTTTGCGTAAGGTTTGCATGATATGTAATTTGGCATTGTCGAGCAGGTGGTGTGAAAAATACATTGGTGATAACTGCAAAGTTTTAAATAAATATTGTCTTTCCACAACTGGACTAATGTCTCAAATATCAATTTTCACTTTTAATTTTAATTTACTATAATAAAACGCTGTTTTTAGTAGACTCGCTTTTTTATTGTCTCGCAAAAGGTGAGAAAAGTAGAGTACACTCCTCGGGGATAAAGCTGTTTTCGTCTTGGGCGCGCTTGAACCCCTCACTGCGCTCAGGACTCTTCTTAATTCCCTGAGTCCTTCGTTACGTTCAGGATTCAATATCGCGCCCGTGTCATAAAACAGTGCTCTATACCCTCGGTGTATAATCTACTATTATTGCAGCGTCTTACAATACTCGCGGCTTTTGTTTAATTTCAAATGTGTTCCATTCAGCTTGCCGTGGCCAGCTCGATTTTAGAAAATGTTCGATTTTCAAATTAGGTTCGACGCGGCGGTGGCGGCGGCGCCGCGCCCGGCCTTCGAGTATTAGTTGATCTTTTATTACGAAATTAGACTTTAAGGCCATTGTAATAAGAACTATGAAAAGTGAAAATATTACAACCCAGCGAGTTATAATGAGATTCAGTACAACATCACACCCCGGCTAAAGCCAAGGGCTTTAATGAGTTGGTTTGCGTAAGGTTTGCATGATATGTAATTTGGCATTGTCGAGCAGGTGGTGTGAAAATTTTATTAAGTTTATCTTAGAATCAGAATCAGAATCAGAATAATCTTTATTCAAGTAGGTTTACAAATAATAAACTCTTTTGAAACGTCATAGTAGCGACTTAGCCTAAATTGACTGCAGGTTCAAATCGCGACCGATCAGAGAAGACCCTGTAAGAAACTCTGTCGGATGTCTTTTTTTTTTTCGACGTTCGCAACCTTTTGTCGTAAGGACTAAACATTTTATTACAAGCAATTCAGTCCCAAGCATTGTTATCATTAATATAGTCTTTAATACTATAATATGCTTTAGAAATTAGTTTACGCTTAACGTAACTCTTAAATTTATTTACTGATAGTTCAGTAACATTACTTGGGAGCTTATTATAGAACCTAATACAATTACCCATAAAAGAGTTTTTTATTTTATGGAGCCGCGTGAAGGGCACTGCGAGCTTATATTTATTTCTGGTATTAACATTATGTATGTCACAGTTCTTTCTAAATTTAGCGATGTTTTTATGAACATACATAATGTTTACCTTACCATACCTTAGGTTTATCGAAATTCTCCGGAGAACCAAGGTCGAAGATGTCGGTAAGCGGATCATGAGACTGAAGTGGCAATGGGCGGGACACCTGGCTAGGAGAGAAGACGGTCGGTGGACCGAGGCGGTGACCGAGTGGTGGCCAAGACAGGGACGCCGATCAGTGGGCAGACCACCAGCCCGCTGGTCGGACGACGTCGTCAGATCGGCGGGCAGACAGTGGATTCGTGCAGCACGGGATCGTGGTGAGTGGCGCGACAAAAGGGAGGCCTATACCCAGCAGTGGGAAGATACGGGCTGATTTGATTGATTGATTGATTGTCTTAGGAGCAATGTACGAAGTGTGCGAGCGTCCATCGGTCGTCAATGTATTGCCTGTATCTAAGTACAAGGACGACATGTGGTAAATAAATACCTATCTCAGGCGAATGAACCGCCACGGTAAATAAGAAATTTAATTAAAAAAAACTATCTTTATATTTTACTTTATAATAAAAAATGTTTTTATGCGTATTTCCATTATAGTCTAACAACGTAGTATACGCGTGTGGTTGCCGGGTTAGAATAGTGCCACTCCATGTCTTCCTGTGGATGTCGTAAGAGGCGACTAAGGGAATAAGAACTTGTAGTACTGTTAGGCGATGGGCTTGCAACCTGTCACTAATACACTGGTCATCTTAGCCTGATTGTGCAATATGTGATTACAAAATTATTAACAAGTATTTTTAGAGTTGTTGGTATTTCTGTAGCTCTGCCTACCTCACTCTGGGAATTAAGGCGTGATATTATGTATGCATGTAATTATTTTGTGACATAAATATTATTTTTAACCGAAAATGACATAACGTTTAGGAACATAACTGTTTAAAATGTCAGAAAACTAGGCCAAAAGCAAAAGGTGTCCACTGTAGGCACTTAACGTAGAGTTGTTATGTAGACCTACCAAGATTATTAATGAAATGGATAAGGCTTATGGGCACCGCCACCTGATGACCCATAAAGATTAGTATTCTCAAGACTATAATCTCAAGTCTGCAGTCCTTAGTCCGCAAATGAGTAGCCAACAGCGAGGACTAAGAAGAAATCAATGCTAGTAATTTTTAGACTCGTTAGTATTTGGTCGCGATAAGCGAACGAAGATTATGCAAAAAAGTACAGGCGGCAACAAAAGGTTTAAAAAAAAGGGTACCTATACATAGGGAATATATTGTTGGCGACATCTAAAATAAAGAAGACAAAATAAACTTTAGTGGTGGCGCCATCTGTCGTCATGACGTGAAGCTACTCTGCAGTGAAGAAGGAGCGGCAAATCCCGCCATCACTACGTCACCTCCGCCCCCTGCATGGTGCTTCCGGACGAAGATGATAAAAAGAGCAACCACCAGACTGTAGCCCTCTTTATCCTCGTTCCGTTCTCCGATGTCCCCGCTAAGAATACGCCCTGAGCCCCTAGCCAAGATGCATTCGCTAACTAGCGATTCGATTCGTTTGGTTTTAAACCAATCGCATCACTGGTAGATCACGTGACTTTTCGAATGACGTAATCTACCAGGAACGCGATTGGTTTAAAAACAAAACAAATCGAATCGCTAGTTAGCGAACGCATCTTGGCTAGGGCCTCTGGTGGTTTGGTATCGTTTCCTATTGTTTCCCCGTTTTATACAGTACTTAACGTTCTTCTTAAAGCTTTAGTGTTGGAATAATAATTCTAATTTGTATAAAGATCTTTACTTATATTAACCTCTTAAAGTAATATTATTCCCGTGTCACATTTAGCAAAGGTTATCAATAAATGTTATTGTATTGCGTGTTTAATGTTTTATTCTCTCCCAGATATAGAAGACAAGCTTCTTACCACACTGGAGGACCAAATGCACAGATGGCATGAGCACTTTGCCGAAGTTTTCCACTCTGTAGTCGACGAATGCAGCGAGGCTACTTCTACTTGTATACCAGAGGAAACTACCACCTTGGACATAAGTATCGAGCTTCCAAGTAAAGAAGAAATATCAAAAGCAATTAGAGCGCTCAAGAGTGGTAAGGCCCCCGGAAACGATGGTATCCCTGTCGAAGCCTTAAAAGCAAATGCGGAGGTTGTGGCCGACATACTGTATCCCTTGATAACGTCGGTATGGGAGTCCGAACAAGTGCCAGAAGACTGGAAAGAAGGCATACTAATAAAGTTGCCCAAAAAAGGAAACCTGTCCCAATGTTCCAACTGGAGGGGAATAAATCTGTTACCCGTATGCTCCAAAGTACTTTGCAAGATCTTGTTACACAGAATGATAGGTGCGGTCGACTACAATCTGAGGGACGAACAGAGTGGATTTAGAGCAGGGCGGTCTTGCATTGACCAAATCAACGTGCTGCGTATGATTTTAGAGCAATGCAATGAAATGCGTAGCGAACTTTTCACTTTGTTTGTAGACTTCGAGAAGGCGTTTGACAGGGTCAAATGGACTAGCATATGGCGCATATTGAAAAAAAGAGGTATACCGGACAAGATCATAAACATCATTCGTCATCTTTATATGGGTTCCTCTTGCAAGATCTTGCACAAAGGACGGCTATCAGATCGTGTCCCTGTCACAGCTGGTGTGAAACAGGGTTGTTTGCTGTCGCCATTGTTATTCCTCATTGTCTTGGATGAAGTCATGCGTAGAGTAGTAAGTCGGGAAGAGAGAGGGTTGACGTGGGTGAATGAAGGTATCCTCGAAGACATTGACTTTGCTGACGACCTTTGTCTATTCGCAACATCACGAGAACACCTTCAGTCCAAGACGAACGACCTCACGGATTTTGCGGCGGAAGAGGGCCTGCGCGTAAACTGCTCCAAAACAAAGGACATGCGCCTTAACACAACAGACGCAGAGCCAATATACATCAACGGCGAGGCAGTTGAACAAGTCGATCGTTTCACGTACCTGGGTAGTGTGGTCGACCCGTCAGGGGGAGCGGATAGCGATGTGGAGGCGCGAATCAACAAGGCGCGAGCAGCGTACGCACGACTCAAACCTGTCTGGACGTCTACCATTATAACTCAACGCACCAAAATCCGAGTGTTCAATTCTAACGTCAAGTCAGTCTTACTGTATGGATGCGAGACATGGTTCGTTAGGAATGACATTACCAGACGTTTGCAGGTGTTCGTCAACAAATGTCTGCGGCGTATCCTTGGGATATTCTGGCCACGAACCATTTCTAATGCAAGACTGTGGCAGATGACTGATCAAAAGCCCATAAGCCAAGAAATCATGGAACGGAAGTGGCGATGGATTGGACACGCGCTTCGAAGATCGGACAACCACCTGTCCAAGCAAGGTCTTCGCTGGCAATCTACTGGCAGAAGACGACCGGGGCGTCCTCGGACTACGTGGAGGCGATCAGTTGAGAAGGAGGCTGGCTCAATTGGTCTCGGTTGGAAAGAGCTGGAAGAAGCCGCGCAAGATCGCGACAAATGGAAAACTCTTCTGCGAGCCCTATGTCCCTAATGAGGGATAACAGGAGCACATCATCATCATCAGATATAGAAGAAAGTTTACAATATGAAGTTCAAAATACGAGTACATAATGTTCATAATTAAACTCATTAAATAGAACCCATTAGGTTAGGTTAGGTTTGTTTTATAACAATCCTGAAAACCTTACGGTTTCTGAAATAACACCATTATATATTTTGACCATTATGTATTATGACACGTACTCTATACCTAGACTTGTCAGTAAATTATTTTTCTTACTTATGAAGAAGGAATGAGTTAATAATCTCTTAAATACGGTTAATACTCCTTATCTATAATCTATGGAAGCTTTAAAGAAAATCATAAGATAAGATAAGATAAGGTTAGATGGGGACTGAGATTAAATCAACGGTATATTTGACATACTTTAACAATGATAAAATACGTCAATTGCTCAAATATCTGTCTTAGCTCATTTCTTGAGTAGGTATAACATCTAGCGAACTATTAGAGTTCCGTATGTGTATATATTTTCTTTAATGGAATTTTTTAGCTATAGTAGTAGTAGTGTAGTAGTTTTAGTGGTGGTAGGACGGTGTGCAGGGTCCGTCCGGATCGCTACCACCATCTTATCCATTAACCACCCGCCAAGCAACAGTGTTCGCATTGTTGTGTTCCGGTGTGGGGATAAGACAACCGGTGAAATTACTAGCATAGAGGCATTCCATCTTAGTCCTCAGGGTTGGCAACGCATTTGAGGTCTTGGGATTATAGTCTTGAGAATTCAAATGTGTATGGGTCTCGGATTCCACTTGCCATCAGGTGGCCTGAGTGCTCGTGTGCCTTCTCCTTAACATAAAAAAAAAAAAAAGTTTCTATAATAAAGGGGTCGGACAAGGTGATTTGCTCGTTGAATAACTTTAAAAAATCGGATGAATTGCCTAATTCTAATCACCGTTTTTAGTGCGAACACAATTGTAGCATGTTTTTGTTTAAATAAAGTTGTTTAAAATAAAGCTAATTAAGTAATGTTTTTCAAAGTCTGCCGCAGTAATGCCGTTGGCCTTACACAACATAGTAAAAAAAGTAAGTATTGCTATCGATTCAATGCGCTCGCGCCTAGTAAGCAGAGCAAACATGCGCACGCAGTTACCACATGTGTTTAATAGCAGCTGTTAGGTGAGTGAACCTTTTCACAGTTTTTACTATTATTCAACACTATCTAAATATATAATAAAGATACAGACTGACTTACTGACGACACGCTAGCCTTGTTGGGAGTGACCCTGCCTCCGAAGCCGGCGGTCCCGGGTTCAAATCCCGGTAAGGACAGATATTTGTGTGATAAGCACGTGTATTTGTTCCTGAGTCTTGGATTTAAGTATATATTTCTCTATATAAGTAAGTTTATCGTTTTCTAGTACCCATAGTACAAGCCTAGAGCTTAGTTTGGGACTAGGTCTATTTGTGTGACATTGTAATATTATTAATATTACTGACATATCAACGCACAGGTCCAACTGCTCGGTCTAGAGATTCCATATTTGTCACGTTTATTCCTTATGAGGCTAGGGGTGCACTAAGAATGATTTTTGGAAATTCATCCCCTAAGAGCGTGAAACGGGGATCCAAAGGACACAAAATTTAACGTGAATAATTCTTAATACATTGATTTTGATCTCATTTTTGTGCCATTTTGTTTCAAGTTTAATAGTATATTTATAAACAGATTTATTATTTTCTAGCACGTTTTTAATGCAACCTACTCGTACCCCGTTTGAGAGACAAAAGAGTTCAAGTCTACAAGATGGGCCAGAGAGACTCGCTTAGAGATAAGTTTAAAGAAATTAATATATTGACCATGCACAGTCAATACATTTATGAAAACATTATGTATGTTCATAAAAACATCGCTAAATTTAGAAAGAACTGTGACATACATAATGTTAATACCAGAAATAAATATAAGCTCGCAGTGCCCTTCACGCGGCTCCATAAAATAAAAAACTCTTTATGGGTAATTGTATTAGGTTCTATAATAAGCTCCCAAGTAATGTTACTGAACTATCAGTAAATAAATTTAAGAGTTACGTTAAGCGTAAACTAATTTCTAAAGCATATTATAGTATTAAAGACTATATTAATGATAACAATGCTTGGGACTGAATTGCTTGTAATAAAATGTTTAGTCCTTACGACAAAAGGTTGCGAACGTCGAAAAAAAAAAAGACATCCGACAGAGTTTCTTACAGGTTCTTCTCTGATCGGTCGCGATTTGAACCTGCAGTAAATTTAGGCTAAGTCGCTACTATGACGTTTCAAAAGAGTTTATTATTTGTAAACCTACTTGAATAAAGATTATTCTGATTCTGATTCTGATTCAAGCTTTAAAAACTCGTTAAAAGGCTAACTACTGGTCCCTTTACTTTGTTGTAAACAGTTGAAATTATAGACAACCTACTCGTAAGTTTACACATCGCACTTATAGAATTATAGTGACCTAATTCAAACATTGTCAGCTTTCGATTTCGAGTCTTAAATTTAGGTTTATAGAGACCTAAGTTGAAATTCGAAATATGTGGATTAGGTCACTATAATTCTAAAGATGCGACATGTTACTGCTTATTCTAAGTGACTTGACTGCTGCAGTAACCGATGATCTAACGGTGAAGAACAGAAAAAATACCGGTTAGTACCGGTTTACTTCGGTTTGGCTTCGAACTCGTCTAGGGAACGCGAACGTTTTGAGAACTATATTTGAACCTTAATTAGCAGATTTAATCCACGAGCGGCGAGTCGAGAAACCAAAAGTTGTATTCTGAAAAAACACTAAGCGGCGCTGGGTTATTGTGCGTCACGTGCGTCTGGATAAACCGGTTTTTTCCAAAATCATTTTACACAAAGGTTTCTACAAAAACCGGCTTTTTTTGACGACACGCTAGCCTAGTTGGTTGTGACTCTGCCTTCGAAGCTAGGGGTCCTAGGTTCAAACCCTGGTAAATATTTGTGTGATGAGCACGAGTATTTGTCCCTGAGTCTTGGATGTTTTCCATGTATTTAAGTATATATTTCTCTATGTAAGTAAGTTTATCTTTGTCTAGTACCCATAGTAAAAGTCTAGAGTTAAGTTTGGGACTATTTCAATTTGTGTGACATTGTCCTGTGATTTATTTATTTTTTATTTTATTTTATTTATGCGAATGGAACCGAAATAAAAAGATTTTACCGTTATCCAAGCCCTGGTGAAGAAAAACAACGTGTAAAAATCTACACATTCCTCTAATTGAATGGACAAAAATTATATAGCATAAAAGATCTCACAAACCCGAAGTTAATCCTAGAAGACCAATGTGGATAAGTGAAGATATTATCACATTGATTATTTGCCTTCTCTACGTTTGTATTAAAGATAAGAATCAGTAAGTGTCTGTGATTTTGCACACGTGACAGTCATTAGAAATTAGAAACAATTTCCTCTTAAAACAATTAATAACAAGAATTAGAATATTTGGACATTTTTTATCTATGATATTAAAGAACACACACATAGTGTCACGCCTTTATTCCCAGAGTGGGGTAGGCAGAGCAACAGAATACCAACAACTCTAAACATGTTGCTAATTCTGTAACCACATTTTGCATAGTCAGGCTAAGATGTTTACCAGTGTATTAGTGACAGGTTGCAAGCCCAACGCCTAACAGTACTACAAGCCTTTATTCCCTTAGCCGCCTCTCACGACATCCACGGGAAGACATGAAGTGGCACTATTCTAACCCGGCAACCACACGGGTATTAAAGAAAACGTGTGCAAATTTAATCGTTGTTATTATAATGTTAAAATAACGAAGTATGGTGATAAGTATACTGAGATACTCTAAGGCCCACCATGTACCAGCGGGCTATCCTGGAGACTGCGAGAGAATTGCCTGTTATAGGCATTCCATGGGCTGCTTTAGCCAGAATAGAATTACCAACAGTGTTACACAACTTGTGTAAGGGTTAACGTGCCGGCCCGATCAGGCCCTGTACCTGCTGCAGCAAAAAGGTAAACTTTCTGCACAAACAAACTTCTAAACAAAGATTGAGTCAATCGCAGCCTCTGCTTATGCCCAAAGGGCACAGCGCCTTGAAATAGGGGCCCCGCTTGGCGTGGCTTCGTCAGATTGGTAATAGAAAAAAAAAAATCTTAAGACACAAATATCTGAAGATTCAAACACGACACGATGCGACCTATGAAGCTATTCGGTCCCAGGTTCGAATCCCAATAAAGGCAGATATTTGTTTGATGAGTGGTAGTACTGGATGTTTTCTTTGTGTATAAGTACACAAACAGACCTTCGCCTGAGACTAGGTCTGTTTGTGTCTAATGTATGATAATAATGTATTTTATTTTATTTTATTCATTTACTAATAGTTTGTGTCTTGTTAGAATGGAGTCCATAACTTCCCATAAGCAACTAAATCTTCGATTGCAGAATACTGGTGATAGTGGGGGTGACGGTGGAGGGGCAGCGTACCTTCCCCCGGACTTTTAGGTTCGGTGCTGCCACATCAGCCTACCAGATCGAGGGGGGGTGGAATGTCAGCGGTAAGTTGGTCATCATAAAGGAAGAACATCTCTGCAATGATGGTGTTGTCCGAAGCGCTGGTAGATTCACTGCGTATTACCAAAGTAAAGTATAGGAGAAGTTAGTTCATCTTTAAACAAAGGGACATCGCGTGGCTTGCATGTATGCGTAACGCACACGAAACAACAACTATAGTAGCCCTCAACCAAAGTGACGACCGGGGCCATAAAACCCTTGAGCTCGCGTTATCAGTTATCCATTGTGTTGCTCGACCCGTGCTCGGGACCGTAAAGCAGGTAGTAAACGCACAAAACGGGATGTCGATAGAATTGAGTGATAATTTAAAACACGGTTCTTATGAATGAATTGAATAATATATTATTGAAAGTGGCAATATTTACAACATCCAAAAAATTCCGCAATCGGTGTTTAATCAGTTTGCATAATGATGTGTCATTACACGTGATTATGGTCAACACAATTTAGGTAATTGTTGACCAATTATCTCATTAGAAACCAGCTCAAAACATCTTATTTTTAAAAACCATAATAATTAAATAAATAGGCAATAATACAGAAACGCAACAAAATATATTCATTTCATCGACGTTTAAACCTTTTCGTTATCGATACGTTACCCTCACTACGACCGTCGAGGTTTATGGCCCACGCCCGGACTTTTATGGCCCCGGTCGTCACTTTGGTTGAGGGCTACTATAGCCACTGACATAGTTTGAAGTCAGTGGCTAGATCTCGTTTCGTGTGCGTAGCTAGCGCCGCCCACAGCCGTACAGACGCGTTACACACACATGCAGGCCGCGCGATGTCTTTGTTTAAAGATGAACCATTTCTCCTTTACTTATACTTTAGTATTACTGACGTGTACCTATTTACACGAGCTCTGGTGTTGCCAATTTACTGAATAAACCATTTCATTTTTTCTTTTTCTTCTTCTGAAACCGATGAGCAGATCACAACAGTAACATAAAATAGTTTAAAATTTCTAATGTTAGTCTGACTCCGTTTTTCAGAGTCGATTTCCATCAAACATGCTTACAACCGTGCCGATTAGACTATGTAGATATCCGTTACAATGAAACCGCATCCCTTTAGTAACAACAAAGATACAGACAGACAAAAAGAACCTCCTTTTAGTCAGGGGTTAACAGGGGCAGGAGGGAAATATTTTTGACCTGTGTGTATGTATCTATGGTGGGTGCATTGGCTCACATGTTTTTTTTTATTCCTATATTTTGTTTTACTACCGATTTGTATTCATAAATAATCACTCTTCATAATTTTTATCCTCATAGGGTTTTTTGTTCATAATTTGCTATTCACAACATAATCAACGCAACTCCTAATGTGAATTTTACTGAAACCTTTAGCCTTTTCAGACCCGGGAGATACGATCGTGAAGGTTGTCTACATTTGAAAATGGATTTTATTCAGAAATCAAAAACAAATGAAAGTAAACTAAAAACGATGAATAAATGTCCTATAATCAGTCAATTAGGAACATTTATTATTATCTGTCACTTGATACTAAGCTGGATGTGAATGAAAACCAACCTAACCTAACCTAACCTAACCTTATTAACCAGTTGAATATTTTTAAAATCCTGAAAATAAACAGGTGTATGATTAATATTGATTATGATGTAAAATGGTATGTGAAATATTTTGATGAACTTCCGATAATCCTTAGGACTTAAAAAGATATGTGACAAAATGCGCTATATGTATGATTCTTTGTTCCCTCGTCGTGGCTGGATGGTGATGTCGTCAGATTCATCTTAAAGTCAGTCAGTTTCACTGGGTACTTTAATAAAAATAAAAATATATAAAAAATTAAGCAACTTACCTAGACCTATACATAGACGACATAATCAAAACACTGCGCTAATTGATTCTCCTCCGAAATGACTTACTCTTTAGTTTTGCAAAATTATACAAAAAAAACCACTAAGTTTTTAACGGCCCAGGGTAAGCCCTTGAAGGCTGAGATGGTGGTGGTGATCCAGATATAGTTGACCTTATGTTATTGCTTGATAGACAAGAGCGAGAGCATCTGGGATCGGTACGTCCACACCAACCCTGGATGTAATGTTAGCGACCTCTGCACGGGAGACGTAGCCAGCGACTCCTACCACCTCTGGAGGCAGGATGTGCAACTCGTAGAAGATCTCGGACTGGACTTCTACAGGTATCTTTAAATGGATTGATTTTTAAATGTCACCCGTTGACTTAGGTTCACCAAAATCTCGAATTCTCACAGTACGTAATTTTCACACTCACCGTTGAATAAAAAACTCACGCCTATTATATCAATACGGGATCCCCATTCCAATAGACATTTATTTCATAGAACATATCACTTCGCAGAGTTTTCATTTCATAGAAAGCTATACCTTATTGTTTTCAGATTATCTTAAGCATGGGTTATGTAGGTTTGGTTAGCCCTGTGACCACCAATAAAATCTAAAACAATAAGGTTTCAGCAGAAATTAAATTCTAAGAAATGTTTTATTTTGTGATGTGATACTTTCTTGAAATAAGTGTCTATAAAACAAGGGTAAACCATCAAAATACAAAGGTCCCCAAAAGTGAGTAGTAGTGATGGGAAATCTTACAGTTTCGCCATGCCATGTTAAGGGGTTAAAGGATGATAGTTAGGGTCATTTCGAACATTTTTGATTGCCAAACACCCTATTATATTATTATTACGAATACTTTGGATTAATTTATGCCATGGCGTATCCGGGAAAGGGTGCCTGCTTAGCATGTGCTGCATTGCTGATGTAGCGCTGATATTCTGCCGAAAGCCAGGGTGCGGCGGGGACAATCTTGTAGCTTCACTCACTCAATAATTCGGAACATACAGTAACACTAAAAACACAACCTTAACCAACACTGAAATAAAATCGAATTATAAAATCACTTCGTATTTTCAAATTAAGGAATTAATATTGGCCTGAAGTTTCTGCTGATTTAGCAAATGCAGTTAAATTACCTTTTAAAAAACTAGTTTTGAACGAGCATTTTGATAGGCAGAAGAATGTTGTTCCAACTTCTTGAGGTCGAATACCTAAAACTTCCTCTAAAAGCAGCGGTCTTAATTTATAATACATCTTACAAGTATTTAACCGTTCTTCAACAATTCCAGGTTCTCGATATCTTGGCCGCGACTGCTGCCAAGCGGCTTCTCTAACCACATCAGCGAGGATGGACGCCGCTACTATGGGGAGCTGATCGAACAGCTGATGCAGTCTGGGGTGCGGCCGGTCGTGACACTGTTCCACTGGGACCTGCCGCAGAACCTGCAGGACCTGGGTGAGTGTCAAGGAGAAACGGTAGCGGTTGTTATGTGACCGTATCGACCAGCTGCTGCAGGCCGAGGTGCAGCCTGTTGTGACGCTGTTCCACTAGGACCTGCCACAGAACCTGCAGGATCTAGGTGAGCGTCATGGAGTAACGGTAGCTGTTACTATAGGAGTTGATCGAGCAGCTGCTGCACGGTGAAGTGCAGCTGGTCGTGACGCTGTTCCACTGGGACTTGCCGCAGAACCTGCAGGACCTAAGTGCAACGGTAACCGTAACTACGGGAGTTAATTGACCAACTACTGCAGGCTGGGGTGCGGCCGGTCGTGAGGCTATTCCACTGGATGTTCCGCAGAGATTTCATGAGCCAGGTAAACATTAGTGAGGAATGTACGAAGACCAATAGAGAGATCAGCCCTCAGTGGAGTGTTATGTCTTAAAGGGCTGGAAGTCCATTCAGAAGTAAACGTGGAAGTGGCATGTGGTTACGCGTGCGTAAGCGGAATGTATTTAGTTCGTGTCGCTGAATCTAAACGAACGTAACAACAGACAGGTGCGTTAAAACGATATCGTGTTTGACACGTTTAAGAATCGTTTATATCACAGTCGCCATTATTGTAAATGACATAAGAGTTATCAAAACGTTGACAATACGGAAACAGGTCAAAAACGATATCGTTATAACGCAGTTGAATAGAGGCCCAGGCTGACCAAATAAAACGTTTAACACTTTATTTTTTATTGATGATGTAGATACATACATACATGCCATCACGCCTTCATTCCTATGTAGAGTGTTGTAGGCATAGCTACAGAAATGCCAAAAACTCAAAAAACACTTCTTGAAAGTTCTGTAACCACATTTTGGCCACAGGCCAAGATGTTTACCAAATATTTGATTTTGTCACCTTTTCCAGGCGGCTGGGCCAACCCTCTGATCGCCGACTGGTTCGCGGACTACTCTCGCGTGGTCTTCTCCCTGTACGCAAACCGGGTTAAGACCTGGATCACCATCAACGAGCCCATGTCCCTGTGTGAGGGGGGCTACTCCAAACTACTAGCCCCAGGGATCTTCGACTACAAGATAGGCGCGCTGCTGTGCAGTAAACACGTGCTACTAGCTCATGCGAAGGCATATAGAGTTTATGAGGAGAAATTTAAGGCTTTGTATGGTGGTTAGTTTCGTGCTATACTCTTACTCTTTGTTCTACCCAAAAGAATTGATTTAATAAAAGAAAAGGCGATGCCCTGGGCCTGGTTTGACGTGTTTAAGTATCGTTTTTTAACTGAAGACTAAAGTAGCTAAGAGTTATCAAAACGTTGACAATACGGGCATACGTCAAAGATCTCTCTGAGTTTAAACTAATTGCATTAGTCAGTTGGTACTTAGAAACGATTGTCACTGTAAGCTCAGTGCACGAAATTAGCTGAATTAGTATGTAAGTAATATAATTTGTCTATTTTAGTTTTGTGTTCTAGGTTACTATTGTTCATATATTTTCTCCAGTAACTTTATTAATAACATTGCCCGCGATTCCGTCCGCGTAGAAAAATAAATCATAGCATATGTTACTCAGTGACAATCGATGACAGTCGACCACGTGGTTTATCGAAACGCACGAGAATGTCATCCCATACATTTTGAGCGATATAAAAGAAAAACGTTAGGAGCGTTTGCATCTTGGCTAGCGCCCCTGGTGCAAGAATTTTCAAAATCGGGCCAATAGTTATGAGTTTATTTGCTACAAATGTTCAAAAATACAACGCTTTCCGCTTTATAATATTAGAGTACATTAACAAATAAATACATAAATAAATCTCACTAGCTGTTCATTTCAGGCCAAATTTCCATCGCCAACCAAGAGATGTGGCTGGAACCTGTCAGCAGCGAGGACTCTGAGATCACCTCGCTGGTCAGGGATCATGCTGTAAGTCTTTGTACATCCTTGAGGTAGTTAAATACATGAGGACGCATAAAAGGCTGTTTCGTTTCATTTTTACTCTTTGTAATTCTTAATGAATTGGCTTGAATTACTGGTCCTAATTATCTAAAAGACCATTTTTTTTAATTTATGTATTTATGATTATATTTATTTATTCAAAATAGTAATAAAATTATTTGGTATTTAGGGGTTGCACACTTTGACAACTTTTTTCATAAATTTTCATGATTATGCAATTTACCGAAGCCGCAACAGGCGGCAAAAGTGGCCATAAAGGTCGATATCATTGTCTTTCAAAATCTGAAAAGTGGTCGATTTGTGCTACCTTTAAAATTAAACATGGTCTATCACCTTGAAATTAGACACACACCTTTTTACATTATAAAGAGTAACGGCCCAAGCAGTCTGCAAAAAATATGACATTATTTTTGAATCCTTACATGTATGAAACACCCTAACGCATATTCTCTTGAGTGCCTAGGGCTGGGATTCTACAAGGTAATAACGATATCGTCTTTGACGTGTTTCCGTATTGTCAACCTTTTGATAACTCTTATGTCATTCACAATAATGGCGACTGTGACATAAACGATTCTAAAACATGTGAAACGCGATATAGTTATAACGCAGTAGAATAGAGGCCCAGGTTCTCGCTTGGGGACGTAATGCCAAATATAAAAGGCACTCCATATTTAAATCAACAAGGTTGCATTTCGTCGTTGAAACCGCGTACCTAACTAACAAAATAAGTTGCAAAATACTCCTTAACAAGTAAGTCAGTAAGGCCCATTTTGCACTTTATCGAATTTCTTAGTTACACGGTATTGCAGTTTCATCGACGGTTTACATTGTTACTAAATTAGGTATTGGCCTGCGAGGATGAACATGAGTTTTTTTTTATGTTAAGTAGTAGGCACACGAGCACTCAGGCCACCTGATGGTAGGTGGAATCTGAGACCCATAGACATTTGAATTCTCAAGACTATAATCCTCAGACCTCAAATGCGCCGCCAACCCTGAGGACTAAGATGGAATGCCTCTATGCTAGTAGTTTCAACGGTTGTCTTATCCCCACACTGGAACACAACAATGCGAACACTGTTGCTTGGCGGGCGGTTAAAGGATAAGATGGTGGTAGCGATCCGGGCGGACCCTGCACAGGGTCCTACCACCACTTTACGCACTAGTACACGTTGCGCCGCTCAGATGCGACCTTAAAGGGACAAACCCTTTGTTGGTCCGTTTGGAGTGCATTTCAAATGCACCATTTGTTGGCCTGTGTGCTCGTTTGTCTTCTCCATAGCTGTTTAATCACGAGGGTCCCAAAAATCAAACTACTTTTTCGCTTCTTATACTTGATATAATATAATACTACCGAATATAGTTGATGTACAAAGGTTATTAAAGTATTGATGTCCCTGCTGAGGTAATGAAACCAGGGGAAATCTTATCAGCGCGATGTAGACTTAGTGCCTAGGTGGTGACATCTAGTGAGCAGTAGCAGAACTAATTATCGATTATTTGTATACAGCTAGCGCCATCTATCAAAAACTCCCTAAAACCAACTATGATGAATAAATAATACCATGGTGGTGAGACGGTTGAACATTCCGCCCACCAAGGAACAACTGTAATAGTTGTCCTTAAATCAAACTAAAGTGGGAAGATGACAGAATACGAGTCATACTGCTCACTAAAACTACATGAAATTTTGAATTTGAAAAAGATTTGAATTATACAAAGTAAAATACATAACATCTTATAACTATACTACAACTATTAACAAGGAATAATTTATTTATCAATAGGTAATATACATAGTTTTCCTACTGATCTTTTAATGTTGCTACCTTTACATTTTAGAGTAACAACGCGCGTGATTCCGTCAAGTCCAGTATGTTTATCGGTTATAATGCCATATAACCATTTAGCCGGAGGAAGATCCTCCTCTTTGACCAAAACTATATCGCCTACAGCAGGCTCAGGCGTCTGATGAGCCCATTTATACCGATTATAAAACTGAGTCAGGTATTCACGTGACCAGCGACGCCAGAAATCTTGGACCATCCTCTGGGTTAATTGCCATCTCCTTAGGCTGCTGACATTATCTGTTTCATAATAGTTGTAGTCTGGTGCTAAAACTAAGGGTTCTCCTACCAAAAAGTGCCCTGGGGTTAGGGGCATTGGATCCATGCAGTTTTCATTTATCCGGGAAATCGGTCTAGAGTTGAGACACGCTTCAACTTGTGACAACACTGTTGCCATTTCTTCATATGTCAAAGTTGAGTTGCCTACGACCCTTTTAAGATGATATTTGGTGGATTTAATACCTGCTTCCCAGAGACCTCCAAAATTTGGGGAATATGGAGGGTTGAAGTGCCAATTTGTTTCATTCGTAGCCAAGTGGTCGGCTATTTCAGAGAGCATGGATGATTTCTCATGAGCAAACAATTGTTTGAGTTCGCGAGCTGCTCCTACAAAATTGGTACCGTTGTCACTCCAGAGATCGGTACAGTGGCCACGACGAGCTTCGAACCTCTTGAAGGCTGCTAAAAAACCTTGGGATGTCATATCACTTACGGCTTCCAAGTGTATGGCGCGTGTAGCCATACATATGAAGAGGCATATGTATCCTTTATAAGCTTGATGGCCTCTTCCCTTTGTGGTCCTTATGTTAATTGGACCGGCATAATCCACACCGCTGTGTAGAAAAGCTCGTGAAACAGTTCCTCTCGCTGATGGAAGTTGTCCCATTAATGGGTGCTTATTCGATGCAGCATAACGTGTACAGATTACACATTTACGAACAAAAAGATTAACAATGTTTTTTGCACCAACAATCCAGTATTTAGATCTTAAGTGATTTAGCATTAGCTGTGGGGCGCCATGTAAAGTCTTTTGGTGTGCATTAGCCACAACTAAATTTGTAAAATGTGACTTGTGGGGCAAGATAATTGGATGTTTCATTTCTTCAGTGATTTGAGCATGTTGGAGCCTTCCGCCTACTCGCATTATATTTTCTTCGTCGAGGAATGGATTTAATGAGGTAAGTTTACTTTTTTTATTAATTGACTGATTTCTTTTAAGACTCGCAATGTCATCGCTAAATTGTTCTTGTTGCACTAACCTTATACACAACATTAAGCTTTCTTGAAGTTCTTGGCTAGTCAACCATTCGCTAAATTCTTTTTTACGCGCTTTAAAAACTCTCATGCAGAATGCTATCACCCGGATCATCCTCCTGAGACTTGAAAACCTGGATATAATGTCAGTTGTCGATGATCCATCGTTTGTGGTTGATCCGCAGGTATTTACTAAACATAGATTTTTGACTTTTTCTTCTAACTTAGTTTCCTTTACAGCAATTCTTTTATAACTTATGACCTTTTGTTTTAGCCACGTCGGACCCTCCTTCCAGAGCCACTCATTGACGGATTGGTAAGTACCTCTCGAAGCCCCATCAGCGGGATTGTCTTTCGACC
Source organism: Acleris holmiana (assembly GCA_949316455.1). Lineage (NCBI taxonomy): Eukaryota > Metazoa > Arthropoda > Insecta > Lepidoptera > Tortricidae > Acleris > Acleris holmiana. The sequence goes on along the minus strand of OX438782.1, from coordinate 720,237 downwards.
CAACGTGCGACCATTGATGTGGTTCTAATGAGGTAATTATTTAGGAGACGCGATTAGCTACAAATGTCTTCCATCTATTTGGGCGGCTGTTCAACCAAGACAGAACTATGGTTGAGTCTGTCCAAGCGTGAATATTCATCTTATCGATGCCCATTACTTCTGAGACTTCTTTTAATAATTTCGTCAACAGGACCGCCCCGCACAGTTCGAGTCTTGGAATGGAGACCTGCTTGATAGGCGCCACCTTTGTTTTAGACGTAATAAGAGACACATGTACATCACCATCTTTATCAACGACGCGTGCGTATACTACTGCAGCGTAGGCTTCCGAAGATGCATCACAAAACCCTTGCAGTTCCAGAATTTCATCGCTGCTGCTAGAATGTATCCACCGAGGCAACCTAAACTTGGTAAGTTGACTTAAACTTTCTCTATAGGTAAGCCATTCTTTGAGCAGTGGCGTTGGAACCTCATCGTCCCATTCAATTCCTGATAGCCATAATTTTTGTATAAAGATTTTGGCGGATATGACCACAGGAGCTAACCATCCCAGTGGATCGAACAGGCGTGCGATGTCCGATATTACCTTACGTTTAGTTACAGGTGTGTTAACAGGCGGCAACTGCACGGTGTATTCAAATTCATCACTGTTTCGGTTCCAAGTGAGTCCTAAAATGTTGGTTGTAACGTCTATTTTAAGGTGTAAGGATTCTGAAACTTCTCCTTTTTCTTTGTTGAATTCTTGCATTAAATCTTTATTATTTGTCGTCCATTTTTGAAGTTCAAATCCTCCTTTCTTTAAAAGGCTGTTTAATTCTTGGTGTATTTTCTTTCCTTCATTTGCAGTTTCACACCCGGTCAGCAAATCATCCACGTAGAACTGATTTAAAACTCTTCCAGCAGCCAAAGGAAACTCATCTCCTTCGTCATAGGCGACCTGATGCAAGGCGCGTACCGCAAAATATGGAGCTGAAGCCGTTCCGAAGGTCACTCTCATTAATTTAAAGTGGTCTATTACATCTTCAGGTTCATCACGCCACAGAATACGCTGAAATTCGGCATCTGTGTCATCGACCTTTACTTGCCTGTACATCTTGACGATGTCTGCCACTAGGCAGATTGGGTGCGTGCGCCATCTGAGAATTATGTGACGCAAATCAGGCTGCAGGGTTGGTCCTACTAATAAATCTTGGTTGAGAGACACTCCAAATAAATGATATTGATTGATTGATTGATTGATTGATTGGTGCCAGGACACGATGCGTCGAAAACGACTCTAACTTTTGACGTTGTTTTGTCCTCTCGTATCACGGCATGGTGAGGCAAGTAGACTACGTCCGACTTGAGCCTGTCTTTTCCTGTTACCTTCTCCATATGTCCTAAATCGAGGTATTCTTTAATGACTTCAGAATACCGTGCCTTTAATTGAGCGTTTCTGGCAAATCGTTTTTCCAGCTGCATAAAGCGTCGTAACGCTATACTTTCTGAATCGCCATATTTGCAGCTGGGGTCTTCATTCCTAAAGGGGAGTTTAACTATATATCGACCGGTCTCGTCTCTCTTGGTGGTAGACTTAAAGATTTCTTCACACCTTTTTTCTTCGTTGGTATAACATTCGAATGGAGACTTCACCGGACTATCAGCCTCAAGTTCCCAAAACCTTTTAAGTAGCTCGTTCTCGACGTGAATGTGGTTAACGCTGATAGTACTTATGGTTGAATGTTGGTCACTAATTGGACCTGATAAAATCCAACCTAAAGTTGTCTTTTGAGCTATTACAGCTCCTGGTGACCCCCTTATAATACCCTCTTCTAATATTTGACTATAAATGTCCGCTCCAAGGAGCAAATCTATTTTGTCGGGCTTCTCAAAATATGGATCGGCTAAATCAATATTTTTAAACTCAGACCATAACTCGACTACGACTCGTTTCTCTGGCAGAACCGACGTCAGTTTGTTCAACACAAAGGCATTCACTGTATACTCAAAGGTCGGGTTAAGAAGTGATTGAATCTACTATTGACTTGGACGCTAAAGTTGCACCCTCGTCGCTTCCTAAACCCGAAATTGTGCTCTTGTGTTGAAGTTTCTTTAGTCCTAATAACTGGACTGCAGACTCCGTGATCAATGAAGCCTGTGATCCCTGATAAGTAAACACCTGAGGGTAGTACCTTTTCCAGAGTTCGATTGGGCCTTGACTAAAGCCGTTGCTAACAATACTTGATTACGACTGGTCGAAAAATGGCTTTTTACTTCGGTAGTAATGGGCTCATCGCGATACGATGAACCTGCCGAGACGGCTTCGTGGGTCGCTTGACTCGGCTCGACTGACTGATTCGCTACTCCAGAGTCAGCCGTGGAATTTGTATTTTTGGGATGTAGAAGTGAATGATGCTTTTTTTTTTACATATGCGGCATCGCGTAGATTGCCGGCAAGCGAATACTGAGTGATTAACACCTAAACAATTAAAACATAAATGGTTGGACTGGACGAAACCACGACGAGAGTCTATATCAATTTTTGCAAAACTTTTACAATGACCGATTCGATGATCTTCCGAACAGTAAGAACATGATAAAGTGGTTGCATGATGGATCCTTGGAGCAGAAGCAGTCGCGTTTCTATAGCCTTGAACATTAGAATTCTTATTATATTGTAAGTTGTGAGTTGTATTTTTAAATGTTTTAGTCTCTACAAATTCCAATGCTCTAAACCGTCTCTCCAAAAATGCATCGAAACCTTCAAAAGTGGGCAAGTCTTCAGAATCTTCGCTAGCCTTAAGTTCCCACTGTTTTCGGGTTTCTGGATCTAACTTTAGGCAAACTAGATGTATGACGATAATGTCCCAGTTAGTTACATCGACACCTATATTTCTCAAGGCGTTCAAACACTCGTTCGTAGTGTCCAGTAGCTCTTTTATACCATTTGCAGATTCTGTAACTAAATTCTTTTGGCTCATAAGTCGTTTTAATATGTGATTTGCTAGATATTTCTTGTTGTTGTATCTCTTTTCGAGTTGCTCCCAACACTTAGAGTAGTTCTCTTGAGTTATATCTACATGTCGAAGAAGTTGCTCCGCTTCACCAGACAGGTGACTTTTGAGGTAATGCAAACGTTGTACGTTGTCCAATGACACGTTTTTGTGCACAAGTACTATAAACAGATCACGGAACGTTGTCCATTCCGCGTACTTTCCTGAGAATTTGGGAATGGTAATCTCGGGCAATTTGATATTTGATTTACTGGTTCCGGTTGCAGTTTGGACCACACTTGACGATTCAATAGTCGGCGTCAATTTTCTTAGTGCAGCCTTTAATTCACATTTATAGTCAATGTATAACTCTTCTGTTGTGTTGTACACATCGTCTTTGAAGTATGCACTCTCCTCTAAAACATCACTATCTGTATCCAACACTATTTGGTTATGTATTGTGTTGAACTGAGACCATGAATCTTCTAACATTTGCAGTCTTGTACTAAGATAATCGTCAGATTTCAACCTTTCTTTAGGCGATTTCTTGAAATTGCTTCGGGCATTTGAGATACGCTGTAATAAATTGTCTAGAATTTTTGCGTTGCCTTCCATGATAGTAGCAAAGATGTTCCCAGAAATAAAGTTGACAATTCTACGTCCAAGCTGCAGTAATTTTTCTATGTTTCAAAAGATGAAATTTCAAATGCTAAGTCCAAAATCGTAATTTTTCTAAGTGTTTTTTAACTCTGACGGAAATTGGACATGGATTCCCCGTAGTTGCACTTTTAAGAGAATTATTCTAAGTCCAAAGAGCTCAACTTTTCTAAGTCCCAGAATTTAATGAAATATTTACAAGTCCCAAGGTTATCTATTTCTTCTAATTAATTCTCTTCTCATGTAGAATAAACAAGAAAGTACTCACAGTTTGTTTTCTTCACTCACCAATACACTCAGTCGAATATTTCCGGTCTTCAACGGTCGTCCGCTGCTGTGTAGATGACGCACTCGGGGTCTCGTGCTGCACCGCTGCCTCAATCCACGAACCCGCATCCGGTTCGAAGGACCATGTTTAATCACGAGGGTCCCAAAAATCAAACTACTTTTTCGCTTCTTATACTTGATATAATATAATACTACCGAATATAGTTGATGTACAAAGGTTATTAAAGTATTGATGTCCCTGCTGAGGTAATGAAACCAGGGGAAATCTTATCAGCGCGATGTAGACTTAGTGCCTAGGTGGTGACATCTAGTGAGCAGTAGCAGAACTAATTATCGATTATTTGTATACAGCTAGCGCCATCTATCAAAAACTCCCTAAAACCAACTATGATGAATAAATAATACCATGGTGGTGAACTGGTGAGACGGTTGAACATAGCAGAAAAAAGCTAAACTCATGGATTGAATTGTGTTATCTTTCAGTTTGGACGGTTTTCTTATCCGATATTCTCCGCTAGCGGAGGCTGGCCCCCAGCTCTTGAGAAGTACATGGCAATCAAGAGCAAGAAAGAAGGATATCCAGGTTCCAGGCTGCCTGCTTTTACGCAAAGCGAGATCAAGATGCTGAAAGGTATCTTACCTAGTCCCAAACTAAGCTCAAGGCTTGTACATACTATAGGTACTAGACAACTTCAACCTTCAAGAAAAGAGCGTCTATGGGTAACGGCATTCGCTTACCATCAGGCGATCCGTGTGCTAGTTTGCCTCCTATTCTATAAAAAAACCGGGCAAGAGCATGTCGGACCATGCTCAGTATAGGGTTCCGAAGCCGTTAAGTACTACACTCATAAAAATCAACAAGTGATTACTATTTTTTTATTTAAAGTCAATTGGTGCCGTCTTAGATGATTTAAGCAGGTATAAACCATTTAGTCGCCAGTATCTCAAGAACTTTATGTTTTTTTACATTTCATTGTACCACTTTGTTGGCGTGACTAATATCATATTCATGCCAAAATACAGCTTTCTAGTACTAAGAGTCTCTACGCTGGTCTAAGGACGGACGGACAGATGGACGGACATGGCGAAACTGTACGGGTTCCTTCCTAGTTTGACTACGTTACGGAACCCTAAAAAACTATAAACACACTTACTCGTACATAGAGGAATACAAGATGAAGGACAAAGACACCCGTGCTCAAAATACGCTGACAGTGCGTATACTCAGTGACGTGACCCGACGTCACTAACGCGTCACGTTTTTAGTTCATAAAACATCCAACTTCGAGAAAGAGGTAGTTCCGTACTTTTATTCTAGCACAAACCACAACGATTTCTTTTGTTTTTACATATTTTTAATCGATAAAATATCGATGGTTCAAGCCAGGTAAATAAAACGCACAATGTCAGCGTTTGCATCTAGGCTAGGCCCTCAGTTCATTGTACATCTCCAGTTTTCGAATTATGGCAGGGTCAGCTGACTTCTACGCCCTGAATTACTACACATCGCGCGTGGTGCGAAAGGCCTTCCAGAACGAAGATACGCGGTCGTTTCTGAGCCAGGGCATCGAGGAGATGGAAGCCGTGCTGGAGGGGCACCCAGCCATGGCTCACGGGATAATTGCATGGCGGTTGGTCAGTTTAGTAAAATCCACTAGAGTCTGGCAAACCAAAGCTGTCCCAGAGAAAAAGTGACAATTTCAAGAAACCTGCAGCTTTCAACACTGACTGTACACTGAATAAACGGAGTTGATACTCTAACACTGATGTGAAAAGATCAGGAAATCAAATAGTATCAACTCCGTTTATTCAGTGTACAAACAATGTAAACAGCTGCAGGATTTTTGAAATTGCCGCTGTTTCTCTGGGACAATTTTCGTTTGCCAGACTCTATCAGAGGCATTGTGGCTTTAACCACTTGACCCTGTCTTACTTCACTACACTTCTGGGGCCCTAGTGAAGATGCAAACGCACTACTTAACGTTTTTCTTTTCTATCAATGAAAATGTATGGGATCACATTCTCGTGCGTTACGATAAACCACGTGGTCAACAGTCATCCCATACATTTTGAGCGATTGAAAAGACAAACGTTAGGAGCGTTTGCATCTTGGCTGGAGCCTCTATAAACATGATCGAATCTACTTGCATCGTTGGTGTATCAGGACACAGCAAGTGATTCCGTCCGTTCGCGGTGTGGCAGTGCACTGCTTTTCCGTCTTTCTGTAAAGTAAACTTTCTTTAAGGACATACATAAGAATTTTAGGTTGAGTGGCTTTCCAATAAAATTCGTACATACATACATAACTTCCCGCCTTTAATCCCAGAGAAGGGCAGGCCGAGATACAGAATTAGCAAAAAATCTAAAATACAGAATGATTCTGTAACCGCATTTTGCACAATCAGGCTAAGATGTTTACCAGTGTATTAGTGACAGGTTGCAAGCCCATCGCCTAACAGTACTACACGCCCTTATTCCCTTAGTCGCCTCTTACGAAATCCACGGGAAGACATGGAGTGGCACTAAGCTAACCCGGCAACCACACGGACGTATAAAATTAATAGTTATCATAACAAAGTCCGCGACAAGAGTTACTTTGAAACCAAGACCCTGTGACAATTCTCATTATGTACCATTCAATATTGTGAATATTCAATTATAAGTTTACACATAAAACCTAATCAATCAATTTTCATCAAAGGACTACTCGTTGGCCTAGTTGGTTGTGTGCCTACGAAGCTAGCAATCCCGGGGTCAATTCCCGGTATGTGCAAATATTTGTGTGATGAGCACGAGTATTCGTTCCTGTAGGATGTTTATTATGTATTTAAGTATTTACCCATTACTAGCCTAGAGCGTAGTTTGGGACTAGTTCAATTGGTAAAAGATCATCCTGTGATATTTTATTTATTAATCGTATTTCCAGGGGTATCCTGAAGGACTGCGGAAAAACCTGCAGCTGATAAAGCAGCAGTACTACAATGTGAAGATCCTGATTACTGAGAATGGGTACTCCGACGCCAGAGCCGACCTTGACGACAAGGCCAGGGTGAAGTAACACAAGGATTACTTGGAACAGGTCCTAAAAACCTCATAAAACGGCCATCTCACAAAATTAGTGTGTTCTTACGACCCATAGCCCAGAACATATAATAGTCTCTAGTATGTCCTGATTTTTGTGGATGACACCAAACACTATCTTTACCGTAGCCTTAATTAGGGGATCAGCGCAGCCTGTCAACCGTCTGTATTCACTTCCTTCTTCCTCATACCATTCCTAATTCACCCAGTCCATTTATCTCTTTAATAGTACGTAGGACCAAGGAACTAAAACACTTACCTTCGATGAGACTTATCCTGTCTCAATGCAGCAAATCTCCCAAAAAATAATTATAGTGTGTAATGTTGGCCGGTTCTTTTTTTTTTATTTATAAAATCCTTTCGCTTAAACTTCTTCAAGTCTGAAATTACAGGATTTAAGCAACATTAATTATCTAGATTACTTAAGATACACTTGGTTAGTTTTTTAAATAATAAAAAAAGCGATTCAATTGTAAAAACCTTTTTCAACCAAACGATTTTTAACCAAACAATGATTATGCAACTGGATAAGACATGTATAATATGGGTCATACACAGATTTAGGTTACCGTCATTCCTGTCGACACACCGAAAGTTAACGTTTTTAAGGCCTAATTTTCTGGCTAAACCAAAAAACACCGTCATGACTGCTTTAGACCTATCATATAAAAACATAACTTATATGCATACAAGCTCTTTACTATTGACCACAGGGGCCCTAACCAAGATGCAAACGCTCCTAACGTTTTTCTTTTCTTCCGCTCAAAATGTATGGGATGACAGTCAACCACGTGGTTTATCGAAACGCACGAGAATGTCATCCCATACATTTTGAGCGATAGAAAAGAAAAAGGTTACTCGTAGGAGCGTTTGCATCTTGGCTAGGGCCCCAGTGGTGCTAGACAAGTTGCATTCGACAATCGTTAGCGATTATGTTTCGATTGAAAAATATATGGAATTGACGTAAGTGTCACGTTACTACCTCGGTAGCTTACGTCAATTCCATACATTTATCAATCGAAACATAATCGCTAACGATTGTCGAATGCATCTTGTCTAGCACCACAGGAGAGACAACTTTTGTTTATAAGGGTATGTATGACCCATATACCCATTTTCACCAATATCAAACCAAATCTTTTCCCAGATTCTCCTGTCTATCTACGGAGACGACGTGAAAGTGGTGGGTTACACGGCTTGGGCTCTCCTCGACCACTTCGACTGGAAGGACGGATACCAGTTAGTGCTTATTACAAATTATCGTATTTTTTATTTTTAGTGTTTTAAAAAACAATTATGGTAGTGGTTAAGTAATATGGCTGTCGGGTTAGAATAGGGCCACTCCATGTCTTCCCGTGAACACCCGTGGATGTCGTACGAGGCGCCTAAGGGAATAAGGGCTTGCAGTACTGTTAGGTATTGGGCTTGCAACCTGTCACTAATACAAAACAAACTTCTTGGCCTGAGTGTGCATAATGTGGTTACAGAAACAACCTTTCGCTATTATAATATTTCAGAACATCGTGTAGAACCCTATAGGTGAGGTAAGGTTCGTTTTAAAATGTCCTGAAATATTTTGTTTCGGGAATAAATCAGTTTGGTCAAATTATATGTTTGGGAAATGAATCAGTTTGCCAAAACTTTTTGACGAAACGATGAACCCAAGTATTTTGAGTTGTTAGTATTTCTGTAGCTATGCCTACCCCACTGTGGGAATGAAGGCGTGGTGTTATGTAAGTATGTAGAAAACATAGTATTATGAGGGTGTCACTGGGCCATCGGTGTCGTATTAAACTTACGGCTACCCTTCTTTTTGTATAGGGGGTTAAAATAAATCTCGTTCTCCTCAGGTCCTACTTCGGCCTGCACGCGGTGAACTTCTCGGACCCGCTGCGCCGGCGCACGCGGCGCGCATCCGCGGACTTCTACGCAGAGGTCGTGCGCACGCGATACCTGGGGGCCCACCCCTAGGACCTCCATTAACGAAGCCGCTTAGCTTTTTTTTTGCTTTTTGTCGGTAACGGAATCTATAGAGCTTCTGACAAGATCTTGGTTCAAGCTCCAGCAGTAGGTTATTTAATAATAAATAAATCACAGGACAATGTCACACAAATTGAACTAGTCCCAAACTAAGCTCTAGGCTTGTACTAAGGGTACTAGACAACGATAAACTTACTTACATAGAGAAATATATACTTAAATACATGGAAAACATCCAAGACTCAGGAACAAATACTCGTACTCATCACACAAATATTTGCCCTTACCAGGATTTGAACCCAGGACCCCTAGCTTCGAAGGCAGTCACTAACAACTAGGCTAGCGTGTCGTCATTCATTGATATAAATCATTAGTAATCATAACTTAATAATTAGGATTCATAAGAGTCACCATTGCACACAGAGACAATGCCCAAAATTAACGCATCGTGTGCATTGATTTTGGGTAAGGTATGAACCGACAGCAGCGCCCACTTATAGGTACCTATAGGCATAACGTTATTAACTTATGAAGATTATTGAAACGAAATTTTAAGCATTTCTAGTTCAGAATTTATTTGGAACAGTGTCATTTAGTAATAAAATAAGACTTAATTTTAACTTTTCACATTTTATTTTTTAAAACCAACTTAAGTATAGAGAATAAAACACTTATAGAAATGATAGAAAACAATCGTAAACTTATTCCATCCTTTCTTGAAAAAAAAAACCTTCAAAAAACTTTAAAAACTCGCCCCGAAAAAAAAAGTATTTTTTAATATCGTCGCTTTTCTTATTAACGCCTGATATGTACCTACATAGATTCCAAATCAAAACGACGCTACGGAGCAGATCTGTATTTATTATCTTATCTGTGCCTCGATCACCACAGCGATGTATCGACATATCATTCACAAAAAAAAACGCGTGGTAAAAGGTCGGTCGAGGCCTATGCCTTATAAAGCGTTTCTGATCAAGTCTTCAACGTAACCGTATATTCAATGAAACTTACAAAAAATACAAAAAAATATATATACCTACGAGTACAGTAAGTTTATGGGTAACAGAGAGATCTTGGACCTTATGCACCAAAAATTACGTTACAACAACGAGTTAAAAATATTGTAAATAAATTATATTTTATGCTACATAAAGAAACTACAGGGTGACTTCAAATTGGTAATACAAAACACTTGATTGTGGCTTAGTTAATGCCACACAGTATAATACATTAGCCCCTTTGTTAAAATTAACTGTATTTAATTAATGCTAATTTTCGAACAAAACCAATAATTAAAGTCCCAAAGTGTGGTTACACTACATTTACAATACAATCTTATTTTCTTTGATAAGTGACAATTACTAATCAAAACGCGTTTTCTTCATAAATTGCGACAGATGACGGATAACCAAAGAGGAAAGTGTTCATTTGAAATTCTTTAAACTTCTTTGTTAATTATTATGGTAGGATAACCATGTTAAGCTAACAAAAATGGGTTAATTTCAAAATTAAAAAAAATATACTTCTGATTATTTTAAAAGTATGAGACTTAATTGAGGGGCTAAGTTTAGGGGAAATGTGTGTAAAACATTGATTTTGTATTACCAATTTGAAGTCACCCTGTATTATTCACTAAGAACAATAATGATTCTATTTAAATAATGTTAGTATTTTTTTGTTACATATAATCTCATATTTTTACACTATATTTAAAGTATTTAAACTTCTCGTGATAATTATTGTAAGTGCTGTTTTCTCTTATAAATTCCCAAAATATAATTATATAAAAACGTTATAAAATACTTAAATATGTCCTTGTAAAATAAAATTGAGATTATGAGCTGACATCTCGACAGCGAAAAGGTTAACATCTTCAGCCTCGAACAAAAAAAATTGAAACATTGAAAATAAACCGACAAGACTACTATTTTTTTCTTTAGTTGTAAAACGAGCAACATCACCAACGTTTTGCAGAAACAAACAAATCTATTTATCAAAAAATCTAATTCCACGTGGTTAGTAGTATTTCTTATGTTTTTTACTAGCAACCCTACTGCGCCTCCAAAGACTACAAGTATGATCAAAGATTTTATAACTTTAGCCACCACTCCCATCCATGGCAACAATGAATTAACTATTGGCATAATCATGGTCAAGGTGCCAGATGCACTCGAAGTTTCAACTTTGTTAATACCAGAAAAACTAGGTAAATGGTTTTTTTCTTAACGGAACTCTAAAAACTAAAATCCTCTTCAATAATAAAGTCTGCAGCAACTATCCTCTCAAATCTACATCCATCAATGAATTGTAACCAACGACCTTAAGTTCCCTAGTACTTGGGTCATACACAGATTTAGGTTACCGTCTTTTCTGTGGACACACCGAAATTTAACGTGTTTAAGGCCTAATTTTCTGGCTAAGCCAATTCCCGCAAAAACGCCGTCAGGACTGCTTTAGACTTATCATATAAAAACATAACTTATATGCACATAAGCTTTTAACTATGCACAGAAGAGACAACTTTTGTTTTTAAGAATGTGTATGACCCACTTACTTACTTGCGCCCCGTATGATCAAACTTACATACACGCACAATAATGTTAGTTTTAGTCACTGAAGATAATAGCGGCAGCCTCCTTTATATTATATAGCTCTTTGTGTGACCCTGGTGTGGTGACGTCTTCGGTTCCTCCTCCTTGTTCCAGAGCGCAAGGCAGGTGTCTTCAATTGCCTGTGGCTCGGTCTTAGACACAACACCGCATAGCAAGTTACTAGTGAGAGGTAAGAGCATCCGGCAGGGCTGAGAACAACGTTATTACTTTTACAACTAAGTAGGGAAAATATTATTGGCCAACGCCAGTAACAGAGGCCCTAGCCAACATGCGTTCGCTAACTAGCGTTTCTATTCGTTTGGTTTTTAATCACGTGACTTTTCGTATGACGCGATCTACCAGTGACGCGATTGGTTTAAAAAAACCTGGCAAGAGCATGGCGGACGATGCTCAGTGTAGGGTTCCGAAGCCGTTAAGTACTACAAACATAAAAACCGGCCAAGTGCATGTCGGACCACGCACAGTGAAGGGTTCCGTATCTGGGATGAACGTTCATGGTTGAAATTCATTTTTTTTTTAATTAAAATCTCAAAAACTACACAGCGTATCGTGTTCAAAACAATTTTGGTTGGAAGTATTTCGTATGTTCCACTACTGTAATTTTTATTAGAATGTTCTATTTAACAGTTCAAAAGCTACCCACCCGGACAGAATTTTTAAATTCAAATTCAAATTCAAAATCATTTATTGCGTATCACATTTCATTAACATCAGATGGAACTATAGGCTAAAGCTTAGGTATGCATATGACGCCCTGCAAGGGCACAGCAACATGAGAGGGCTAACTAGATTTATAACAATTTAAATTATTCTAGATCCTAATTATTGCACTTTATCACAATTTAGGCACTAGTTGTTATAATATCAGAGGTATTACACATTATTGCAGCAATTATTAAAACTATATTCTACGTATTCTTAATCTAGGTTCACCATGTAAGTATGGAGTTAATAGTAGTTAACATTAAAAAAATCGTTTAAGTTGTAGAAACATTTGTTAATTAAGAATGTTTTTAATTGTTTAATAAACATCTTTGGCTCATCTAGGTTTTTTATATAATTAGGTAGGTGATTGTATATCTTAATCATATTGTGGTGAGGACTAGACGTTACTATTTTTAATCTGGAAAAGGGTAATTTTAGTTTGTTAAGATTCCTATCATTTCTTCTTGTATCTGTTATTTGCGTGTATAGATCCATGTGTTTTCTTATGAACTTGCTTGATTCAAATATGTACATAGAAGTTAGGGTGAGCATTTCAAACTTGATAAAATGTGGCCGGCAAGACTCCATTTGATCTATATTAGCTAGTATTCTAATACATTTTTTTTGTAGGATGAAAATTTTATCAATATCAGTGCTGTGTCCCCATAATATGAGACCATATGACATTCTAGAGTACCCGTAAGCGTAGTACGCAGTCAGCGCCGTCTGGAAGTCGGTGCAGCGTTTGAGATGTTGGAGAGCGTATATAAAGGAGGAGAGTTTTTTTGAAAGCTTTTGGATATGTGATTTCCAGTTAAGGTTTGTGTCCAGATCTATGCCCAACAAAGGACGACTTTAGAAGCGTATATCTCGCCAACTGTTCACTTACGTAAAAAAGTCACTTAAAAACCTCACTCACTTTTGGAAGCCCTATCTAAAAATACCCCACACGCTGATGTAACTCAAAAAAATATTTTTCGTCCCCTAGTTACATGTATGGAGTGCCACACTTAAATATTTTTTTTTCAATTTTACTACATCATTGTATAGCGGTTCATAGAATACATCTATCCTCCAAATTTCATTTATATAGTGCCAATAGACTCTGAGTAAAATGGCTATAACATACAGACGAACGGACGGACGGACATGACGAAATTATAAGGGTTCCGTTTTTGCCATTCGGCTCCGGAACCCTAACAACAAGTAAAAACAATTAGTAAGTAAAGTCAATTGGTGCCGTCTAGCGTCTTAGATGATTTTAGTAGGTATAAACACTTTAATCGCCTGTACCTCAAGAACCAATGATATCTACTTAGTCGTGATAGTTTTCCTTTAAAATTCGTTATATGCTCTTTAATATAAGATTACTTTTATATTTTTAATATTTGTAGTTTTGGCTGTAGTGGGGGGGACACTTGAGTCTAAAAATATTAGTGCTTTAAAGCTTAATATTTCATAAATGGATTATGTACTTAATCGAAAATCTGTTTTCACAAACCCGTAATATTTTTAAAAACCTATCCAACGACACCCAACACTGTAGGGTAGACGAGAAAAGAAAAATACATCCCCACGTACGTGTAGGGGAGGTACAGTAAAAATATTTTTTTTACATTTTACTGTACTTTGTTGACGTGACTTATATGCATTTGCATTCCAAATTACAGCTTTCTAGTACAGAGTCTCTGCGCTAGACTGCGGACGGACCGACGGACGGACATGCGAAACATGGATAAGGGTTCCTAATTTGACTACGGAACCCTAAAAACTAATGGAAACGCTAGTTAGCGAACGCATCTTGGCTAGGGCCTCTGGCCACTTTGCAATTATACCTAAGTGTACCTACAGCAAAAGATATGTTGATATTTCTGCAATAAAAATAGAATAGCTAGATCCAGACATATTATTCGGAGTTCTGTTAAACTTTCTTTACTAACAGCGTCAGTTTTGGTGGCTAGTAACTAAAAAAAAATTACTTAACTGGCCAGTTATCGACAATTTACCCTATTTTGTAATTATATTAATTTACGGGTACAACCAGGGTTCGGATACCGGTTAAATTTTCATACCTTTATTATGTACTTGACGCAAAACCTTTTCATTTCGGTTCCGTTCACATAAACCGATACGAATTAACCGGATTCGAGCTTAAAAAAAACCGGTTATTCGAGACACATTACGCACGATACACAAGCGCCGCTTAGTGTGTTTATTCAGTTCAATATTTGTGGTTTCTCAACTCGCCACTCTTGGATTAAACCGGTTAATTAAGGTTGAAAAAAAAGTTCTCAAAAAATTCGCGTTAATTCGGAGAAAAACCGAAATAAACCGGTATTTTATAAACCGGTTCCGAGCCCTGGGTACAACTGAGTTGAAAGAGGAATACCTTAAAACTCGAGGAGTGTTCTTTCTTTCTGACCAGTACTTTGACGAGGAGCACACCGAGCAGAACAGCTGACTTCGTGCTCTTCTAGTTTACAGCAAATCGGTGAAATTATTTCTTGTAACTTCAGGAGCTATAGGACCGACCCGCGGGGTGAGCCGAATGTTCTGACAGTGTCCAGCGGGTGCTTGTTAATTAAATGACACTAGTATTGCCTGGACATCAATTTGTAAATTAATTAGGCCCTAGGGCAATGAAAATAAAACCATTAGTGGGAATTAAATTCCAGTTTTGAGACAAGCTTTTGCTGCCGACTTTACTTACTTTGGATCTGCTAATTGAGGTCAAAGTAACGAATCTCAATTGGCTGGATCTACGTTAAGTATAGAGCAGAGATCCTGTTGTTACCTTTTGACTACATCATCAAATCAGCCCAGATACCATAAAATTACCACACTTTACAATGGTAACTCACTTCATCGAATGTATCATTTCATCAAATTTCATTTCATCGAACGCTTTTTTTTGCTGAAACCATAATGTTTTCAGGGTATCTTCAACATTCATTACGTAGGTTAGGTTAGATTAGATGTTTAATATACCCTGAAAACATTATGGCTTCAGCAGAAAATAGCGTTCGGTGAAATGAAATTCGATGAAAGGTTTTTAGATGAAATGATAGACACCCCTTTACAATACCATACCAACACTGGTGGTCTATAATAACCAGACCTAGAAGTTTATGTGGCAATAACGTCAATTAACTAGGGACTTCCTTCCGATATTAAATTTATCGATAACTGTTTCATATTTCAAAGTGACATTTCATAGCATTAGTTCACCGGATAAAATAGAAATTAGCTACAATGCCACTACCCATCGATGTTATAATTATTATGATAGGTAAGTAATACTTCATTTAAGTAATTAATCGGCATACTTGTTAGGAATTTTAAACTTCAAATAAACATTAATTTTAATTACAACGTAAACTGAAACCAAGAATAACTTGCAACAAAAGCCTATTTAGCTAAACTAAATGACATTGTGTAGCATAATAGTAAATTACATGTTCATAATGTTACCTCATAGTCATAACTGACATAAGAAAGTACAAGTTATCGATATATTAACATCGTTCGGAACTCCCTAGGAAAATTTTATTCGTGCCACAAATACTTCTACGAGTATGTCTGATAATAACAAAATATGTAGCCTTGTAAGAAATCAAAACGCGAAGAAATATATATATATATCACGGGACAATGTCACACAAATTGACCTAGTCCCGAGCTTAGCTCTAGGCTTGTACTATGAGTACTAGACAACGATAAACATACTTAGATAGAGAAATAAATACTTAAATACATAGAAAATATCCAAGACTCAGGAACAAATACTCGTGCTTATCCCACAAATATCTGCCCTTACCGTGATTTGAACCCAGGACAGCTGACTTCGGAGGCAGGGTCACTCCCAACTAGGCCAACGTGTCGACTAAAAAATTACAATAGCTTGACTCTTACAATCAAAAATATAAGATAAAAGTGTCTCAGTTATTATGTGTAATATGTTGGTAAACCATTTTATGGAATTTCACTTCAACGATTGTATTATTTCCTCGAATTTAATTTCATCTAGCGTTACTTTCTGCTGAAACAATGATGCTTTAAGGATATCTTAAACATAGATTACCTTAAGATTAATTTTTTATGCTCTTTTCCTAAACTTTGTACACTAACTCGGTGCACACCTTTCACTTTTCTCAATCTCTCAAGGGTTAGCTGGAAGGGATCCCCTATAGAATAAGTTAGCCTTAGTACATTGTTTTTTCCTTTTTTAACCCCGACGCAAATCATAAATCATAAATCATAAATCTTTATTGTGTATGAAATTTGGGTATAGGGTTGTTACAATTATTAAGCTTGTATCACCAAGTTCTATCATCACAGATGTACACACAACTCATTATCGAATAAGCAAAACCATTTGTAGTACAGTCAAGTTCAAAAGTATGTATACACTTTAGTACCTTGTCACTTTAATCGCTTGGATAATTTCATATGGCAGTTTAAACATGACGTTAAATAGACAAGGTACTAAAGTGTATACATACTTTTGAACTCGACTGTACCTAGTCATAATACATCGCAATACAACTTAAAATACTTAAACATTATGAAAACCAAATACAATTTACTTTATGTCCATTTCAATTCCAACACATCATATATTAAAAATAATAGTTCATTATTAAAAAATCTGTTCAGGTGTATATTCTAAAAATTCTTTAATACTGTAGAAACATCCATTAACGAGCCACAGTTTTAATTGATTCTTGAACATATTTACTTTATTTGATTTAAAACTATCCGGCAATTTATTGAAAATTATAATATTTATAATACACATAATATAGCAATTTTTTGTTGTCAACTTAAGTTTAGTACCAGGCTTGTACAATTTGTGCAAATATTGCGACCGTACAGTTCTAGCGGATAATGCCTGCACTTGTTGGAAGCATTGTTTGTGTTTGAACACAAACATACAAACTTCCATGATGTAAAGGCACAAGTTATAAAAAATGGTCGGCACGAGTCATCAGGCTTGAGTCCAAAGACAGCTCGAATGCAGCGTTTTTGTATTAAAAATAAGTCACCTCTATCCGAGGAAAAAGAGGGGTGTTATAAGTTTGACGTGTAAGTGTTTAGCGGTGGTTCTTAGACACGTCATTTATATTTTGTGTAATAAAGTGTTTACGCACGTACCGCTGTTCGCAGTTAACGTTACCTGCTAACGCGACGCGGAGTGCGACGTATGCTTATAATAATTTTACCGGAACATAACCTATTCTATAAAAGGCAACATAAGCTGCGATGCGTCAAATTTCATTAATATCTGTTATGTACGCCGTTCTTGTATAAAAATACATTTCATAACTGGGTGAATCAACTTTTAAAGTCCTCCTTTTCTACACGCTAATAAAAACTTACTAGAATATGTGAGATTGATAATGGTTTACACATGTTAAAATTAGATAATCAGATTTTCGGATTTCACTATTCATAATCATAAACCAATTGTATAATTTTGTAAAAACATGGTAATGCAGTGGAAAATGCACGTTTTTCATACAAAACCCGGGGACAACGTCGTCCCCTCAGTTACCTGATATATTTGTGTAAATCATAGAAGAATTTTTAAAATTGTCAGCTAGAAAGTAAGTTTAATGATTGATTGACTGATTTATTCAATATATTTACCACATCAAAAAAAAATATTGCATTCTACCAAATTAAGGTGACATAGTGAGACATGTAGAAAATTGGGGAGTACCTTAAAAGTTGATTCACCCAACTACTTTGAAAAACCTCGTACTTCATATTTCGTGATGCACGATTTTAAACTTAAGCATGAAAAGAAATAAGTTTAAAATCGTTCGAAATCTGAGATACGAGGTTTTTTTTAAGTAGTGACGATATTTAAACATCACTTCTATGCCTACTTACCGAAATATAAAATTGGAGGTGTTTAATTATGATGCCTAAGGACCATTTTTAGAAAAACAAATGTGTCTGTTCGAAAGTTAGTCACTAATGGGCCCGAAACGGCTCTACGAATTTCAATGAAAAATTCAGTAACTAAACCACGAATTTAAACTTTATGAATATATCAACGTTTTTTATGAATCTTTTCGATATCATGCAGCGTAAAGAAGATATGAAAATAAAATTGTATAAAGATATTACAGCCATATTGAAGCTAAGCGAGGGCAGCTCCATACTTACTACATAGAAATTACAACAACAAATATGTGTTTTAAAAACTCTTTATTGCACGTAAACAGTTACAAGACGCAACACAAAACTTATAAACAACAACCACTTACAATAGAAATAAGTACAGTAAGACCACAAATATAAGTTACGCCGGCAATCTTCGTCCACGCAGAAAGGTGCTCACTAATGCCGAAGATAAACGAACGTAAAATTCAATTCAATTCAAACCTTGTCGCGTTACGCGTAAGGAAGAATATGAAATGACAGTTGAACTCGTGCTTTCTCGCTCATAGCGATAAGCGATTAGCGTTTAGCGCTCGTGCGTCTCAGCTTGTGTACGAATGACAACTGACGCGACGCTAAATAAAATGGCGGTCGACGGCGTAGCTGCAATGGCTGCCGAATATTTTGACCAATAGCCAAAACGTTTTCGCGCCTTATAAAAATGTTTCTGCGCAGGTACATCGTTGTAAGTTATATTTGTGGTACTGCTGTATAATTAAAATAAGTACAGTAGTTTGGATTCAGACTAACACCCTCAACAAAGACGACGTCGCTGACACTAGCTTGAAACTCGGCTATAAAGACGGTTAGAAACTAAACAATAAGTAAACATAAATATCAGGGAACAATGTCACACAAATTGACCTAGTCCTAAACTAAGCTCTAGGCTTGTACAGTCAAGGATTTTTATTGTTATGCAATTATGGAACCCTGTTTTAACCTTTTCGCCGCCATTGGCTTGATACAAAAGTTGTCCTCACACGCCAATGACAGCTGAAAACCACAGCTAATTTTAACCTTACGTCACAATAGCTCAGGTCTATTTTGCACTGTATCTGTGACCACTATAACGGCTGATGGCGTGGTAGGCACGACAGTTCACGGCCACTTTATGGGTTCTTGGCGATCAAAGGGTTAATGACAGCGCTGCGCTAAACCACATGAAAGAAAGCTAACATTAATGAATAACGCTGTGATTATGACAGGGTTCCATAGTGGCATTACAATTAAAGTCCTTGACCGTACTATGGGTACTAAGTAGACAACGATAAACTTACTTACATAGAGAAATATATACTTAAATACATAGAAGACATCCAAGACTTAGGAACAAATACTCGTGCTCATCACACAAATATCTGCCCTAACCGGGACTTGAACCCAGGACCTCTAGCTTCAAAGGCAGTCACTACCAACTAGGCTAGAGTGTCGTCAAGTAAGTATCGACCTTTTTACGTACAGTGGGGCTAGACTAGTTGCACTCGACAAACCTTAGCGATTATTTTTCGATTGAAAAATGTATGCAATTGACGTAAGTCACGTGGTACTATCTCGGTGGCTTACGTCAATTCCATACATTGGTTTGTCGAAAGCATAATCGCTAACGATTGTCGAATGCAACTTGTCTAGCCCTACTGATTATCGTGTTAGGACCCGTTTAACTTTAAAGAAAGTAACTTGTAACTTTACAACGAATTTGTTCTTATACATGCATCATCATCATCATCACCATACATCATCGCGAAGATGGGTTGATCCTGTTGTCTACGGTGCAGATATGTGATCATTACTGATAACTTATCGGCTCCATTAATAAGGGAAAGACACTTACATAATACGTTATCGGTGCCGATAACGAGAAGTGATTCAAAACCTTACGCATTGAGACAAATATCAAGTAAAAGTTGCAAAAGTAAACATACATCTTTTGAAGTAGGTCCCGTTACGGGTAGCCTTTCATTACATCAAAGACCTTTTCCCTGATTAATTTCCTACACAAATCATTTGACCAAACTGCTTTTTTCCGGAACTGTAAATATTTCAGGATTTATTTCAGGACCATCGTGTAGAATAGATTTGGTTATGTAAGGTTAGTTTTATAAAAAAACTAGCGGCCCGCCAGCGAGGGGAAGCCCTCGCTGTAAATTTCTGACTTTCCCGGTTTCATATCAAATTCAATCATAAAACCAAAATCAGCCAAATCGGCCCAGCCGTTCTCGAGTTTTAGCGGGACAAACGAACAGCAATTGATTTTTATAAATATAGATTTGAAATATATCAAAATCAAATCAAATCAAATCAAAAATCATTTAATTCAGCCATCTTTGGACCATAATATTATTACAAAGTGTTAGTAAATTAAATAAAAAATTTAACCTAATGTTAGTATTACATATTTTTTTACTGAGCACATAGGTTTTAAACTAAGCTAACCTACTTAGGCTGATATGCCAGTACGTGAACCAGACAACAATGATTCACATACTGACAATCGAACCTCTGTGCTAACGTCGCCAAGATGCTGTTGGAGCTGGCCCGCACCCTGCGCACCAGGGATGTGCAGCGTTTTCGCATGATGGCGTAAAAGCAGTCCACTCTTGCATCCGCAAACATACCTGATGCGCTGCAGAATCGAGGCAGCCCCATCAGCATCCTAAACGCGTTGTTGAACTGCACGCGCAGGGCGCTATACTGCCTTTGCGTGTAGTTTATCCACAGGCTGCTCGTGTAAAAGTTGGAACAATATGCTCTAAAGAGCGTCAGTTTAACCTCAGCGGAACAACGAGCAAACCTGCGGGCCACCATGTTCGCTCTGACAGACAGTGCCCTACGCTCCCTCTCTATATCTGCATCGTCCCCTAGATCAGAGGACAGTACGTGCCCAAGGTACTTAAACTCTTTAACAATATTTAACGGAGTGCCGTTAAGCTTAATAGCCGGAACATTGTACGGACGTTTACCTCTGACCCAAAAAACCATGCATTCACTCTTCTTGACATTATATGATAAGCCGTGGCTGACCGCATATCTCTCACACACCCGCAACAACTTGGCAAGACCACACGGAGAGGCGCTCAGCAGCACCATGTCATCTGCGTAGCTAATATTATTGAGACAAATACCGTCAATATTACAGCCGACATGCAAGCTGCTGAGCTCCTCTATTAGACCATTGACATACAGATTGAAGAGCTTGGGAGACGTAAGTCCCCCTTGCCTCACGCCGCACTCCAACCTGTATGGCTCGGAATATGTTCCCGACCATCTCACGACGTTGACCTGGTTAAAATACCAAAACTGGAGTGTTTTGTTTAGCTCCGCAGGCACAGTGATGTTCTCTAATTTACGCCACAGGATGTCGTAGTTAACCAAGTCGAACGCTTTAGAAAGGTCAAGGAAACAAGCATAGACAGGGGTTCGCCGATTGGTGTAGTACTTGATAGTCTGCTTAACACACAGGATAGCCGTTTCCGTCGACAGTCCACGTCTAAAACCAAATTGATTGTCGTGTAGATCAATGTATTTATCTAGTTGACTGTTAAGCAAACTATCAAGAACCTTTGCCACGATTGTGGCCAATGATATTGGTCTATAATTAGCTTTGTCACAGATGTCACCCGTTTTGTTTTTCACGATCGGCACGACCACAGTTTTCATTAGTGCTTCGGGTAGATAGGAATGTCCCACGCACAGTGTGAAAAACATAGCGAGCACTCTACACAGATGAGGGCCTGCAAACTTCAAATGCTCGATGCTTAGGCCGTCGTGACCAGGAGATTTACCACGCGACATTTGTCTGACCACATTATCTACGTCTTTGGCTGTGAACCTACCTGCAATCTCCTGACCCGACATCCCATCACCGTGTTTTGGCTGTGACGGACCCAAAGGCGATTTTATAGTGAAGTGATCTCTAAACAACTCCGCTACACTGTAGTGATCATTAATACCGTTGACGCTCACCGGAAGACTAGATTTGCTATTTAATTTATTGGTGGCTTTCCAAAAGTTCCGAAAGTCGTGCTTGGAATGATGTGACGCTAGAATATCCATCTTTACTTGCTCGTTATGATTTTGGCACCATTTTAACCGTGATTTAAATATATTTCTGGATTTTTGCATTTCATCATAAATTGTGCCAAATTTTGGTTTCCCATACCATACCCATAGCTGAAACCTTGACCTAGCCTCCCTGTGAGCCTCACTTACATATCTATTCCATCCCGGAACCGGTTTTTTAACGTTGAATCGTTTTGCAATATAACTACCAGAGGCGGCGCTGCTCAGTACATCGATAATATTCTGGTACAATTTGTCAATACTTTCTCGGTGCTCTAGATTATTACATATATTGTCACAACAATTACAAAACTCCATTGGAAAATCAATAAGTCTTAATTGTTCATTACATAATTTATTATACAATTCAATTTGTTCGGGTTTTCGTTCTCCCCAAATAATATTATTAAATGTCAAGTTTCTATTGCAAAATACTTTAGGTTTAATACTATCAATATTACAAGTCACAATTAAAGGATAA
This sequence comes from Acleris holmiana, assembly GCA_949316455.1. Taxonomy (NCBI): domain Eukaryota; kingdom Metazoa; phylum Arthropoda; class Insecta; order Lepidoptera; family Tortricidae; genus Acleris; species Acleris holmiana. The sequence continues at coordinate 697,453 of OX438782.1, read as the reverse complement.
TGATCTGACCATAAAACATCATATTTTATAGTCAAGCTAACAACAAAAAAATATAGTAATTTTTGGAAAAAAAGCATTTTTGAGAGAAGAATCAGTTAAGCAAAAAGTTTTTTGATGAAACGAGAGTAACCCCCCATTATGACTTCATTTCACAATACCTTGTGATCAACACGTACATTTAAAAATGATTTTATACTAAACTTATTACAATGCCTAAATACTGAAATCAGACGTTTTTGATTATAGTCATTATATATTTTCGGGTATTTTAAGAATGATAATTCTAAGTCAATTCGTGATTTAGAAAAGATTTAGGTATTATGAAATTTAGTCATAATAAAACCTATGTAGGTACCTATCTTAAGTTCCTAATACGGACATAAGATGTTTCCACACCAGACGACAGATGTTCGATCATCAGCATGATGACGTCGATCGTTATCGACGTCGACTAATTTTATACTAAGTTAACGTTCGACCACTCCTCGCCCAAAACATCAGTGGGCATAACAACATTGATATCAGTATTAACGACATTACATATTTCCAAAGAAAATCGCCACTTGATTATCTTAGGTATAATATATGATATGCTACAAAATGCATAAATAATATTGATATAATTTTGTAACATAAACTCATTTTCTCTCACTACCTATATCTAAAATATTTAATCCATTCGTGATAATCATACTCGAGTCTTGAGAATTCAAATGTGTACGGGACTCAGATTCCACTTTCCATCTGGTGGCCTGAGTGCTCGTGTGCCTTCTCCTTAACATAAAAAAGTGCTGTTCTTGTGCTTTATAAATTCCCAGTACATAAAATTATTATTAACATTGAAATATTATCAAATAGGTACTTAACAATTTCCATGTAATATATAATTGAGATTATTAGCTGACATCTCGACAAAGAAAAGGTTAATCACTTCAGCCTCCAGTAAAAACAAGATGAACATTGAATAGAAAGCGAGGGGAATAGAAACTTTCTCTTTAGTCGTATAAACGAGCAACAACACCAACATTATATTGAAACAAATAAATCTATTTATCAGAAATGTTAATTCCACGTAGTTGGTAGTGTTTCTTATTTTTGTTATTAGCAACCAAACTGTGATCCCAAATACTATAGCAAAGATCAATAGTATTATAAACTCGGCCACCACGCCGATCCTGTCAACAATAAATTATTCAATATTGCCATTGTCAAAGTGCCTCGATCTTATATTAAATTATGTGTGAGAAGAACTATATAAACCAAAGATATTTAAAAACTAAAATTATCTTTAAAAATAGGATGTTAGGAAAAGTAGTAACAGGGTTTAGTTAAGTAAAAACTTATAAGTGAAGCCCAACTTCAGACACAGTGTAATCGTTTAAAATATGTTTTACACATCAAAGATCGGGTACGAAAATCTGAAACCACTTTCCTCTCAGAGCTAAATCCGTCAACGAATTACCAGCTAGCGTAAGTTCTCCAGTGCGCACTTAATGCAGAGTTGGATACTTACTTACCACTTACAAATAAGTACGACTAAACTGACAAGACATCCAACTTCGCAGAAGAAGTTTATAGCCGACGCGTTGCGAATAATGACTCTTGGCTCTTTCTTTGTTGAGTGCGGTATGGTGACGTCTTCGGTTCTTCGTCTTTGTTCTCAAAGCTTTGCAAGGGAGATTTTTTCAATTGGCTGTGGCTCGTTCTGAGGCACGACTAATCCTCACTGAGTTGCTAGTGACAGGACACTGGGAAGAGCTGAGGACAACGTAATAATTTTCATTAATTATACAGGGTAATTGGTTCCCGTTAAGAGGTTATAGTAGAGCTCATTTGGAGCAAATTAGGTCACATAAAGTTTGTTTCTCCATCTAAGCGAAAAACCAACATTGGGAACACCTGTTATGGAAAAACAAACTTTAAGTGATTACTTAAAAAGTTGAGTATAAAAAACGGGGTAATGGGTTCAAAAATTTCGCTGATTCGTAATGATTCTAGTAATGTAAGATACCACTGACAATCTTCTGAAATAAAACCTAACATTAGGAATTTTTCTCGACATGGAAATACGGGAAAACTACCATAATTCAATTTAAAAATTTAAAAAAACATTTATGTCAATATCAATATTTTAGAGTCTATATTTTTCTACCAGGGCACTACAACTTCTTAACGGGGATGTATGCAATAACCAATCACACTGTATCTTTTAATTTGTAGTACCTCAATTTAAAGAGGGAAGAATACCTTAAAAGTCGAGAAATTTTCTTCCTTCTTTCTGCCATGTACGTTCATAAGGAACACACAGAACAAAACAGCTGACTTCAGGCTCTTCTACTTTACGAGTACGAGCAAATCGGTCAAATTATTTCTTGTAACTTTAGGAGCTATAGGACCGACCCGCGGGCCGAGCCGAATGTTCTGACAGTGTCCAGCGGGTGCTTGTTAATTAAATGATACTAGTCTTGTCTGGACATCAATATGTAATTTAATTAGGCGCTAGGGCGTATTTTGCTTTGGCAATTGAAATAAAACCATTATTCGGAGTTAAACACTTTTTAGACAAGAGTTTTCTGTCGACTTTTCTTTCTTTTATAAGTGCATCATCTGCTAATCGAGATCAAAGAAACGAATCTCAACTCGGTAGGTCTATGTACGTTAAGGTAAAGCAGATCCTGTTTTGAAAGGAGACCACACCATCCTGTGATGGTGTGGCGATTTCTAAATTTTCATAACATACCTACTTAATTGTTCGACGTTATTTGCTTGTTTTGTTTCTGACTTTTTTTCACGGCATTCGAATTAATGGTGGTAGGAGGCTGTGCAGGGTCCGTCTGGATCGCTACCACCATCTTATCCATTCACCACCCGCCAAACATCAGTGTTCGCATTGTTGTGTTCCGGTGTGGGGATAAGACAACCAGTGAAATTACTAGCATAGAGGCATTCCACCGTAGTCCTCAGGGTTGTCAACGCATTTGAGGTCTTAAAAATATAGTCTTGAGAATTCAAATGTCTATGGGTCTCAGGTTCCACTTATCATCAGGTGGCCTGCGTGCTCGTTTGCCTTCTCTTTAACATAAAAAAAAATGGTTTACTGATAATTTTAATCAAGGTTAATCTAGTATTTTTCATCTCTTAAGCTGGCCTTCCTCGGGTATCTCTGTGACCTGTCACTTATGAGTCACTCTGCAGGTCGAGGTTAGTTTGCCAAATGCACATAAGGGTATAAACAAAAAAAAACTAATTATGGATTCCGGAGTTTTACTTTTATTATAAGATACTATGCTATATTATACTTTACTATAATTATACTTTATTATATTATATTTTTTATCACATTTCATGATTCTATATCAACGGTAAGTAGGTACGATTTTGATTCCCTTGTGAGTGTTAAAATATAAATATCTACATAATGAAAAATAAATAAATCACATGACAATGTCACACAAATTGACCTTGTCCCTAACGAAGCTCTAGGCTTGTACTATGGGTACTAGACAACGATAAACATACTTATATAGAGAAATACATACTTTAATACATAGAAAACATCCAAGACTCAGGAATAAAACTCGTGCTCATCACACAAATATCTGCCCTTACCGGGATTTAGGCTAGTATGTCGTCAACATAAACACAACATACGACATAACCGGCGGTATCTTTTGATTGCGTTATGAGTTTTACACAGCTCCGAAAGATTGCAGATCTATGTAAGTATTTTATATTACTTTCAACAAGACAGACAGACCGACGGAAAACTTGAGGTACGAAACTCTAAAATTGAAAAAATATACATGAATGAGGTGCAAAAGTCAACCTACGTTTTGTGAAATTGCACTCGGCAACCAAATTTTTTGTAAGTTTTCGACGAATAAGACATCCGATGGAACAGTAGCATTGAGGAGTCCTATCATAGCCCATCGATCTGAGACTCATAGACGATACAAATGTCCATGAGTCTCATATCCCACTATCCATCAGCCCCCTATTTTACCATCTTGTCAATTTTTCGAGGCATGCGTTTTAAGCTTAGCCGCTTTGCCCGTCGAATGAGCGAGCTCGTATGTCCTCGCTCACTCGATCGGCCGTTCGATAGAAAACCGTACAACACATGTAAGTACGTAGTGTTAACAAGCATCTTATGTCGAATAAACTTTCCTTTGAAATCAAATATTACCAAGATATAAAGGTCAGCTCTTTAAACCTCACGACTGTGACAGGGTCGACGGGTCCCCGCTACGCGGTGCCCCTGTTTCTAGACGGGTTTGCCCTTTGGCCGTGTTTAAGCAACTTACCGAGCCTTCCTTTTCATTGGTATATTTTTTACGCAGCAAATAATCTGCTTAACTTAACCTTAGGCACTTGTCCCACCGCCAACGAGCGAGAAGCGAGTAAAGCTAGAAACTAGATACGAGTTGGCGAACAGCGAGAAGCTTGTGTATTAGTTGTAGAGAGAATTCTTGCCCGCAAATAGTCGATAGCTTATCGCTTCCTCGCCGGCGGTGGGACAAGTGCCTAAGGAATAGCGTGTTTACCTATCCACGCATTTCATCATTTTTAATTCCTAATTATTTATTACGCTGCTATATTTTTGTTACTAATGAAATAACCTTGTAAGTTGAAATAACCCTCCAATTTAACTTTAATTATTACCTATTCATCGTTTAACTGTCACTAATAAATCAACCGCCCAAAAGTTTACGACTACCCGGTTATCTTTTCAACTGATCGTAATAAATAAGCTCCCTTGTGTTTTAATAACATTTGTTCAAATTAAAAGCCACTTAATTAGATGTGGTGCTGTTCCAACCTTTACGTACCTCTTTTTCCTACTCTCTTTTTTTTTTCGGTATCTTATGACACGTAACCGCAGACTCGTCAGCAAACTTTGAATCAACTTCTAATGAACTGTAAATCAAACAGTACTTAAGGATACTTACGTAACCTTTCAGTTTTGTTTGTCGCTTTAGTTGAAACTTGAAACGCCACTAGCAGTGCAGCTTTGGTACACCAAATTCAACGTTAACACACTAAGAAGTTAAAACCGCTGCTAGTTTACACTAGGTCAATTTGTGTTACATTGTCCCGTGGTGTATAAGAGTTTTTGTCTTCTTAAGTATTTACTCAGTAGAAATACTCTACGGGCTAAAGAGGTAGTTATTAGTTATTAGGTACTTGTGCAGCATTCGTCCGGATCGCTACCACCATCTCATCCTTTGACCTACCACAAGCACAATGTTGGTATTGTTGTTCCGATATAGAGATAAGACAACCAATGAAATTACTAGCGTAAGGGCATTCCATCTCAGATTGCAGGGTTGCAGTTTTAGGATTTCAGTCATAAGATTGTAGTCTTAACAATGCAAATGTGTATGAGTCTCAGACGCCAGTTATCATCAGGTGGCCTGTGTGCTCGTTTGCCATAAATCGAAACAAGCTAAGGTGCCAGGATTACACCGAAGCTCTGCCGTTTTTTTTATGTTAAGGAGAAGGCCACTCAGGCCACCTGATGGTAAGTGGAATATGAGACCCATAGACATTTGGATTCTCAAGACTATGATCCTAAGACCTCAAATGCGTCGCCAACCCTGAGGACTAAGATGGAATGCCTCTATGCTAGTAATTTCACCGGTTGTCTTATCCCCACACCGGAACACAACAATGCGAACACTGTTGCTTGGTGGTAGGTTAATGGATAAGATGGTGGTAGCGATCCGGACGGACCCTGCACAGGGTCCTACCACCACTAAAACATAGTACACTACACATACACTAGTTTCCGCAAAAACATATGTAAGATCAGATATTTATTCATAACTAATTGGTTTGTTTGTTTGTTTGTGCAAAATGTTGTTATAGAATCATGAAATTAAGTCTTTTTGGAGTTGTTGGTATTTCTGTAGCCCTGCCTACCCCACTCTGGGAATGAGGGCGCGATGTTATGTATGTTTGTTTATACAAGGTGTTACAAAATAATCCGTAAAAAAGAAATTACAAAGTAGTGTCAACTCTTATTAAATAACGTCGGTTCAGTATCTTAGGTATTCAGTATACTAGGGTTGACACTACTTTCGTAATTTCTTTTTTACGGATTATTTTATAACACGTGGTATTTAACTGTCTAACGGCCGCAATCAAAGATTTCAATTTTGAATGCTTGTTGGTTGAAGGACGGGTTGTCTTATTCTATTTCTATCGAAAAGAAAGTGACAGCGACAACTTTAATCACACTATCGGTATAGTCCATTCGCTTAGATAGTGTCGCTACACCCGCACGCATTAGTGGTTATTGTAATAAAATACTAATTTAATTCGTTGTAAACTGCCAAATTCACTTGCAAGTACACCGCTCGCTATCTTTACTTACGCGGCGGCATCCTTGGACAAAAGGCGGCACGTGCCAAGGCGGGTATTTCTTATTTTTTCATAATTTCATTGGCACACTGGCTACAACCTTAATTTCCCCTTATATCACATACCATAATTTAATTTGCCATAAAGGTATTTTTTCTGTTTTCATAAACATTTCAGGTAAATTTTACATGCCATCGTATAGAGCCCAATAGGTTAGGTTAAGTTTGTTTTATTACAATTCTGAATAAATCACGGTTTAAATTTATTGCATACTAGCGACCCGCCCTCGCTTCACTCCGGATTAAAGTATTATACATATAAACCTTCCTCTTCAATCACTCTATCTATTAAAAAACCGCATCAAAATCCGTTGCGTAGGTTTAAAGATTTAAGCATACATAGGGATATAGGGACAGAAAAAGCGACTTTGTTTTATACTATGTAGTGATGTAATTTGGTCAAACGATAGGAACCCACCAAGGGGCACGATACAAAGGCGACGATACTATCTAAGCGAACGATCTATAACCGGTGACATTTAAGAGCATACCCTTAAATACTAATTTCGAACTTATGTTGAGTGACAAAAGGTTTAAAATTAGAATTTTAATGATTCCATTAAAATTAATTGACGTCTATAAGTACGACAGTAACAACTAACAGATATGTAAGTTTCAGTCATGAGATGAGTTTCTACCTATATGCTCTGTCAAGTCTTAGTTATACTCTCCAATAGTTTAAATGCCATTAGTGTGGGAGTGCCGAAAGTTGTGACAAGTTTAAAATGACATTGTCACTTGAATTTAAATAAATCAACAAGTAAAAATTTACATAATTTATTTGTTTTGCAACATCTTCTGCAACTTCAACAAAGGAGCGTTCTTGCTTTTCCTCTTCTCTCGCTTCAGTTCCCCCGACTGTATCGCTTTCTTCATTACCTAAAAAAAAGATATAAAAAGATATATTTTTGGTTCCGTAATAGACGATGGAGGGATGGCTTTTGAGGATATTTTAATTTAATCTTCAAATAAAGTCCTTTTCCTTCTTTTAAAAAAAAAAATAGGAAATGGCATTTTAGGAGAAAATAAAATGAATTTACATAGCTTTAGATATCAATAAAAAGTGTTTTTTCTAGTATGGTGGCAGGAATGTTAGCAAAAAGACAAAATGGTCGATAAAAACATAAGGTAACGACACCAGCGGGCCTATGATAGCCGTGTTTATAGAGGTGGATAAAACATCTTTCACATTCTTACCAATAAGCAAGTGCGAGGGTGACGGATGCTTTATCCACCGCGATAAGGGCGATCATAATAAGCGCCCAGGGCCCGTATCATGGTCTTTATCGTGGTACATAAAGCATGCGTCACTCTCGCACTGTGCTTGTCAGAAAGTGACGGATGTTTTATCCACGTTTTGTCACGCGATAAACACGGCCATAATAAGCCCCCAGTACTCGACAAAGGATCAATGTTCGACACTGACTCCTATTCAAAGAAGATAACAGTTATTCATTTGTTTTGCAACAATCTATTTATAACCCTATGATCTTGGAATTAAAAGCTTCTGTCCATGATTGGTGCATGTCAGCTAGTGTAAAACACTGGTGTTGTAACCTTGACCTAAAAATAAATCGTCAGAGCAGGATTGTGTGCATCATGTTAGATTATAGTTAAGGATGAGTCAAGAGAGGTTTCTCTATGAGTAATACCTGCAGCGCGTTCCCACTCTCCGGCGGGGGGGCTGCGGGCGCGTTGAGCGCGGGGAACTTGAAGGAGAACCCGCGGGGGAAGGCGCGCCGGCCCAGCAGGCCGTCCAGCTGCTTCCGCTGCTGGCGCACCGCGCGGTCCAGCCCCGCCGAAACCTCCTTAACCGGCCTATGGAGGGAAACGGTTGCTTTAATCGGGTACCTATTCTGCCCTCCCAAGCAAAAAAACAGTATGTCAAATCCAATTGCCAAAGTAAATTCAATCCTCTCTTCTAAGTAATAAGGTTGTGATTGCAACTGAAGTTTTATTGTAGTTGCTGCTATTTAGCTTAGCAGGGCAGTATTACATTCATGTGAATGCTTGAGACAGTGAGAGGATGGATGTGCGTGTCTCCTCAGTTCTTTAGTATAGTTTTACTTGATTCCTTTACTTTTTAAGTCTGTGGCTCCCTTTCGTAGCAACTTCGCAAAGTGCCATTTAGCGTTACGCGAAATGTATTTTTTATTAACACGCTAAACACCAGTTTCTCTGAATACCAAAAATGCTCAGTGCCATTAAGCATACTGCCATATTCGCAAAGTGCCATTTGGCGCCTCACGCGTAGCGCTCGTGCGTCACAGCTTGTGTACGAATGACAACTGACGCGACGCTAAATAAAATGGCGGTCGACGGCGTCGCTGCAACGGCTGCCGAATATTTGACTAATAGCCGTCGAAGTTTTACCCGCGCAAACGTACTTCCTTATGATTGGCCAAAACGTTTTCGCGCCTTCTAAACAAATGCTTCCATTTTATCACGAAAAGTAGTCGTACATTTAGATAAGTTAATTTTCGTGACGAAATGGAAAACTTAAAGTAATAATATTTGTCTTTAACGATGTACATTTTATTTGAAAACCGCCCGGTAACCAATAAACGCGTCGATGAATATACATATTTTTAGGGATTTTATAAAAATGTAATTTCAACTATAATAAAGCTAAAATTAATATAGTTTTTAATGTACCTAATGTCAATTACAACCTGATTAAAATACACAAATTAGAATGTCAAGTAACGCTAACACTGAAATGCGGAATGAACGTTACCATGACAATGATAATGCTATTATAGTTATAAAAGAACTGTTATTACTATAGCATCGCTAATTATAGAACAGTTTTCATGATTCAGTTTTGCTATAAGTGGTATTCTGACACCGTTAACCATATTAATATTAAGGGTTTATAGTACGCAATTAGAAACAAATAATCACTCATACTTTGATAAAATATTGAATGTTGATTATATGGCAATAAACATTACATTGGAACTGTTGTTTTAATGTTATAATTTTTATATGTAAAATTGCATATGTAACGTTACATTAGGGGGGAGGCGGTAACACAATCTAAAGCTGTGACAAGGACAAAGGGGGTGTCCAAGGATCCTGAAATTCGTGTGACCATGTGGATGTCTCCTAAAACCAGGTAAATCTATATAAATAAAAATGAATCGCTGAAATGTAATTCATTACTTCATCGAATATATCATATCATCGAAAACTATTTTCTACTGAAACCATAGTGTTTTTAGGGTATAATTAATACGTTTGTTGAAGATACTCTGAAAACATTATGGTTTCAGCAGAAAATAGCGTTCGATGAAATGATACATTCGACGAAATGATAGACAAGTTATGCGCATGGGTATAACTTCCGAACGACTCCACCACGTTGGGTAATTCTTTTTCGCTGTCTTTGTTTCTATCAGGACAAGGTTTGTATGAATAAAAGTCACCAGGAAAGTCGAAAATATGTAGCGGGGGAGAAGTGGGTGTAAATGATAAGTGTGCCTCACGCATCGTCGTCGTCCACGATCATGTCCATGTCCCTGGCCGCCCGGGCGCGCCAGCCCTGCGCCTGCGCGGCGCGCCGCTTCTGCAGCAGCAGCGCGTCCAGCGCGCGCGCCCGCTGCACCGTGGCCTGCAGCGCGTCCAGCTCCCGCGGGGGCACCGGGAACGTGGGCAGCTCCGACTCTACAACACCAACCGTACCACACTTCACTTCTTTATGTTAAGGAGAACTAGGAGAAGGCACACGAGCACTCGGGCCACCTGATGGTAATTGGACTCTGACACCCTTGAATTCTCAAGACTAATCCTAAGGCCCTTTGTGGTTGCCGAGTTAGAATAGTGCCACTCCATTTCTTCCCGTGGATGTCGTAAGAGGCGACTAAGGAATTAACGGCTTGTAGTACTGTTAGGTGATGGGCTTGCAACCTGTCACTAATACACTGGTAAACATCTTAGACTGATTGTGCAAAATGTGGTTACAGAATTATTAACAAGTCTTTTTAGAGTTGTTGGTATTTCTGTAGCTCTGCCGACCCCACCCTGGGAATGAAAGTATGATGTGTAGGTGTCACTCACTCTTGTTAAGCGTGAGGCAGAGCTTAGCGTAGCGGAACGCCTCCTCGGGCTCCATCATGAGAATGGTGAGGCCTTCTTTGTTGGCTCGCGCCGTCCGCCCGCTGCGGTGCACGTAGTTCTGCAGGGAAATCATGTGTTACAACCGCACTCGGAGTATATTTATAGCGATTAACTCGTTCCAAAAAGATGGTTTTCATCAAATTTTAAAAATAAAACAAGTTATTTGTCTGTAAAATGAATCTAAGTACGACGTTCAGTGTAGACTGCCGGCTAGGGGAGCGGTTGGTGCAAAATTATTATATAAATATGGATTATGAAATAGAATGAGCTTAGTCGCATTTCTCAATCCATTTTGACAGAAGGCAACATTAAATATATTGAACATCTATACAACTAAATACAATTATTTGTTTGTTCGATCAGGACATGAAAATATGCTCGACTTAAATGCAATTTTTATGTCTTATTACCTATTATTATTAAAAATGGTAACTCATCACTTCACCGATTTTATCATTTCATCCAATTTCATTTCATCAAACGCTATTTTCTGCTAAACCATAATGTTAACAAAGCGTTCGATGAAATGATACATTTGTTGAAAGGTGTTCGATGAAATTATAGACACCCATTAAAAATATGTACATCTTTAATATTATTATATATAATGACAGAAGCTATAGACGCGTCGTTCTAAGAGACTCGATTTGACAGCTGTCAACGCAGTACAAAATGTAACCTCAAACACGCCTCAAACACTAGAGGTGCCAGCTGTCAAATCAGGTCTATTAATTAAATGTGAAATGTTTGATTTGTCAGAAACGCGTGCAGCTAACCCCATATGTGCTTCTGTTTAGTCCACCAGATAAAAAATCTTGAACCGAGGGGAACAATTGTTCTCGCGTGTGAATTTATTCATGGACTTATTTTTTTAACCAACTTCATGGTGATTGTCTATTAAACTCCATATTGGCGGAACACACCTAATATAAACAAGGAGTGAAAGCCATTGATTAAGAAAAAAAATAGTAAAATTCTGCCTATTCTGAATTGGGCAGAAGACATAATGGGTACTTTTTGAAAGAGCGATAAGCAAGTTCTGTATGGACGTTACAGACAGTAGCTACGATATATCGTCACTACTTAAAAAACCCTCGTATCTCAGATTTCGTGATGTACGGTTTTAAACTTTTTTCTCTTCAGGTTTAAGTTTAAAATCGTGCATCACGAAGTATCAGATACGAGGTTCTATCAAAGTAGATGGACACTGTTAATAAGAGTTACCTCCGCGGTCCTGGGCACCTGGTAGTGGATGACGTGGTCCACGTCGGGGATGTCCAGCCCGCGAGCCGCCACGTCCGTCGCGATCAGCACGCCGCGAGGGTCGTCCCGGAACCTAAGGAGATATTAAGGGTGGCTCATTTAGATCGGTCAGAATGGGAATGTCTGAAACTATATGACAAACGAAGATCTGTTAGGAACCATGTCATCGATTTTAGTGACAAAAACTGCACCCATAGATTACATAGGCACCGGTAGTTTTGAAAAATAAAAAGTACATCATTTCTATTTAGATCAGGGATTGTAAAACCGGTTTTAATAAATACCTATATTTAAATTGACAAATTTATACCGATTGTAAAAATATACCTATATTCGAATTAGAGGTATTGTTTTCATTCCGCTTTTATTTTTATCGCTATGTATATTCTATATTAAATGCAGTGATCTTCTGTAAGAAATAAGGCGCTTAGCTTGTAAGTGTGCAAAACCATTATTTATGTAACAGTGTCCTTATTATTCATCATCATTAAATTTAAGAGCCAGGCTCTTGTCGGTGGAGTAATTGCCACTTTTCTCTATCCTGTGCCAGCCTTTTCACCTCCTGATACGACACGACATTCGCCTTCTGTCTTATTTGGTTAAAGTATGTGAGCCTAGGTCTTCCTCTTCCTCTTTTTCCTTCGACTTTCCCTCCAAAATGTTCAAAAAGAAACTATCGTGCCGCATCAAGTGGCCCATCATCTTTCCTCTTCTACATTCTATAGTTTTTAAAATATGTCTTTTCTCGTTCACCATCTTCAAAACTTCGTTAACTTATTGTTAAAGGTCCCAAATAAATAAAAGAAAAAATAAAAAGTAAATATGAAATGGTTTAACCTTTTAAACGCCGTTGGCGGCTTGAAACCATAGCTAATATCAATCTTACTCAAAGACACTTAACCTTTTCAACGCCATTGACGGATATGGTCATGCTTGCCAGTGCAAAACAGACCTTAGTATCTATGAGGCAAAGTTGACATTCGGTCTGGTTTTGTATTTGACATAGCGTCGAAAATGTTAAGTCTATTTTAATCTGTCAACTATGACGGCTATAACCGTCAAGGGCGTTCAAAGATACGTATTTTCAAAAACGATTTATTTTAATGATATTTTTTGTAAACCGTACGGACCTCTAAAAACATATGGATAAATTCACTTGTCGATCAATATTGCCCCTTTATTTTCTCAACCTCGCATCGTATCTAATTGATTACTAGGAAAAGCACTCATGTGTCTAAGTATAACAAAGGCTACTTTTCTATCAAACTATTCGATCAGATACGAGGTTGAGAAAGTAAAAGGACTATATTAACTTGTATATAGACGAAGGCACAGGGCAGAAAAGTAAGACCATGACCATGACTGCCACACGTCGAAAGACTCGCAGGCAGGACTAGTAGTGATAGGATCCATCGAACAGGGCCGGTGTCGCGCAAGCCTAATATTGATGATGATAGTGATGATGACAATGACGAAGATGATAATAATGGTGATTGATGATGGTGATGGTGATAATAATGATGATAATAGTGATTATGAATGATGGATGATGTTGAAGATAACGTTGATGATGATAGTGATGATGTTGATGCCAGTGATTATAATGATGATGATGATGAAAGTGGTGATGGATCATGATGTTGGTGTTAATAATAATGGTGATGATGATACTGATGATTACAATGACGAAGATGATAATAATGGTCATTGATGATGGTGATGGTGATAATAATGATGATAATGGTGATTATGAATGATGGGTGATGTTGAAGATAACGTTGATGATAATAGTGATGATGAAGATGCCAGTGGTGGTAATGATGATGATGATCGATAGTGGTGATGGATCATGATGTTGGTTTTATAATGATGGTGATGATAATACTGGTGATTACAATGACCAAGATGATGATAATGGTGATTGATGATAGTGATGGTGATAATAATGATGACGATAGTGATTATGAATAATGGATGATGATGAAGATAACGTTGATGATGATAGTGATGACGATGATGCCAGTGAGTATAATGATGATGATAATAGTGATGATGGATCATGATGTTGGTGTTAATAATGATGGTGATGATGATACTGGTGATAACAATGACGATGATGATGATATTGATGATAATGGTGATTGATGATAGTGATGGTAATAATAATGATGGTGATGGTGATGACAGTGATGATTGATGATGATGATGCTAGTGATAATAACGATGCTAATGAGATGGTGGTGTATGGTGTATGAAGTGTACCGACTTCTCGAGGTTGGTGAGGCGCTGTCTCTGCGGCATGCTGGCGTGGAGCGGCAGCGGCTTGCACTTCAGCAGCGAGAACAGCTGCGCCAGTCTGTGCATACAAACAATACATTCAAATAATAATTCTATTTAATTAATTTCTAGCCATTAAACTAGTAATAGGGTTACGAGTCCGTTAGGTTAGGTAGGTAGATTAGAATTTAGACCCATGAGCCAAGGACGTCGCGATTGTAAACGGGGTCAATGCAGTTCAAGGCCAAGGCCATCGCTATAATACAAGGTCGCAATGTGTAGAACCTTCCAGTGACGAACTCTCTAGAAAGTCCTCGGCGGGTCAAAGTTTATCGCTCCATCTGGAACATTCGGTGATTGGGATTATAAAAGGTGAAACGATGCGATAACGTTTCCATCTTTACTTGGAAAGCGAACTGTGCGAACAAGAGCGAACCGAGCGATCATCTAAATATTTGAAGCTTATTGAGCGAGAATTATTTGTAACGGTTAAGCGAGTGTGTTAATAAAGTCTATACTATCCGCAAAACCAAGTGGCGAGTCAGGCAATAAACGTCACTATTGCCATTGCACTATTGTTGCACGGCCGCTCAATAAGGCAGTGCAGGTGCGAAAGAGATAGCATGATTCCGATGATTTATGACCTCGCCACTTGGTTTTACGGATAGTATAGCTATTAATTAACTTACCTAACCTATCCTACTCGTTACAATAATAATATTGTTACGAGTAGGTATAGTTAGGTAGGTAGGTAGATTAGAATCGACGCGCCGACTCAAGGACACCTCTATTGTTAACGGGTACCATCGAGTTCAGGGCCAAGGCCGTCGCTATTGTAATACAAGGCCGCAATGAGTAGAACCTTCCATTATCAAACGTCCCCGGCGGGTCAAGGCCCATCGGTCATTCGAGAAGGCAATCTGGAACGTTCGGCGATTGGGTGTATAAAAGGTGAGGCGAGCGTGCGGCGATTCATTCCTTAGTTGGAGAGCGAACAGTGCGAACGAGTGAACCGAGCGATCATCTAAGTTTATTGTGCGATAATTGTTTGTAACGCTTAAGTGAGTGTGTTAATTAAAGTCTGTTCTTAATTATCGGTGTGTTCGTGCATTTCTATTAGTTACCTACCCCCACGTACGTAACAATAGGAAAGGTACATTTAACAATTCAATTCTACTTTTAAACATAGAATAATCTGCAATTGGGAGGAAAACCCTTATTAAATATTTCCTTTAACTGATAAGTGGATATGCTAGTAATGCAACACTTCTAGCACAGATTTCAACAGTATCTCAAATTCTATAGCCAAAGCAGATTAACTCCTATCCTGTTGGTAATAAGGTTGCATTTTCGACAGGGGTTTTGTCCGAAATACTGTCATTTGTGTAAACAGGGCAGAACAGCAAACTAGTTGTTTTCCACGACTCTTGAGGCGAAAGTAATATTATCGGCCAGTCGGTACTTAGAAACGATTGTTACTGCACGCTCAGTGCAGGATAAATTTACCGAATTAATTTGTATTTATGGTTCGACCGATTCTTATGAAATTTTGTGTGCATATCGAGTAGGTCTGAGAATCGGCCAACATCTATTTTTCATACCCTGGTGGGTCGCTAGTATACAGTAAAATTGGTTTGTAACCAAGTTTTGAATATAGGGAAAAAAACCTTGGCTGATTTTACACCTCCTTAGTCTGAATTGATGTACTAGTGGGTTCTATATTTTAAAACTAAACCCATTACTCTCTTGGAGGTAAATAGGCTATAGCTGTCCTATACGCCTTCGTGTTATGAGACCCGTTCCGAGCATGTGTGATCACTACATAGTATAAAACAAAGTCGCTTTTTCTGTCCCTATAACCCTATGTATGCTTAAATCTTTAAAAGTACACAACGGATTTTGATGCGGTTTTTTTTAATAGATAGTGATTGAAGAGGAAGGTTTAGGCTACTTTAATCCGGAGCGAAGCGAGGGCGGGTCGCTAGTGAAAAATAAATAAATGAATGACCGCTTGACGCATCCGATGGCGTTGCAGAACACGATGCTGCGGCCCGGGTGCGCGCGCAGCAGGTAGTACAGGTAGGCGTCCTTGTGCTCGAAGGCGCACGCGATCTTGCACTCCGTCAGGGTCTCCGCCGTGCCTGGGGGGGGGTGGGCATGGGTCAGAGTGGGGCGATGTGGACAGGGCAATTCACACAAAACAATACGAAAGCACAATTTTATCGAAAATTACCCTGGAAAAGTTTCGTGGGATAGAGGCCTAGTCGTTATTTTGGTTCGCTGATATTTTACCAAATCATTTGGTAAACTATATTTCACATATTTTCATTTCGCAAAGAAGGGATCCTATCATTTAATAACCAATGTTCCGTATGATTCACTTTACAAACATATCATTTGACAACCCGTGTTTTTTTTGCGAAACTGTAAATAATTCTGGATCTTTAGATTAGGTTCGGTTAGTGTTATAAACATCCTGAAATATTTGTAGTTACTCGTACAGAAAAAAAAGCAAATGTATAGGTTGCGAAACGATGCATTTGTTAAAGATTTGTCGGCGAAAAGGCAGAGAACCCACAAAGAGATATTTATTTATTACCCGCTGCATTATTTTATATTTAATAAAGTTAAAACTAAATAGCCTTAATTATGTACCTCCAATGGGAGACAGAGCCTCACAAGGTTATAAATTTAATAGTTATTGTGAAGCCAATTTGTGTATGTATTTATGTAAACACTTAATTGTACTTAAACAATCACATTGCAAAAATATTAAAATTACTGAAATAAAAAAGTACAGAGGTGACCTTATAGGTAGGTATAAGGTCTTAAGGGATCTCTTCCAGTTAACCTTTGGGCGAGTACGTAAAATTAAAAAGACAAATACTAAAGGAAAAGAAATGAACGAGAGGAAACAACAGAACCCAAGAACTTACTCTAAAGCAACACGACAATTATAATAAAAAAACACATAAATGTAACCACTGACCGAGGTTGTCGGTTGTTATGTCGACGACCTTCGGCTCGCTCATGCCGATGAGCTCGACGAGCCGCTTGATCTTCTGCGCCGGAGTCATCTTCTCGATCTTGCGGTTAATGATCTTGCCGCGTTTCGTCACCTGCCAGAGATGTCAGATTTAGATTTATATTGTGAAGAACGGGGAGGCGATTTTTGAAGCTCACCGACGAAAAATTGCTAATTTAAAAACAATTTGTGCAGCGATTCAATCTACGAGGGGGCCCACCTTTTGCATTTGATATCATAATACCTTTATCATTATCAAATCCAAAAGGAGGGTCAGCTCGTAGATTCAATCGATGCACAAATTGATTTTAAAGTTAGTCATTTTTAGTTGGTCAGCTTCAAAAATTGCCCTCCAGAACATTTATCTTTTAGTGACCCTGCCTTAGAAGTTAGAGGTCCTGGGTTCAAATCCCGGTAAGGGCAAATATTTGTGTGATGAGCATGAGTATTTGTTCCAGAGTCTTGGATGTTTTCCATGTATATATGTATGTATTTCTCTATATAAGTATATTTATCGTTGTCTAGTACCCATAGTACAAGCCTAGAGCCTAGTTTGGGACTAAGTCAATTTGTTACATTGTCCCGTGATATTATTATTATTTAAGAGCATCGGGGAAGTACATTACCCGATGCTCTTACACTGAGAGCGCAAGAGGGTAATTGCACTAAAGATCCTAAAGGGGTCGAAGTGTATCCGAAAGGGCCAATCTGTACGATAACATAATACATACGCCAGAATATGAAAAAGTGATATCTCTGCCACGTGTATGGAGTTCAATCATCCACTGACTCTGGGTAAAAATAATTACCTAAATGAAGAAGGTACTAACGAACCGGAGTCTGGACATTATGATGCGAGCTGGTTTCATCCAATGCTATGACCAATTCTTCTATACGGATGTGAGTCCTGGACTATAAAAGAAGAACTCAGGACACGTATAGAGGCATTCGAAATGTGGTGTTATAGACGGATGCTAAAGATCAGTTGGACGCAGAAGGTGACGAATCAAGAGGTGCTGCTACGTGTTAACAAGAAGAGATGTTTTTGGGATAACATCATCCAAAGAAAGGTTGCATATCTTGCCCATGTACTACGGCATGACAGATACAACCTCTTACAACTCATAATAAATATCACAGGACAATGTCACACCAATTGACCTCGTTCCAAATTAAGCTCTAGGCTTGTACTATGGGTAATAGACAACGATAAACTTACTGATATAGAGAAATATATTCTAAAATACATAGAAAACATCCAAGACTTAGGAACCAATATTCGCGCTCATCAGACAAATATCTGCCCTTACCGGGATTTGAACCCAGGACCGCTGGCTTACGCAGGCAGGTTCACTCCCAACTAAACCAACGTGTCTTCAAGAAATCATGGCTGAAGAATCTACGGGAGTGGACTTGTGTCACGAGGGCTGCCTAGCTGATATGCCTCGCGAGAGAGAGAAAAGTTTTGGAGCTGACTGCCAACCTTCGCTAATCGGAAAGGCAAGACGAAGAAGAAATTTTCAGTGGTACGTAGTGTCCCCATTGGGGTTGGTGAGTTGCCCACATTAAGAAGACGTAGAAGAAATGTGCAGTGGCTCGTAATGTCCCCATTGGGGGAAGTGTTCAGTGGCGCGTAGTGTCCCCATTGGAGTTGGTGAGTTGTCCACATTAAGTAGAAGAAATGTTCAGTGGCCCGTAGTGCCCCACTGGGGTTGGTGGGTGCCCCGTACCTTCTTCCCTCTCATGTGCGCGGGCAGGTCGTGCACGAGCGTGAGCGTGGCGGAGAACACGAAGTTCTGCCGGGCGCCGCGCTGCGCGTCGTGCGTGTTGAGCCGCTCCAGCAGCAGGTTCAGCTCCTCGAAGTGCCCGCGCTCCACCATGCGGTCCGTTTCGTCTATCGCTAGGAACCTGACCACATACAACACTTTATTGACCTAAAGCTGGGTACGAATCTGAGCTGCTCAGCCTGAGGCATGCTCGCTCCGCACGGCGAGCTGCTCGAGAGCCAATTTTTTGCACATACTCATGAGCGGGTGAGGCAGCGCGCTCACCGAGGTGCCTTTGAGCACGGTCAAAAGACGGCGACGGCTCCCGTATTAGGCTGCTCTAACTCCTAGTTCCTACCCACCTTGATAAATAACACGTATTTCAGCTTATATTATTTTCAACGTATTTTTTTTTTATTTAAAGACGCTGCATGCAGTGAATTTAGTAAGAGAAAAAATAAAAAAATACAAATTTAAGATCATAAACACTAAATTTAAAATAATGACTAGGAGAACAACACGACGAGGTCTCTACGTCCGGAATGATTACTAAAAAACTGGAAAATAGCTAACGTGAACAGACCGGACCCCACAAACAGCACCTGTTCACGAGTATGACGCATATCTCAGCCATCGCGTTCCTCAACCATGTGTTTGGGAAAGTGGCGACCCGATCAACGACGCCGCCGTAAGCAAAGGCGTATTTTTTTCGATTTTTATTTTATTTCATTGACATCGGAAAAGCTCTACGTTTAACAAAACCGTTTATTTCATCAGAATATACTTCATATGAGGCCCCATTTTAATTTTGTCGGTGAAATTGAATCTAGTTCCATCCCTATTAGTTTGTGCATTATATCCAGGGACACACTGTATTTATTCGCAGAATATCTTGACTGCCCATTCATTAAATTTTGAGTCGATTTTGTTACAGGCAGAACCATGTAAGTGTCCTTTTTATGTGTGTAATGTTTCCATGTTATTTTATACTATAATGCGAGGCTAACAATTAGTTATTAAGTAAAAATGTGACTAACAAAATATGGCTAATGCCGTTTTGAGGTCTGAAATAAATGACTTTTATTTTTTCATCTCAGCACTTCAAAAAGGGTAGTTTTGCTGTTTAAAGGCAATGAGCAAAATTAGATTTTGCTGCGAGCGGGAGACAAAGTAACTTTTTAAGGCGAAGGGTACGGCAAAATTATGAAATCGAGGTGTTTTCGGATAAATTTCTTGGTAAAACTATAGGAAGTGGTAGGTTTAAATGATAACAATCTGAAGACACATATCCTCAAGTTTGGCTCTAGCTCATTTATATAGTTATCTTACTCATAGTAAGCTCTATATACAACTTTAAATAAACCGTTTTTAAAAAGTTTATATTGGTTTTATTCCGGCTGGGCGATTTAGTCTGTTGCCAAACTTTCCACACTTCTTTTTAAAGGCTTAATGTGTGGCGTGAGCTTAAATATTATTAGTTTTAATAAGAATTTCCATGTTATATACTCAAAACATATATGCTCCTAATGAAACAATCAACTAAATGTTTGCTCTTAAACTATGACTAGGCGTTTTGAAGCATTTTGTTGAATGTGGCCAAAAAATATATATACAAACTAAAAAAAAGAGTTTAAAATACTCGAAAAATAAACAAAACTGTATTTTAAACAAAAGCTAAAATATTTTGAATAAAAATTGTTTTTAGTGTTATATAATGGATTTGAACTTGCATTCACGTTGGATCAGTAAAATTTCGTAAAAGCTATAACTACGTATATAGGTACCTAGGTACTCAAAACTTCAAAGCGATGAAAGCGACGTTGCGAGCTCGGTTTGGGTTGGCGTGTGGTGTGGCGGCCGCGGCGTTGCCAGATCGTTGGATTTATTTGTTTCCTTGGTTGCAGTTTGAATGTTTCAAACTTTGTTTTGCTCCTACCTACGGTCAGTCAGTTGTCACTACTTTCAGTTGTGAGTCAGTCAGTTGCGTTCTAGTTCTACTATTCCGTGCGAACAAGTAGCTACTGTAGTTGTTTTATATTTTGTCCTTTGCGTTGTTTTGTTTCAATTGTGTTAATTATTTCTTTTGTAATTGACATTCGTGTTTTATACGTGTGAAAATGGGGAATAAGCGGGGCAGGAAACCTTCTGCCTCAATCAAGTTGCTTCGGAAACGTCGCGGTCGATGCGGGCAACAAGCAAAACAGCAGCGAGATTCCGCTGTACAGTAAGTACTTACAAAGTGTCCATAATATGCATTTCAAAAGTAAAGTACATTACTTACGTGCCTATATAAAGACCTCATGGTTGCGGGTTTCACATGGGCAGCAGTGTATCAACTGGGAATAGCATAATTGATTTACCAACCATGAGAGTTTTTGGCTCTTTTATTATACTTGGATTGGCAGTTACTATAAATATATAAGTTTTAATTTTTGTTTTAGGCCTTCTACCATTCATATTGAAAATCATAATCCAGTTTTTACTTATACTTTAGACATCATTAAATTAATACTTTTTTCTCTTAAGTACGTCTAACATAATAAAGAAAGTTTAGAGTGTATGAATGGTTCTTACTTAGCATTATACAAAGGTAGATTTGTAAACTTCTGTATGTTTTGTTTGATCTATGATCTATTACAAACTACTAAACTACATAGTTCCAAAGCCAGCTGTCCTGGGTTCAAATCCTGGTAAGGGCAAATATTTGTGTGATGAGCACGAGTATTTGTTCCTGAGTCTTGGTTGTTTTCTATGTATTTCTCTATCTAAGTATGTTCCCATTGTCTAGTACCCATAGTACAAGCCTAGAGCTTTGTTTTGGACTAGGTCAATTTGTGTGAAATTGTCCCCTGATATTTATTTATTTATTACATTTATTTAGTTCTCTTTATTGTTGCAGGTCGACATCTGGTCATGGTCATTTTGATAATGATTTTGATGTAGTGTATGGTGATAATATATCCAATGGTTCTGAACAGTAAGAAAAATATATATTGTGAATATACATGTTATACAGGATGGCCAATGTAGATCGGTCAGTTTGGGCAAGTATGAAACTATAAGACATGATTTTATTGACAAGAAAAACTGCATTCATATATTTAAAAGAACTAAATCTCTGGTTGGGAATCATAAGCAAAAGTTTTGGAAAATAAAACATACATTATTTCTATTTTGATATTGATTGTGTAGGTGTTAAGCAGTAAATGTTACTATGAAACATTTGTATGATGAGTCTTGGATGTTTTCTATGTATTTAATTATATATTTACATACATACCTACATATATACATAACGTCACGCCTTTATTCCCAGAGTGGGGTAGGCAGAGCAACAGAATACCAACAACTCTAAACTTGTTAATAATTCTGTACCTAACCACATTTTGCATAGTCAGGCTAAGATGTTTACCAGTGTATTAGTGACAGGTCGCAAGCCCATCACCTAACAGTACTACAAGCCTTTATTCCCTTAGTCGCCTCTCACAACATCCACAGGAAGACATGGAGTGGCACTATTCTAACCCGGCAACAACATGGGGGTATATATTTCTCTTTATTGTTGTCTAGTACCCATAGTACAAGCCTAGAGCTTAGTTTGGGACTAGGTCAATTTGTGTGACATTTTCCTGTGATATTTATTAATTTAGTAGGTGTTTGAAAGTACAGCCATTTTTTTTATACAAAATTGAACTCGTTTCGGTTAGATTTTACTATTGCGTTTTGTATCTTTAGGTGTCGAATTTGTGTTGGTTGTCATTTCAAACACCTACTAAATTGAATTAAACTATAGGGTCGAGGATTATCTAACAGACAAAAATGCTTGGCCTAAGATACATAACGTAACATAACTAGATTGATACTTAAAAACATAACGTAGCTTACTAACAATCTAGTCTTGGGGACATGGTTTCTGTGTTTGTAGGAGAATGTATCAAAACTTTATTTAATATTTTTTTTCATTTAGTTTTGCACCGCCATGGGTAGGTATAAATATTATTATTATTTTATTTATTTGCTCCTGTGTTTATTAGAAGTTTCGACACGTTTTCCTGCTTAACTATGCATGATGTATATATTTTGAAATTTCATTAATTGGTTGATATAATGCTAGGTTAAGTTCTATCATTGTCATAAGCAATATTAAAAAAATACTGACTGTTGAGTGTCTTGTGGCGCTTCTTCTCAGCATTGGTCTCCTCTTGGGAACCGCTGGTAGAATTTTGACGTTTAAAAGTGCCCGTGCGGCCTACTTACTGAATAAACAACTTTTATCTGTTATCTTTTTTATCTTTAAAGGATATGGTGAACAATGCATTTTATTCATTTTAGATAACATATTTCATAGTAACATTTACTGCTTAAGTCCTACACAATTGATATCTAATTAGAAATAATGCAAATTTTACTTTTTAAAACTTCCGGGTTTGTTTCCCAAACTGAGTACCTACTAGTGTTTGTTAAATCTAGGCATGCAGTTTTTCTTGTCACTAAAATCGATGATATGGATCCTAAGAACAGATCTTTGTATATCTTACAGTTTCAGACTTGCCCATACTGACCGGTCTACTACATGGGCCACCTCTCCAAATTAACATAATACAATTTAATCTGCTCTTTAATTATATGCCGTAATAATTAATTTTGAATCAATTATGAACATGATTGTATACTTATGTTTTTTAATCTGCTATTTCAGTGACAAAAGCAATGAAACAAAGTATGGGAGAAGAATAGTTAATGTATTGCAGTTTTTTACTCAATTGCAAGAAATATCGTCCCATGGCCCGTTGAATTGCGGGTTACAAGCAGTTGAAATTATATCGCAAACTCGGAGTGGGCTCATCTCACTTTATGCACTTAAGTGCAAAATGTGCAATATGACATTTCAAATGAACAATGATATCCCTACTGATGTAATGGATCTCAATACTAGTGCAGTAGCAGGCACAGTGGCTATTGGATGTGGATTCACTCAGCGTACTGATTTATCAGCTGCTGTTGGCCTAGTTCCCATGTCCAAAAACTTTGTATAAAAAACATGTAAAAAAAAGATTGTTTACTGCGAGAAATTATCGACCCAAGGTTTACCCGAAAAATGGCAATAAGGGATCCAGACTATATAATAGAGGCCATGAAGGAACAGAAAAAGAAAGAAAAAATAAGAAAATGAAAGCTATGAAGCTTAAAGGAAAGAAAAAAGAAGCCCAAAAAAAGAGAAAACCGGACCACGAAATTCTCGACGAATCGCCGCCTTGCCGTAGACCACGTCGAAAATAAAATATTTGAATACTTTTAAAGTACCTAGTATTATTGAAAAAGTTTATTCCCCTACTCCTGGGCCTCTATTCTACTGCGTTATAACGAAATCGCGTTTGAGGTTTATGCCACAGTCTCCATTATTGTCAATGATAATTATAAGAGTCATCAAAACGTTCACAATACGGAACCAAGTAAAATTAGATACACGGTAATGACGACATTACCGTGTAGAATCTCAGCCCTGTCGGGTATGGCTAGCACATCTTGTTTTTTCTAGCTCACTCATTGCGTCTGTATCGTAACAGACTAGTAGTACGATTACAGGGCTGCGATTCTACACGGTAATAACGATATCGTTTTTGACCTGTTTCCGTATTGTCAACGTTGTGATAACTTTTTTGTCATTTACAATAATGGCGACTGTGACATAAACGATTCTAAAACACGTCAAACGCGATATCGTTATAACGCAGTAGAATGGAGGCCCTGTAAGTTTACCATTGACAGAGAGTTTGCCTTAATTTAATTTTCAATTTTCAATACCCACGTCTACCGATTTAGTAATAAGTATTTTATTTGTATGAGATTAATATGAAGGCAATCCATCTGTCAGTGGTAAACTCAACATAATTCTACTGTAGTAGATAGTAATCACGTAGAGGTCGTTTTACAAGAGCTGGCACGAAACCATGAAAAGAGGGAATGAAAGTATGTACCTACATAACTAAATTTTTGGTTCGAGATATAAACTGTCTAAAAGATAGCACTCGCACAATCCTAGTAGACCAAATTTTTCTTTGATCTAATATTCATGCCAGCTATTCAAGAAACAATCTTTACGTGTTAAAAAAATACTATTTATGTATTTACTTATTTGATAAAAAGCTATTTTTGACATTCGTTCCTGAATTTGAGATAGTATATAGAAAAACGCAAATTTATTATATTGCTCGGCCTAATCAAGCGCCATCTAACAGTAAATGCATGCCTGACTCTTGGACAAATAGCAATATGTGGTCGATCGCAGAGCTTACTCGTTAGATGGCGCGCGAATTAAAATTTTACTCGTCTGCCCGAATGAGCAAGGTCAATTGCCCGCCCCGTCGCCTTAATTTCTGTTCACAATATAAAGGTAGTCGCGGTGCGGCGCGCGGGCGGCTGGGGATGTTGTTTTTTTCACCTTAAGGTTATATTTTCTCGCTGCTGTGGTGAAACATTGTATGTGCAACACGAGACCAAGGTTATTCGCATTTCGTGTCTTTGAATCTCTCGCTGCACTCAGGATTTAAACGTTTGGGATTCAAAATCAACACTCGCAGCAAAAACTAATTGAGCTCTGTTGTTGCACAATGATGGTTTGTTAGCGACTGACTTGACGCTGGGCAGCTGCTGCAGGTGCGGGCTGGCGCGGGCGAGCTGCCACAGGCGGCCCGGCGTGCCCACCACCAGCTCGGGCGCCGCGCGCAGCTCGCGCTCCTGCTTCACGGCCGCCATGCCGCCCACTACCGTCGCGACGCGGATGCCTGCCGACAAGCCCAGCTCGTGTAGCCTCCGGTGTCCAACACAAAGGGTAACAAACAGGACCGAATTAATAAGCGATTGTCCGTTTGTCCGTCCTGTATCTTTTAAACTGTAAGGGCCCTCGCGCATTCTATTTAAAATAATTATGGCTATTATGTATCCAACGCTCTTTATACTGGGAATGGTGAATTATGCAGCCCTCGAAACCAGGAGAGACATGTACCTAGTTAAATACTTCTTTCAGCTCTTTCGAGGGTAAAGCAGTAACGTGTTTCTTGTAGAATAAGTAATTATTTCATTCCAAAAATATTTAATGAACTACCGAGCGAACTCATTAATGATTTAGACGAAATAAAGCCAAATGTATTTAAGTCTAAATTAAAAAAGTTTTATATGTCATACTAAATTTAAATTAACTAGTGCGAAGATTAAAAATATTTTGTTAAGTGTTACTTGTGAGCGTTATTGATAAATGAATTCCAGGAGTAAGTGCCGACAAACTGCTCTGTAGTTTGGCACGGTTATACAATAAGAAAACATGTAATGCTTAAAGTAAATAAATATATTTCAATTTCAATTTTTCTGCCCCTAATTTCTCTGCGGGCGCCACCCATGTCGAACCAACAACTCCGCCCTCGCCGTCGCCCACTCTTCGCTGTTCCGGCGGCACTAGCCCACTCTCCACTGCACCGGGCCCTGAACAGCGCTGCCATCTTGGACAGCGACAGCTAATATGATATTTTTTCCAACTCTGAGTCGCGTTTCTACGCATCAGCCAGTCGGCACTTGGCAACAATTGTCACCTAAAGTTCAGTTTAAGCTTAGATAATGCTGAGATATAAGTTCTTGTGTATGTTGATGTCCCATTAATAATTAATACCCACACACACATACACATCACACACACACACCTCATCACACACACATACACATTTTGGGTGCACATTAGGCACCCAAAATGTTCAGAGAAACACGTCTGCAACGTGAGGCAGCCACTAGTCATCCTAATGTTGTCGCCACTAGTGGCTTAATGTGCGAGGGCCCTAATAGGTAGTCAGCTGATTTCTTTTATATATTAAGTCCTCCATCAAAAACAAACAAGAAACATTTTATTGCGATCTTTTGTTTGACTGTATATCATAAATAGGATACTGGTCGCTGAAAGTGGTTATGAAGGCAAAAGACTTGAGCATTGTGACAAAACGTAGTCTTCAATACTTGCATTCTTCCTTGCATAACTCATGGGTGCGAAACTTGATCCCTTAACAAACACCACAGAGGTATGCTGGTACACTGTCAGAGAGCTATGGGAAGAAGCATGTCAGGCATTAAGTATAGAGACAGAGTACAAAGCTCAATGAAGAAAAAAGGAAGAAAACAAGAGTGACAGATGTGCTTGCCAAAGTTGACCAGCAAAAATGGAGATGGAAAGGTCACATGATGCGTAGTAAACGGGACAAGTGACAGACTGGGGACAGTGGAAATCGTTAGAGGTCTTTGCCATGAGGCATGCCGAATTAAGAGATATAATTTAATATAAACATTTCATCAAAACATTGTAAAGCGTTCTTAATTCAGAATAATAAAGGCTATTGATTGATTGATTGATATCATAGTTTTGACGATTAGAATAGAATATAGGATCAATGCCCTTTTTATGCATACATCGCCACTTTTACCTATTTTTTGTCAGTCGTTTCAACTCCTTATACGAAATGACATCAGACCTTCTGTCTTATTTGGACAAAGTAGCTCAACCTTAGTCCAACTTCCCATCTTTTACCTTTAGCTTTGCCCAGCCCGCTATTTCACCATCCTGAAAATGACAGGTGACCGCGACATTTCAACGTACACGGCGCAGCTTATATGAAACCCAACGATGCATCAGCGTGTCAACTTTGCAATGTATACATAATTGTCAACTATCACTTCTAACTGTCAAGATGGGCAGGTGTTATTTTCTCCATTATATTGTTCTAAATACATCTTTTCTTCTTGCCTATCATCAAGCATAATTACTAGCATTACATACCTGTGTATTTGGCAACAGCCTTCAGATGCTGGCTGATCTGCATGGCCAGCTCCCTGGTGGGAGTGACGATGAGGGCGTACAGTGGAGATCCAGTTCTCACCACTTCACTACCTGGCATCTCAATGTTGTCAATCACTTTCACACACCCAATGCCTGAGGGAAAAGCGTATATTGCTGATTTCACTGTTACAATACCAAGTAAAAATTCCACCTTTAATTTCTGAAATAAATGTAATTTAATAACTTCTAGATGAAGAAGTGACTTGTTTTAGGTCACAGCCATATTACCATATCATCAGCATAAGTAGTCCTGGTCTTTGTTAACTGTCTAAAATATTAACAGAATAACTGGTATATTTTCTGCCTTTATGGTAATCATAAAAGTTTTTTGTTAATCACTTTAATATTTACCTTGCTCATCAGTCTCCTCACCATCCATTTCATCCTGGCTCTCAGTATCTTCACCGCTGTCAACGCCATTTTCCTTTTCAACATCCCCTTCCCTTGATTTCTCGGTATTGTTATCACCTGATGACTTATCATCATCTTCACCATCAAATATATCTGACAGATGAACATAGTCTGCACTATCATCACTATCATTGCCCTCATCAGTTGATGACTCTTTCTTTTTTATAGGAACTTCTATTTCTTCTGTAAACTGATCATCACTGGCTACTCCATCATTTACTTCATCATGATCAGCTTCACCACTACTATAACCATCTTCAGATGATTCTTTTACTTCTTTCTTAACATTTTTATTTCTTCTTTTCCTTTTAACTTGTTTTATGTTTACTTCTGGCTCTTTCTTCTTCTTGTTTGAGATCTTTTTGTATGGTATATCATAGACATCTAGTCCTTTGGCTAGTGCTTTTTCTTTAAGCTTCATGATGCCTGTGAGGATCGGAAGACCAAATGCTAGTGTTTTACCACTTCCAGTTTCTGCTGCCCCCAAGATATCTCTGCGGCCTGCAAAAATATGGCAATCAAATTAGCCATGTTCAGAGATGGTCCTTACTCCAGAGCAATAAATGTAAACCATAAGCTGCCTAAGTTTCTAGTCACAGTTGAAAGCAATAATAACTTTAAATGTAAATAAAAAAATATTGTAATTCACAAAGGACCCCGAAAAAGTTGTTAGGAAAATGTGGTTTCAGTAAATTTTTATAAAATTTAGATATGTTATAGAATTAAGTGCCCTGATCAAAAGTCCCTTCGGGTGCTACCACGGTTTCCGAATCCGTTCCCGAGATACGATCGAATTTATACCTACAGGCAGATCTATGTATTTTCCCGGCGTTGTGTTGTTTTAAACCTTAACCTCTGTTGTGATGATACACACAAACACCACACCAACTAAATGTGGCACCTAATTGTGGTGGGTTACCTAATTGTAATGCCATTTCTCTTTATTTCTTGCCACAATTAGTTGGTGTGGTGTTTGAGTGGTTTCATCATTTTTATGATCAAAAGTTTAACCTTTCATATGCTTAGGAGCAGATCTGCTCACAAAATTTGGACATCTTTTTTTAATTTTTTCAAGCTTATTTTTTCGGAATATTTTGTAATCTGAAGAGACTGGAACTTGATTTTTTTTTTCACCTCCCGCATACGAAGGGTTAAGCAATATAAAATAAAATTGTGACAAAATCTATAATATATGATAGATCTAACATAATCAAATTAACCATGAAATTAACACAAGAGACAATAAAATTATGAGCATTAGTAGCAATAAGTTGAGTAAATGAAATGTATTGACACATGTACCTGTAACTAAATAACTAGTTACAAATGTAATTGTGACATTGTAATACCCTTACAGGGTGGCATGTACAGTCGAAGACACTATTAACTGTACATTTAAAATCGAACATAAACCTTATCATATCGTGTTAAAGTCTATGGGTGTTCTGAAAACAGTGTCTTCGTGTGTACCTGCCTACACTTTGTAACCCGAATATCCTACAAAATTGTACAATCAATAAATACATACATAAATAAATCAAATGTATTTAACCTAGAGTAATTTTAGGACATTCAGGAATGCTCAATCAATTTCTAAATAGAATATGAAAAGGTATTGGGTGTTTGCTATCATATAACTCTAAAAATGTAATCTAAATTAAATACCTCCTATTGAACTCCTAACCATTTTTTTTCAAGTAGAAGTTTTCCTACATTGACAAATTATAAATAAAAATTGTTGATTTAGTAAGGATATAATATGGACAGTTCAAAGGCAAAATGCTTTAACAGTTTTTTTTTAAATTTCACAATAAAGCTTTTACAATGAATTAGAAAAATCTGCTGGTTCCAAATATGACACAATTTATCGCTTGAAGTGTTTTACCTTTCAACCATTGATACATTTATAAAATATGTTACCATGAATAGCAGCAGGAAGCGATAATTGCTGTATCTTCGTAGGCTGCTTGAAGCCAAGCTCAGTTAGGGCTCTCATAATCTCCTCGGGCAGCTTGAACTCGGCCCATGGCAGCATATCTTCTGGGGTCAACTCAGACTTTACCTCTGTTGCATGCGAACCAAGTCTTCTTACATTTTTGCTTTGCTTCTTTCCCTTTTTATTAACATTTTCTGTAACTGATGATTTTTCATCTTCACTTGTAAGCGATGGTTTAACAGAGTCACATGTTTCAACAACAAAACCATTGCTAAGTTGGATTGTTTTATTGGATTTGATGTTGTTCTTTATTGATCCTTTTCTAAGTTTAACTTTTTTATTTGGTATTTGTTTTTCAGTCGCTTCATTAACTGTTTCAGTGTTTTTTCTCTTCTTTTGTTGCTTTTTCTGGAATTTAACAAAATAAAGATTACATCAATATAAAATAAATTTTTAGTGAAAAATGGGTGATAATAAGTATAATATTCAATCTTATCTAGATATCTACAGTTTAAGGAATTGTGACGCTACACTAGGGGTTGTTGTATAACAGTTATTCATATGAATTCAGCAAATAACATACCTTTTTATTGCGTGGTTTATCCTTGTCAAGATTGTAGCTCGTGCATTCTTCTAGTCCTATAAATCCCTGCAAATTATCCCCCAGAGACGCCGGAAAACCTTCCAAGGCTACAGACTCCCATTTCAAGTCTTGTAACTTTTTACTCATGGTTTTAAATAAAATATTTACCCGCTGAACGAGTTATAACCTCAAACAACAACGTGAAAATGACATTTCTCGTGACGTTTCCTAGAGCTCAACCACAGGTTATAAAGGCAATAAGGCATGTCTTAACCAAAACGTCAAAGCCGGTCAAGCGCAAGACTTCTATTGTCTTTGAAACAAAGTATTTTACTGTGTTATTTTTTCGTTTTTTCATGTAAGGGTTCATTAATTAGTTTAAAAAAGTTTAAAATGAAAATCAAAGGTAAATTCAAATCATGTATTTCAATGAAAAAAATACAATTTGGCTGTGTCTTATAGTTCTATTGTTTCAACGCAGGCATAAAAAAAGAAAAGTGCACGCTGCCGCCGCCGTAACCATAGACAAATCGAAGGAGGGAGGAAGTTTGTGAGTGATCGATTTTGCACCGGCCTCCCAAAATTCACGACACGGGCATTTTTCTTTGTTTGCCCAACGCTTGCGAACAATAACCCAAACAGTAGCCGCGAGTTTGCGTCCTGTGATAAAATGGCGAACACGTTTCGCGCCGTGACGGTTTCGGCCGTCAACAATGACGGCGCCCTGACGCCGCGTTTCAATTTCCCGACAAACGTAAACGTGGATTACGATCCTCAGGGGTTGAGTGTTAAAGTGATCCGATCGGACCCTGTGCTGGCGCAGGAGGTGCTGGAGTTTCCTCTGCACAGCCAGAGTGAGTGTTCGCGTGTCGCCGGCCAGTCTTACATCTTCACGATAGACAATGAAACGTTGTTCTTCAGATTCGCGTCGGACGTGGATTGCCAGAATTTTCACCTGCTGGTCAGTAAGATCAAGGCGGGTCGCTCGTCTTCAGTGTTTACTGTCCGTACAGAGGACTCGTCAGCGCTTCAGTACTTCCAGTTCTATGGATACCTGAGTCAGCAGCAAAACATGATGCAGGATTACGTGCGGACGAGTACGTACCAACGCGCCATACTGTCCAATATCAACGATTTTAAGAATAAAGTAGTGCTGGATGTCGGCGCGGGGTCTGGTATTTTATCGTTCTTTGCGGCGCAGGCGGGTGCGCGGAAAGTTTACGCGGTGGAAGCTAGCAATATGGCGCATCATGCGCAGGCTTTAGTCCGCGCCAACGCTCTTCATGATCGTATCACCGTTGTAGCTGGTAAGATTGAAGAGATTGAACTTCCGGAGACTGTTGACGTGATCATCTCTGAGCCCATGGGCTACATGTTGTATAATGAACGCATGTTGGAAACGTACTTGCATGCCAAGAAGTGGCTAAAGCCAAATGGAAACATGTATCCGACCAGAGGTGACCTGCACATAGCACCCTTTACTGATGATGCTCTCTTTATGGAACAGTACAACAAAGCTAACTTTTGGTACCAATCGTGCTTCCATGGAGTAGATCTAAGTGCATTGCGCACAGCAGCCA
Source organism: Acleris holmiana (assembly GCA_949316455.1). Taxonomy (NCBI): domain Eukaryota; kingdom Metazoa; phylum Arthropoda; class Insecta; order Lepidoptera; family Tortricidae; genus Acleris; species Acleris holmiana. The sequence goes on along the minus strand of OX438782.1, from coordinate 665,196 downwards.
TGAAGGAATACTTCAGACAGCCTATAGTTGACACGTTTGATGTGCGCATCTGCATGTCACGATCAGTAAGACATGTGGTAGACTTCCTTAATGCTAATGAAACTGATTTGCATCGTATTGAAGTACCCTTCAGATTCGAGATGTCACAGTCTGGCACATGCCATGGGCTAGCCTTTTGGTTTGATGTCCTGTTCGCAGGAAATACACAGCATATCTGGCTGTCTACAGCACCGACAGAACCTCTTACGCATTGGTATCAGGTGCGCTGTCTTCTAGAAACTCCTATATTTGCAAAGCAAGGTCAATTTTTAACAGGGCGAGTGCTTCTTCTTGCCAACAAGCGGCAAAGCTATGATGTGACTATGGATATAAACCTTGAGGGTTCTAATATTACGTCGTCGAACACACTTGACCTGAAGAATCCTTATTTCCGTTACACGGGGGCGCCGGCGGCGCCTCCACCTGGTGTGAATAGTACCTCACCTAGTGAGACTTATTGGAACTCCATGGAGCCTGGTACTCTGAGCAATGGGCAGGGCATGTTGGTGGAGGCGCCGGCGTACGGCGGGGACACGTCCATGCCTTACGCGGCGCACCCCGGCATGCTGAAGAGCGTGATGCTGCAGGAGGAGTTCATCAAGAGGATTGGCATCAGTCAGAACGGAGACATATAATCCGCGAAGTCGCGCCGGGCGCGCCTACGGGCCTTGAGGAACCGTCGCAGGTTGTGAACTCTTCCGAACGCTGTAGTGTATAAGGACTTATTTATTTCGAGACATCACAGTGCGGGGACTTGCCGTGTGGTCTCTTTGGATAGCCGGCCTTAATGTTAAGTGAAATGAAAAGCAATGAGGATTCTGAGCTTTTTCGGTGACAGTCGTTAGATTTGAATGACGCTTATTAGTGTAATTCAATGTTCTGCTTTAACAGTAATCAGATGACTTGTAAATATTCCTGTCCCTACTGCCGATTGAGCTACAGGACTGTCTGGAAAGTGTGACCAGCCCACATGGTGATCAGACATCACCATATTGTTTTACCTAAGAGGGACAGCGAAATTATAGCACTGAAAAGTGCAGCTACTGTGCTGAACTCCTCTTTAATTGTCAAAGGCTGTGTGGTGGGCTTGAGACTGGAGGCAGTGCCAGCTAGGCTTAGTGTGAAGTAATCTAGAGGAAGTACATATAGAATAAGCAATAAGTGCTGGATTTAAATGATGATGCTTCTCATTGTCAATACTCATGTATCATTAGGTCAGGCTCAATCATTAGTTAGGTGCAAAACTGTTCATAGTCCAGTCACCAGTTATTATTAAACTTGCCTGTCTGCCGCCAAAAGCTATAATTGAGATTGTAGATTTACTAACCTGTTATTAGCCGTGTTATAATCATTGATTTCATGTAAATATAGGATAAATATCTATGTCTAAATTTGAATTCCCACCGACAACTCATAATATTTATATCTTCTATCAATATGTTATGTTGGAAAAAGAACAAATAATGGCCTCAAGGATTCAGACTTAACATAGAATGGTTATAAATTTAATTTTATTTAAAGTTTTTTAAGAAATGTCATAAATTAAACTTAAACAAATTGAAGTTGATTTTGTAGTTGTTAAATTTAATTTTAGGGATGATTGTGTATCAAATTGAACCTGATATTTGCCTTTTAATGAAACTGATCATGTAAAATCTGAATGACAGTACATAAATCTACAATCTGTGTGATCTTTTTATATATTGATTTGGTGCTGTGTCCTTATATGCACAAAAATAGTTTTACATAACATGACTACCTCATATCATGGCAGACAGATCCTAATTCAAAACACGGACTTCAGTATTGCATGACAGGGTGATCGGTAGACATCACAATCTTCCGGAATAAGCCAATCGGCTCTTGCCACGGTACTTTCAATTAGGGCTAAACTTGGCAATTTGTAAATTTAAGCTAGGATCATTTTGATAGGTTACATTGTGCTAATCATGGTGCTAACAGCAACCATCTCTTTTCCACTATAGTAGGAAAGAGAGATGCTGTTAGTCTAGCACCTTTTTTGGTAGGCATGTGAACACTGGGAGTATTAGTGTCCGTAGAAAACACTTTTTTATCATTGACTGGCAATTAGGCATGCCTTCCTAATTCTGTAAATTGAAATTGTTGATTGTACTTAAACTCCACTCCGATTTTAAAAAATCGCACTTAAATCAGAAGGCTGTGACATACAGACCACAACAAATCATTTGACATTTTCATTTAATGTTCAACATTCGAACTGATTAAAAAATTAACTCCTGTTTTTTAATGTTGCTATTTTTTTTCTTTGACTAAGATAAATTGGGAGTGGAGCACTATCACTGCTGACATTACACACGTGACGATCGCGATTATGTAGAACAATCGATATAAATATTATGTTTTATTTTCATGTATCAAGAGCAATATGGTTGTGTATAGAGGTATTCCGTAAACGACTCGTTACCCGCGGGTAGCCTTGCTGTTACAAACAGACATTAGCGTGTTGAATTCAGAACTATCTCTTTAATGCGTTAGCCATAGTAAATTAAATTTGAATAAAGATTTTTGGCGCCAGTATGAGCCGAACGCTTTGTAAAAGCGGGGAAATACATCACTTTACGTTGTATTGTGTGTCCGACTCTAGCTACTAGTGAAGCCCACTTCTGACTTTGGGAATTATTGTCGCAAGGCCTAATTTAGTTATGCTTTTCGTTTGTGATACCTTTTATAGTTCTTGATAATACACTCGTGGCTAGATTTGGAGACACGGTTATTACAGTTTTTTCATGTCAGTTGGATCCGATCATGGATATAGGAAAATTGTGTCCATGCAATTGACTACAAAAGTTCGTCGGGATTGACAGCAATCTCTATTTTTATGTTCAGAAAAGTTTCTTTTAGCGGTGGCACTTTTGATTTTTTGGCTTGTGTACGATGAAATTGTACAAGAATCTGAGTCATAATGCATATTATTACTTGTAATTTTATAGTTCATGGTAAAAAAGTCAAAAGTGACCAAGTTGATTAAGCATGACCGCCTCAATAAATCATTTCAAATGTTTCTCAGGTAATTTTCTATACTAGTGCATTTTTTTTTTCTGTACAGCATTCGATGAACTGTTGTATTATTTTCAATTACAATGACAATTATGTACGGATTTGGATATTAAATCAATTCTAATCTACGTAAGGAAAGGCAGTTTTTATTTTATCCTTTACCGTTGGTTGTTAAGGTACATTCTCATTTACCAATAAATCCTTTAGGGTAATGTTGAATTTAAAACCTAAAAGCAGTCTTCCAAAAGATGTGCTGGCAACGGTGTGTATTTTTTCTTGATAATAGAAGTGAAATTAAATAGTATTGTGTATTAATGCAAAATGCGGTGTTTAACCAACCGCCAAGCAACAGTGTTCGCATTATACTGTTCCGGTGTGGGGATACGACAACCGGTAAAATTACTAGCAGAGGCATTCCATCTTGCGCCGCTTACTCCCGCGCAGCATACTCTCAATTGAATAGCGGACAAAATGGATCTTTTCGTGTTCTCTGAATGAATTTAAAAAGACGGCACTACTAGTAATATGTTACGAAACCCTTAGGTAATTTAAATACAAAAGCTAAATTCCATAGAACACCAAAGGACTAGGTTGCCGTATAATTAACACCGATCCATTTACTCCCCAAACTACCCTAATGTGACGTCATTGCCTTAAAGATCCGGGGTCTAGTCTTGAGAATTCAAATGTCTATGGGTCTCAGATTCCACCTTACCATCAGGTGGCCTGAGTGCTCGTGTGCCTTGTCTTTATCATAGAAAAAATATGTTATCAATTTTTAGGGTTCCGTACCTCTAAAAGGAAGAAACGGAACCCTGATTACTTGATTGTCCGTCTGTCAAGACCCTTTTTCTCAGCGACGCGTGGAGGTACCAAACAATAAATTTGTTAGAAAACAATAGGTTAAATGGCCGTATCTTTGGATGGCGTGGTCATAGAAGCTTGTTTTTTTGCAGGTTCAAGTTACGGCTGTCAAGTATTTGATGTTAAGCCGACTTTGTGAACAAACAATTAAAGTGACTTTGTCTCACGCTCGCAGCAAAATCGGAATTTGCTCACTGTCTTTACACAGCAAAACAACCCTTTTTGGGGTTCCGTAGTCAAATTACGAACTCTTGTATTTTTGCCATGTCCGTCCGTCCGTCCGCAGCCTAGCGCAGAGATTCTTTGTACTAGAAAGCTGTAATTAGGCATGAATGTGTATATTAGTCACGTCAACGAAGTGGTACAATAAAATGTAAACAATTTTTTTAGGGTGCCTCCCCTACACGTAACCTGGGGATGTATTTTTTCTCGTCAACTCTATATTTATTTATTTATTTATTTGGGAAACAAACAGCATGAAATAACACATTGAGATACAATCATAACTTAAAAATACATTAGCCAAAACAGTTTCCACTTGTCAAAAACATTTCAGTTGCTCAGGCTAGACTTTAAAACTACTTTTATTTTTCTTAATAAAACAATATTTGCAGAGTATGTAGTATTAGACTTATGTTGTTAAATCATTTTTACTGTAACTGAGTATTTTACAATTATATATTATTATTCTCTTACTTTATACATACATAATTTTTTGTTTTATTTAGATACTATAATTACTAAATTTTTATGCTTTTAAGTTGTCTTGAGTTATTTTGGTTATTGCAGAGACAAATTGATTTATTTCCATACAAAATATATCTGCCAGAAAACAATTCATTATGTGTCAGAAAACAAGTCATATACATATATGGCCTCCTAATTGAGACGACAGATATTTTTAAGCCCATTGTGGCTAAGATATTGTTACTGATGAGTGATGACTACGCTCTTGGAATTGATAATTTGGTATAATGTCCATTGTACAGTCAGCATCACATATACCGTATCAACCAAAATGGCCAAACAGTTTGTCACACCATATAAAGAAGTACTGTTTTTTATGGTATTGAGAAGGCAAACGAGTAAACAGGCCACCTGATGGTAAGCGGATAGAAGCCCCATAGACATTTGCCATCACGAGATTACAATCTTACGATGACAATGTCAAGACTGCAAATGCATTGCCAACCCTAAGAGATGGAATGCTTATATAGGCTAGTCTTACCACTCTTACCTAGTGATGGGCTGCTTCAAAGTGAAACGTTCACTTTAACTACATGTAAGTTACCTATTAAAAAATGCACTTATATTACATGAAAGTTTCTGTAGGTTTCAAATGTAAATTACCCGTTCGTGTGAAATTTTATAATTTATACTCAAGTCTCTGTCTGTCCTTCCATATGTCGCAACACAATCAATAATCACAAACTTACGAGTAAGGGCCAGAAAGATGGTCACGCTAATTCACGCAATTAATTTTTCTATGAAACTTTTCAATTTTGTAATTTTGCTATGAAGTTGTAAGGATATTTTCGTATATCTTGTCTTCATGTATTTTTAACATCCGTCCGTTGTGTATCAATCGGACGCAACTAATCGTTGGCCACGCGGCTATTGTCACTGGCTGCCGAATTTCTGATCATCAGTATCCGCTCTATAGACGTCAGACGTGAATGTGATTTTATATGAAATTACTGCGGTAACATTTCTGTATTTTTCAACAGTTGAAATAGGTATTTCACCGTTAAGGAAAGATGAAATGTTTCAGAAATGGCCCATCTCTACTTTAACCCCCGCACCGGAACACAAAGCAAAAACTGCTGCTTGGTGGCACGTTGAAAGATAAATGGTAGCGATCCGGACGGTCCTTCCACCACAAAATTGAAAATAATTTGTATATGTATATTTATGGTAAGCTTTGTAGGTACACAATTGCCATCCACTACCTAAGTATATTGGCATCGGCTACCGGCAACTCCTGTAACCTCGATTCGCTCTATCTTCTTAACTTACTCCAAGCACAACTTGCAAGAAGAACTTCTTAATTTTAATTACTTTCTTGGTATTTCTGTAGTTCTGCCTACCCCTCTCTGGGAATACAGGCGTGATGTTATGTACTGTCAAACCTCGAAGTCGCGGTGGCACGAATAAAATTTTGCTAGGGACTTCAACGCGATATTATTTCATCGATAAATTGGACTTTCTTATGACAATAGTTATGTTATGACTATGAGATGACGTATGTTATTAATATGCAACTTGCAATACCTATCAAACTGTATCATTTATACAGTATGAAGATTGAAGTCCGTAAAGGTCGATTAAGGAAGATAACGGTTTTCATACTTTATGGATGTAGGTATAGACGTGGCGTTGACATAATATGACAATCTTGTCAGAGAATCGATGGAATTAATTTTACACGTAAAATGCCACCTAGAAAACAGTGTCGTGAAAATTTATTACGTTCTTGGCTAAAAAACTCTCCGGATTTACGCATACGTGGATCTAAGATATTTTGTACTAAATGTGAGATAAGCCTCGTAGCTATGAAATATAATGTCAAGAAGCATTTGAATTGTGAAACACACATTAAAGGCACCCACATGAAAAATCGTTCGTTTTATATTGAATTAACAAAATTCTTGGTAACATGTAACATTGCGTGGCATCAATTAGATAATCCAAATTTTTGTTTATTTATACAGAACTGTATCAACGGAGAATTAGGAATTAGGTAAAAACATTGACGGGAAGTAATCATCACATTTTTGTTAATTTTCAATTATTCTGTAGGTAAACTTTACAGCTAATATGAAGTGTCACTTCCAAATAAGCATTCAGTTATCGATAAATTTTATATCGGAAGGAAGTCCCTAGTTAATTGACGTTATTGCCACCGCGACTTCGGGGTTTGGTACTGATGTTTAGTGAAAGACGACCGTTTCTGTTAAAGTATTTTATTGTTCTACAGTAATATAACATAATATGTAATAAATAACAAATGAAATGACAAACTTAAACAAAAATTAATTGATTCCTTTGTGTAAAAAAAGTTACCCATATAGTTTGTATGACTAACTTTCGTTACACAAACGAGGCGATCGTGATTTTGTTTTCATTAAGTCTTTAACTATGTAATTATTATTTTTAATCGACACATATACAGTTAGGTGCAAAACTGACTCAATATTAGCACCTTAGTAGAATGTTAATAAGTTGATGATAATTAAATGTATTTTTAAATGTTTAATACGACAAGTACTCCTTGAAATTTGCTACAAATTCTCCTACCAAATGATTTACCTGTCATTTACAGTTTTTAAGTAATTTTATCGTAAAAATTCTTGAATTTAACTTTTTATTTGTCTAATATTTTAATTCTCTCTGTGGCAACCCAAATTAAGGACCCTGATAAAATTAAAGAAATTTAGCCTTATTAAAATAAATAGAAAATTATTAAAATCGGACATACTTTTGGTGGCAGTTATTGGCAACATTAGTTCGGTGCACGGTTCACTTTTGCACCGAGACAAATTAGCCATACAAACTGGTTGTTAGTTCACTAGCTAGCGGATTAAAATTCTGCAATAACTAGAAAACTACATCCCTGATTCAAGCAGTTGATACCTCATTTTAAAAATAATGGAATTGTCTATTTTAAATAGTTTTCTTATTTGGGGTTGCCATAGAGAAAACTAAATTACTAGTATAAAACATAAATAGAATTTTTACAGTTTTTGGTTCAATATCTTTAAAAATGTATAAATGACAAACAAATTATTTATACAGCAGTTTTGTAGCTTACTTCAAGGATAACTATTCTGTACTAAGCATTTGAAAATAGCTTTGATTGTCATCGACTTATTTACAATCTACTAAGGTGCTAATATTGACTGAGTTTTGCACCTAACTGTATATTTATGCCCTTGACTTGAGTCAGCGTCATATAGTACATAGTCAAGATCACCAAATAGTTTGGTTACTTCGGATGCTTAGCTTCTCTTGAATGTTATCAAGTTTTCGCCGTTGTGCGTATATACCTGAGTATATTTGAACAATGGATGACCTGAACAATTTGATTGGCAGCGCCGATGTCACGTCAACATCACATCATCCCTAAAATCCCTGAGTATTGGCTGCGAGATGCTGACAGACGGACAGACATGACGAAATTACAACGGCTCCAATTATGCCATTTGGCTACGGAACCCTTTAAAGTCCTCAAGATTGCTATCTAATGTTTTTTTTTTTTTTTTTTTTTTTATTTATGTTAAGGTGAAGGCACGCGATTCCTCAGCCCACCTGATGGTAAGTGGAATCTGAGACCCATAGACATTTGAATTCTCAAGACTACAATCCTAAGACCTCAAATGCGTTGCCAACCCTATGGAGATGGAATGCTTCCAAGCTAGTAATTTCACCGGTTGTCTTATCCCCACGCCGGAACACAACAATGCGAACACCGCTGCTTGGCGGGTGGTTAATGGATAAGATGGTGGTAGCGATCCGGACGGACCCTGCACAGGGATGATTACACAACATAAATAATAGACTAATCTAAGCCAATTTCAAACACTCCAGCACGTTGGGTATCGTATCGCTCTTGTATTTGCACATCATGCGGAGGAGGTTGAGCTTCTTGTCCATGTTCTTGGAGGACTCCAGCTCGTAGAGGGTGCACAGGTTCAGCAGAAGGTTCTCGTTGAGACCTCGCTCCGGGTCCGAGTTGATGGCCTTCTGGAGAACTGCTATGGCTTCCTTCAAGCGACCCATGTAGAGAAGGCAGACGGATAAGTTGTTGGCGACCTGGAAAGGGTTGATAGGGCATTAAAATCTTCAACGCCAATGACGGATATTTCTGCACCACTGGTTCAACGCCAATGACGGATATTTCCGCACCACTGGTTCAACGCCCATGACGGACATTTTCGTACCACTGGTTCAACGCCAATGACGGATATTTCTGCACCTATGGTTCAACGCCAATGACGGACATTTTCGTACCACTGGTTCAACGCCAATGACGGATATTTCTGCACCACTGGTTCAACGCCAATGACGGATATTTCCGCACCACTGGTTCAACGCCAATGACGGACATTTTCGTACCACTGGTTCAACGCCAATGACGGATATTTCTGCACCTATGGTTCAACGCCAACAACGAATATTTCCGTCATGGTTGACAACGCAAAATAGACCTGAGGCCCTAACCAAGATGCGATCAAGAACGCTAATTAGCGTTTGTATTCTTTTGGTTTTTAAACCAATCGCGTCATTGGTAGATCACGTGACTTTTCGTATGACGCGAACGCATCTTGCCTATGGCCTCTGAGTATCTATGAGGCAAGGTTGACGTCAGCTCTGGATTTAAGTTGTCATTGGCGTGTGTGACATCTTTTGTATTTGACATAGCGATGAAAAGGTTAAAGTGCGTGGTTTGCTTTGCTTTGACATAGCACAGTATAAACAGTAAGTCATCTTCAAACAAAGGTATCATTAAATTTGATCAGTAGCTAACTAAACTGATTGTAAAAAATCGTAACCATTTTAACGCCCATTCACGCTGGAAACCAGAGATAATATCAACGACATTTAGGTCTATTTTGTGCTGTCAAAAAGCTAAATATGAAAATCTAAATCTAAAATTGAATTTTTCGACTCACCATGATGTTGGTGGGCTCCTGGTCGGCGGCGCGCGCAAAGTTGTTGTACGCGTCCTGGTACTTGCCCTGCGCCACGTCCAGCAGCCCCAGGTCCACGTACTCGCGCACGTCGGGCGTCGGGCACCTGCAAACCGACCGATGCATCAACTCAGCCAAAACACCGACAATGCTGGACAAACGACCCACAGGAGTACTTATTTATTTATTTATTTGTAGGAAATCCAACAGTTGCAATTAAAAGATACGAAACATGAATAGGAAACACAAAACCAATTAAAAGATTTTACATATAGAGCCTAAGTACCTGATTTTAAGTTCAAAACTTCAAAATTACACGCCCTTACACAAAGACACGCGCGCAAATAAAATATATGCTATAAGATTCTGTAGACACTTTGTTACATTTAATTCAACCAACCTTAAAGTGTTTTTTTTTTTTAATAAATACATACATAACATCACGCCTTCATTCCCAGAGTGGGGTAGGCAGAGCTACAGAAATACCAACAACTCTAAAAAGACTTGTTGATAATTCTGTAACCACATTTTATATCCCAAAAAGTTTGTGGGCTTACATCCCACGAGCCACCAAGACTGAAACAAGACCTGGGCCCGTAGCGTAGTCGCCTTTATCGATGTGGATAACGGTGGATAAAGCATCCGTCACTCTCGCACTTACGTACTGGTCAGAAGGTGATGGATGCTTTATGCAACGTTATCCACATCGATAAAAGCGACCATGCTACGGGCCCTGCAGCAATCAACCAAGAACATGATTTGAAATCTACATCTCTCCGCTCCGCTATATTACAAACTGCTGCGTTGACGACCGGAGCGGACCTACTACTTCACAGCCCGTTCCTGTTCATCTCCGTCTCACAGTCGAAGCAACACGTACTACCACCCCCGCGACGGTGCATAAACTCATCACGTAGGGGCACTATTCTACTCTACTGAGTAGCAATATGGTGATACTACCATATTGCTTTTACATTTTATCATATCGACGGTGGAAATTTCAAATGTCGTAAGGGACAAACGCTTACTTTTCAGGGGAACCAGAAAACAAAATTCCACTTTTTTAAAATTCATAACTTGGAAACTACTCATCCCATTAAGATGATTCTTGGAAGCATACTTTTAAAATAACTTTGCCTACCCTAATTTTTTAATTGGACATCCATAAATACAGTGGTTTAGGAAATAGTTTCCCTTACAACAAAAAAATAAGAAGAAAATGTGTGTTACACCTCCGAAAACACAGTATTTATCTGACAAAATGTATTCTTTTTAGTGCCTTACAACATAGGAATTTTAAAAATATTGAGATATACGATATTGCGCTTAATGAAACAAGACGTTATACAAAAATATTTGACCGATACAACATAGTGTTTTAAATATTAGGAAGTTACGACAAACTTTGACCAACTCATAACTTTTTTATTAGAAGTCATATCGAAATTTCAATACAACAAATAGATAGAAAAAAAATACAGACTTCAATGGTATATTTAGTGTACTTACGACAAAATGTCCCTTACGACATTTGAAATTTCCACCGTCGATATCATTTTTAATTCGGCCGCTGTTACTCTTACTGTCAAGTAAATAAGAATTATTATAACGTTGTCAATATGACAACATGCCAAATGAAATATTGTATTACCCGAAACTGCGAAAACTTTAAGACCTTAGTAGTTCTGAAGTTGAGAATAAATGAATGACATTAATATGTTTATTAATACAGTTGCTCAAAAAGTGGTACTTTTCCTAGCTGTATATCGTGCGGAAAGTTGGATATTTCGCACTAGTGTGTTTTACTTTTCCATTTTTTTTATATCATTTAGTCTCAACTTCCAAGCCGTGCATCTAACCAAAGAGTTTGCATGTTCAACCACTTTTTAATTACGTCATTTAGCATTGAAACTATTCATATAGGTAAAATAATTTTACATATAAAAATTACATAAATACATACTTAAATAATCCACCTTTATGCGCTACTGCTGGTTAATAGAATATTTGAGCTTTTTGATTTTTAAATTACTTAAATAACTGTGTCATTTTTTTTCTTTGATTTGGCTGAATATGTTATAGTAAGTGTGGCCAGGTACAAAATCAAAGGAGGTTGCGACAACCTCGTAAGAGAATGTTGTACTCACAGGTGCTGGCGCAAGGCCCTGGCGTCGTTGAGGTGCGCGAGCGCGGCGCGGCAGTGGCCCGCCAGCAGCCACAGCCTGCCCTGCGCGCTGGCCAGCGCGCGGCGCTGCGCCGGGCTGTGAGCTTGCTCCCGGAGAGACGACATTATCTTGCTGGCTAGGCCGTAGTCCTGAAAATTATTCGCGGCTTTTACATCTGGTGTTTCCCAGGGCATCTTTTAGCGTCTACTAATATTTAAATCACAAGGAAATGACAAATTACATCAGGTGTTCCCAGGGCACCTATTTCATTCATATGCAAATGACAAGGTAAATCCCGTCTGGTGTCCCCCAGGGCACCCATTTAGGTCCACTACTACTTAATTCACATACAAATGGCAAGGTAAATCTCGTCTGGTGTCCCCCAGGGCACCCATTTAGGTCCACTACTACTTAATTCACATACAAATGGCAAGGTTAATCCCGTCTGGTGTCCCCCAGGGCACCCATTTAGGTCCACTACTACTTAATTCACATACAAATGGCAAGGTAAATCTCGTCTGGTGTCCCCCAGGGCACCCATTTAGGTCCACTACTACTTAATTCACATACAAATGGCAAGGTTAATCCCGTCTGGTGTCCCCCAGGGCACCCATTTAGGTCCACTACTACTTAATTCACATACAAATGGCAAGGTTAATCCCGTCTGGTGTCCCCCAGGGCACCCATTTAGGTCCACTACTACTTAATTCACATACAAATGGCAAGGTAAATCCCGTCTGGTGTCCCCCAGGGCACCCATTTAGGTCCACTACTACTTAATTCACATACAAATGGCAAGGTTAATCCCGTCTGGTGTCCCCCAGGGCACCCATTTAGGTCCACTACTACTTAATTCACATACAAATGGCAAGGTAAATCTCGTCTGGTGTCCCCCAGGGCACCCATTTAGGTCCACTACTACTTAATTCACATACAAATGGCAAGGTTAATCCCGTCTGGTGTCCCCCAGGGCACCCATTTAGGTCCACTACTACTTAATTCACATACAAATGGCAAGGAAAATCTCGTCTGGTGTCCCTCAGGGCACCCATTTAGGTCCACTACTACTTAATTCACATACAAATGGCAAGGTAAATCCCGTCTGGTGTCCCCCAGGGCACCCATTTAGGTCCACTACTACTTAATTCACATACAAATGGCAAGGTAAATCCCGTCTGGTGTCCCCCAGGGCACCCATTTAGGTCCACTACTACTTAATTCACATACAAATGGCAAGGAAAATCTCGTCTGGTGTCCCTCAGGGCACCCATTTAGGTCCACTACTACTTAATTCACATACAAATGGCAAGGTTAATCCCGTCTGGTGTCCCCCAGGGCACCCATTTAGGTCCACTACTACTTAATTCACATACAAATGGCAAGGTAAATCCCGTCTGGTGTCCCCCAGGGCACCCATTTAGGTCCACTACTACTTAATTCACATACAAATGGCAAGGTAAATCCCGTCTGGTGTCCCCCAGGGCACCCATTTAGGTCCACTACTACTTAATTCACATACAAATGGCAAGGTTAATCCCGTCTGGTGTCCCCCAGGGCACCCATTTAGGTCCACTACTACTTAATTCACATACAAATGGCAAGGTAAATCCCGTCTGGTGTCCCCCAGGGCACCCATTTAGGTCCACTACTACTTAATTCACATACAAATGGCAAGGTTAATCCCGTCTGGTGTCCCCCAGGGCACCCATTTAGGTCCACTACTACTTAATTCACATACAAATGGCAAGGAAAATCTCGTCTGGTGTCCCTCAGGGCACCCATTTAGGTCCACTACTACTTAATTCACATACAAATGGCAAGGTAAATCCCGTCTGTTGTCCCCCAGGGCACCCATTTAGGTCCACTACTACTTAATTCACATACAAATGACAAGGTAAATCCCGTCTGGTGTCCCCCAGGGCACCCATTTAGGTCCACTACTACTTAATTCACATACAAATGGCAAGGTAAATCTCGTCTAATGTTGCCCAGAGCACCCATTTAGTTCCACAAATATTTAATTCGTACAGTGAGTGGCTCAAAACCAGAGCAAAAAATAAAATGGTGATTCTTTAGAACATTTCAAGTCACCATCACAGGAATCTAAGGTTCCAAAGTCCTTAATTTTGAAAAAAGTAAAAAAATCGCAGGTAATGAATTTTCCCATCACGATATCGTCGCCTGGTCACTTGGTACGGGGTAGCTATGTCTTGGTACAGGGTGTCATCACAGCATGCGGTAGATTTAAACTTAGAATAAGTACGATGCACAACGAACTGAATTGGTCAGGTTGAACGGAACTATTGTTTGCATTACATTCAATTTACGATTAAGTTTGTCAGAAAAAATGTATTCATTTTAATTAAGTGGGACCATAATGATTCAATTACCGGTGACCTATAGAGCCTCTGTTTTTAATATTATCCCCGGTTCAGGGCCACACTTTGTATACTAACGGCAAGGTAAACCACGTCTGGCACTCACGTAGGTGCGCTACTATTTAATTCATATAATAAATGACATCTTTAGTTGTGTTGTAATTTGATGACTTGATTTTTTACTAAAATTTGGAAGTTCAAGGCGGAAACCACATTGGAGTTAAAGAGGTAATTTAAATGCTATGTGGCTCGATATGATGTGATATAGTGACAGATAATGGTAGATGTTAGTTGTGGTAAGACCCTGTGCAGGGTCCGTCCGGATTGCTACCACCATCTTATCTATTAACCACCCGCTAAGCAAGTGTTCGCATTGTTGCGTTCCGGTGAAATTACTAGCATAGAGGCATTCCATCTTACTCCTCAGCGTTGGCACTCACTGAGGTGCGCTACTATTTAATTCATATAATAAATGACATCTTTAGTTGTGTTGTAATTTGATGACTTGATTTTTTACTAAAATTTGGAAGTTCAAGGCGGAAACCACATTGGAGTTAAAGAGGTAATTTAAATGCTATGTGGCTCGATATGATGTGATATAGTGACAGATAATGGTAGATGTTAGTTGTGGTAAGACCCTGTGCAGGGTCCGTCCGGATTGCTACCACCATCTTATCTATTAACCACCCGCTAAGCAAGTGTTCGCATTGTTGCGTTCCGGTGAAATTACTAGCATAGAGGCATTCCATCTTACTCCTCAGCGTTGGCACTCACTGAGGTGCGCTACTATTTAATTCATATAATAAATGACATCTTTAGTTGTGTTGTAATTTGATGACTTGATTTTTTACTAAAATTTGGAAGTTCAAGGCGGAAACCACATTGGAGTTAAAGAGGTAATTTAAATGCTATGTGGCTCGATATGATGTGATATAGTGACAGATAATGGTAGATGTTAGTTGTGGTAAGACCCTGTGCAGGGTCCGTCCGGATTGCTACCACCATCTTATCTATTAACCACCCGCTAAGCAAGTGTTCGCATTGTTGCGTTCCGGTGAAATTACTAGCATAGAAGCATTCCATCTTACTCCTCAGCGTTGGCAACGCATTTGAGGTGTTAGGATTATTTTCTTGAAAATTCAAATGTCTATGGGTCTGAGATTCCACTTACCATCAGGTGGCCTGAGTGCTCGTGTGCCTTCTCCTTATCATAAAAAAAGATCTAACCTTCAAAGCGATAGCGAAGTTGACAATGGAGTGCTGCACCCGGGTCTCGCGGCCGGCCCACAGGCGGAGCGACTCGGCGCGGTCCTGCTCGTCGGGCAGGGCCGCGCTACCGTCCTCGGTCTTGCCTTCGCGCAGGTTCGCCAGCATCTAGTTAGGAACAACTCGCTATAAACACTTGACACTCCATGGCTTAGATGACATACATAAAGCTAACGATGGTTTCGTTTATTATCATTAATTAATATGCACACAGTACGATACAAAAACTCTAAAATGAATAGCAAAATAGTATCGAAATATATTAAAATTCGAAATGTTTTTTTTTTTCAGTAAATAGGCCACAAGAGGGCTCTTTTACACGTCGGTAATATGCAGTGAATCTACTAGCGCTTCGGACAAGACCATCATTGCGGACTAGAAGCGCCAAGAAACTCTAGCAGGTTATTTTTTCAATCATAAAGCACAATAATACCTAATAGTAAGTAACATTACAAGTATTTAATAAAGTATTAAATAATAAAAAGACTAACACAAATAAAATCAGTTTTAATCGTCAATTAAAGGCAAACTATGTGGTAGCTATATGGTCCTTCGAACCGGAAATGGTTTGTCCAAAAGGTTCAAAGATATATCATAGATACATAGTTCGATTCCATTTTATAAATGCATGCAGCCACCATTTGCTGCGCGTGGTCCAGCAGTCCCAGAGCAGAGAGCGCTGGTCCGAGTGCCGGCCGCAGCGAGTACCTGGCGCACGACCCCCAGCACGCCGTAGAGCCGCTCGAGCGCGCGCGCCGGCTGCTGCGCGTGCTCCAGCAGTCCCAGAGCAGAGAGCGCTGGTCCGAGTGCCGGCCGCAGCGAGTACCTGGCGCACGACCCCCAGCACGCCGTAGAGCCGCTCGAGCGCGCGCGCCGGCTGCTGCGCGTGCTCCAGCAGTCCCAGAGCAGAGAGCGCTGGTCCGAGTGCCGGCCGCAGCGAGTACCTGGCGCACGACCCCCAGCACGCCGTAGAGCCGCTCGAGCGCGCGCGCCGGCTGCTGCGCGTGCTCCAGCAGTCCCAGAGCAGAGAGCGCTGGTCCGAGTGCCGGCCGCAGCGAGTACCTGGCGCACGACCCCCAGCACGCCGTAGAGCCGCTCGAGCGCGCGCGCCGGCTGCTGCGCGTGCTCCAGCAGTCCCAGAGCAGAGAGCGCTGGTCCGAGTGCCGGCCGCAGCGAGTACCTGGCGCACGACCCCCAGCACGCCGTAGAGCCGCTCGAGCGCGCGCGCCGGCTGCTGCGCGTGCGCCGGCAGCTCCGCCACCAGCAGCCGCAGCGCGAACGGGACCATGGAGCCCGCGCGGGACCCGTGCTGCTCAGGGTAGAACTGAGAACGAACATGTCTTTCTTTGTACCGTAACAAACAAACATACATAGAGACGATACAAACAACAAGACAAAACTACAAAAATAAATAAATATCACGGGACAATCTCACATAAATTGACCTAGTCCCAAACTAAGCTCTAGGCTTGTACTATGGGTACTAGACAACTATAAACATACTTATACAGAGAAATGCATACTTAAATACATAGAAAACATCCAAGACTAAATATTAAATAAGATGAGATTCTCAGCTGATCAGTATTAGTGTATTTTACACCCTTGTCATTTTTATTCTATGACACTTGCACGTTCTACAGGAATCATTATTGATAGCCCTCTAATTAATTGGTACATTAGTAGTTCAAAAGGTCAAGAGGAATATAATGTAAAAAGGCTCATTACCTTCACCTACGAAATGTTACTCGATAGTAACTTAACTTAACAAGTCTGACATAAAACTACCTTTAACCACTGGTCATAACAAAGATTAATTATCTGTTATTTAGATAAAAATACATTTATTGGCAATAATACGAAATTACATTACATACATACAAAAAGAACAGGACACAGAAATTGTTGCGAAACATGTTGTTTTTTATCGTTTAGAATTAGCGCTCCACATATGGCAACATATTGATAATGTCCTGACCTGGTAGTACATGTCGGGCTGGCCGCAGTCCCCGAAGGCCTCGGCCTCCTGCGCGGCCACGTGCGCCAGGCGCACGCGCAGCAGCACGCCGAGGCGCGCCAGCCACAGCTGCAGCGAGCGCGCCGAGTGCCGCGCGCCCGCGCCGCGCCCCGCGCGCCCCACGCCTCAAACAACATTACCCTCTTAGTCTTTATCTCGCTCCAATGTCGCTTTCGCAAGCGTCGGTATACACACTTTATTCGCTAGGCCAAATAGCAGTATCTCAAGATTCTCAAGTAAAACCTGTAGCAATCACAACCTTATTTCTCACCAAAGAGGATTGAATTTAATTTGGCAATTGAATCTGACTGTGTTAGATAGATGGAGTCCAAATATTACACACAGTTACCGATAGGCAGTAAAATAAAAGAAATAGAAAAACAGTTTTTTTCTGGCCCTATTGAAGTTTCTGTAACCTATACTTAATATGCATGCAACTAAACGCGGGGACGGCGCGGCCCCGACTAAACCGGCTCGGTCCGTCCTGACGATTTTGCTTTTGGTGGCTCGCGACGCGTACGGTCGAGGCACGCACACATGCAAGCCGTGCGATATACCTTTGTTTGAAGATGAACTTCTGGTTATACTGTACACCATAGACCTAAAAGTTAGAGATGATCCCAACAGAAGTCTTTAATGCCAGCATAATGCTGAGATGAATCCATTTTGTGACAACAGGCTTTTTTAATTTACAAACTTTTTGCATTGTTTTTATTTTATTTTCACTTATGTTAAAATGAATTGAAAATCCATTGAAAAGAAAAACGCGTTATTATAATTACTTAATTAACATTATTACTGAACATTTGTGGTCCTTCGAGCCGGATTTGTCCCAGCGACCTCTGGATTATTATTATTAAATATTATTATCAACCACATTTTTGTGTCTGTTTATCACAAATAAATGTTTTTTTTTTCTTTTCTTTGCGTCAGAGCCTACTACACGTACACACATAGATAATTTCACGCCTTCATTCCCAGAGTTTAGGCAGAGTAACAGAAATACCAACAACCATCAGGCCTACGGAGCCTATTACCCATCAGGGAAAAAGGATAAGAAAGGGCTCACCTTGTCCGTGCGCATGCAGTAGGGCCGCGGAGAGGTTGACGGCGGCGCGCAGGCAGCCCGTGCGCAGCAGCTCGCGCAGCCCGGCCGCGTCGCGCGCCACGTGCTCCGCGCGCGCCACGCCGCCGCGCCCCGCGCTCGACACCCCGAGGTACTTCACCGCTACTTCGTGCAGGGCGTCCGGCTAGAATACCCAACTTGTATCAACTATTTCATGGCAGAGCGCTTGCAGCGGCCAAATGGAGTACAAAGTCACCATGTGGGTTGTTTACAAAGAAATACATACTTCAAAGGGCTAATAAAGCAAAACTTAATTGATTCCTTTGTGTAATGAAAGTTACCTGTACAGTTTGAATGACTAACTTTTGTTACACGAAGGACACAATCGTGATTTGGTTTTCATTAACATTTTCAACGCCATTGACGGATATTTTCGTCATGGTTGACAGCGCAATAAAGACCTTTGGTATCTATGAGGCAAAGTCGAAATTCGCTATGGTTTTATATTTGACATAGCATTGAAAGGGTTAAGCCTATAACTATGTACAATTTTTTTGAAAACGACCCATGCACACTTTGAGTATGGCTAATATAAATGACAAGTCAAATTATAAGATAGCAAATAATTTTACAAAAATAGCTTACTAATTCCTCTTCAAAGATTACTCCTGGCATTGTGAGGGCCTCTCTTTCAGGGAAGAATGCACCCTTTGGAGAAGACTGCGCCTGAATGAATTTTTAAATGTACATCAAAGACTACATAACAATTTTGTAACAAAATGTTTGTAAAATATCATCATTAGGACCTTACTTTCATCAAAACTTTTTTGGCTTCCTCACTGGGAATCCAGGCGTCTCGGCGCCTGTCAGCCTCCTTGTCTACTGGTTCCTACAGTACAAAGATAATACAATACAGCAATAATAACACAAATTCACAATCACTTTTTGTAGATTATGATTTGAAATAGAAAAACTTAAAAAATGCAATCAAGACACCTGTTTACGGATAGACTAAAGAGATAAAACTAAAATTAACAGAATGACATTTAAAATTTAGTGTTTACCTTGATGGCAAGTCCATCCATTGCCTCAGTCAATATATTTGGTGTAGCTAATGAAGCTACGCTGCCTATAGTCATTGGGGGCTCTGGGCCAATAGTATCAAAAAAGGTTGAAGGGTCCGGTAGACTGGTAGCAGGCAGCGCTGCAGCGGTGCTAACGGTCGGGACAACACTAGTAAACTTCATGTCTTCATCCGCTTTGTGCTGTGTAAAAGACGCCGTCATGCTCGAAGAAAAAAGATTGGACGTCGTTGTTTGACTAACTGAAACAAATAAAGGTTTTAACTTCATGTTGCATGAATAATACATGCTTTATTGAAAGTAAAATAAGTATAAAATGGCTCTCAAATTCTACCTTCACTCTCGCCTAGGTAAACACTCTGTATCATGTCAGAGGGCGATGTCGTAATTTCGTCAAAGAACTGCGAAGCGGGCGGTACTTCTGTCTCACCAAAATATTGGCTCAATGACGGTTTATTGTCCATTTTTGTAAGTATTTCGCTTATCTGCCCTTATCTTAAATTATTTGACAGTTCGTCTGTTTGTCATTGTTTTGTCATCGTCCCACAATGACAGTAAAGAGAAGTATTTTCACTTTGAAAGGCCTTGTTCATGTTGTTTTATACCATGCGTGCCGTTCGTCACTTACCCAACCCTGAAAAACGATTCTGATCATTCTGAAATTGTATTACTATACATAAAAAATCAATGATTAAAGTAATTTATGCAAGTGTATTTTATTATTTAGCTTTCTGATAGTAACTACTGTATGGTGACTATCTTTTCCTGTTTAATTTTGCAGATAATCATGCTTTTAATAATTTAGAAAAATATTGGTTAGGGTTCAAATTTTACATAGGTCACCCTTTAAGTAACCAGCTGTCAATCTAATAAAAAGTCAACAACACCCACAAGAATTCTTAGTATTCTTACCAAGAATTTCTTATCAGCGCTTTTTATTTTCATATTTGCTGTTATTACACATTGCAGGTGCGTTAGTTATGCTTATACCTTGCGCTTCAAGCCACATGAACACATATGGAGCCTATAACTAACCCGTTTTTGTACATTTGGTCGAATGTTAGTTTACGTTGCTGTAAGGATGTAAAAACTGTTTCTTTTTATGTTATATTTTAATTTTACCGTTTGTTATTGTACAGGCACAAATGACTAACCAGGCTTCTCCCGTCGAGGAGCAGGAGAAGCTTCTCGATGAGGCCCTAAATGTCGTTAAAGTCCAGGTAATTAATTTGACAACTATTTTGATTCTGATTCGTAATCGGCTTGTTTCAGGGGCGTTTTTATGTGTAACTGATCATTTTTGGCGATATTTATAGTCAGAAAAAATGATTTGGTGCTTAAAATAAGAGATTTAGTCAAAAACAACTGATGGAACTGTGTAGGTAACCTACATTATATTGCGATCGAGGTGTTAGGTCACAATTGCAATGTTTATAACACATCATCCTTTAATTCACTTGTGTCTTTATTCCTAACCACGAACTTTGTTGAACTGCTCGAAAAAAAACTCTTAAATCTTATTATTATTTGATAAATTGACAATTTTCTATCGTAACATTCTGCTTTCTATTTGATATTATTTTTGCAGGCATTCCAGATGAAGCGATGCCTAGACAAGTCTAAATTGATGGATGCGCTTAAACATGCATCCACTATGCTCGGGGAGCTGCGCACATCGCTGCTGTCTCCTAAGAGCTATTACGAGCTTTGTATCCTTTATTATAATAACTAGTAAATTTATAAAAACCTACCTTCAAGGTAGCGCTTTACTCAGCCATGTTTGCCATACTGAATAAAAGGGATGTAATGAAAATGTTTGGGTGGGTTAGGTTCGTAAGGACTAGATTGCTAAACAATTGTAAGCAAAACATCATTGTTGCATAAAAACCAACTAAACAAAACACCTTTTTTGTACAATGCCCTAATAAGCAAAATGACTAGGTTGTATGTAATCAGGTTGTAAAATGACAAAATAGCATTAGATCCCGATTGTACATGGCCTTAGTTGTATTATGATTTGCTATGCAAAGTGTCTGGATCAAGGATTGTAAAACCGGTTTTATTCAATACCTGTATTTAAAATGACAAATTGTTACCGCCAAAAAAGTAATACCTATATTCGAATTAGAGGTATTACTGTCATTCAGCTTTTGTTTTTATGGCTATGTATACACTATTTACAGCTTATTAAATACCTGTATTCAATACCGCTATTTATTGCACCTGATAAGTGAGATGTCAATTGGAATTGTAAATGTATTAAAATTGGAAATGTAATAAATTGTAATTTCAGACTTGTCTAGGGCGTGTCTGAGTTTTTTTGAAATAACACTAAAAACATTTACATAAACAAATAAATATTGACTCTGACAGGTTTACTGGTTATGGTTTTTAGGGGTAAAGTATCAAAAAGAGGTATTGTTGTCAACTGGCTAACTGGATAATATACTTGAATACCGGTATTCATTATACCTCTAATCAGAGCTTTAGTGATATAAATAGCGAAATACAATTATAACCGGTTATACCTCATTTAAAACCGGTAGTCAGAATACCGGTAACGATCCCTGGTCTGGATAGTGTAAGGTCTTGCTTACAATAGTCTAGGTAGCAAAACATCTGATTGCATAACAACCAAGTTATATTAAATTAGTTTTATGTAGGAACAAGTACTTAGTTATAAAAAGTTCCTTCATAAAGTGCAGTTAGTGATTTCCTGGTCATTCAATCTAGTAGTAATGCCACTTTGATTTATTAATTTTTGACAATATGCTTACCTAGTCTTTTGTATGTTCTGCATATGTTAGCATTGCAACTGGGACATTTTGTTATTTGTGTGTTATACAAAAATAATGTTATAGAACTAAGTCCAATCTTTAACACAGCCATTCTATTATTAAGACGATTTACACATTTGATCTTTTTGCAACCAAGATCTTATGAAACAAAGTCGTTTTGCAATCTAGTCCTTACAAACCTTACCCAAATAAACGACTTGTACGCGCATAGAGTCGCGGCAAACCTATTCACATTATATTACGCTAGATTCAACCCACAATCAACCTTAGCCCACCCCAGACATGGCAATAACCGACGAGCTTCGGCACCTGGAGATCTACCTCCTGGAGGAGTTCCGGCGCGGGCGCAAGGTCGCGGACCTGTACGAGCTGGTGCAGTACGCAGGCAACATCGTGCCGCGGCTCTACCTGCTCATCACCGTAGGGCTGGTCTACATCAACACCAACACTAGCCTGCGCAGGGACTTGCTCAAGGTTACATTTAAAAAAAAACCTTAATTTATACAAGATAATGATATTGATTGCCTTTAAAACATTATAAAGAAAAAGGGGAAATGATAAAATTACGCAAAAGGCGACAAGTTGGCTCAGTTGGTATGGTAGTGACTCTGCCAAGATGTTTGTGGTGATGAGCGTGAGTATTTGATCTTGAGTCTTGGATGTTTTCTAAGTATTTATTTAGGTGTAGTGTTATTGTGCTTTTTATCTTGCTACCGTTACAGGATGCTATACAGCAGAAATAAATCCTTTTTCACTATTTTTCACTCCTGGTGCATTTGCTTCTGTGTCGGTGTGTGGCACTCAGTAGTTTTAAGTTCAACTTTAATAAGTGTTCAATTACTATATGTGAGATCCTTTAATTGGTTCTGTATTTCTTAATCCTTTGCTCTATTCTGTAACTGCAACTGTTGGATTTCCTTTAATAAATAAATAAATAAATAAATATATTTATCTATATAAGTATGTATATCGTTGTTTTAGTACCCATAGTACAGGACTAGAGCTTAGTTTGGGACTAGGTCAATTTGTGACATTGTCCCGTGATATTTATTTATTTAATTATAAAATACAAAAATATTAGAAAGCCTGCCATACCTACATCATCCATCACACGTTTTTTAATACATTTGCCATTCAATCCACCAACCAAGCATTCATTCATTTGAACAATTTGAATTTAGAAACACAATGAAATTAAAAATATAAATTAAATTAATGACAAACACAATGGCAAATTCATCCCGTGCCGGCTCAATGGCATATTTCACTGCGATTTGTATTTTACCCTACCTATTGGTCGTAAAAGGCGACTAAGGGAATAAGGGCTTGTAGTACTGTTAGGCGATGGGCTTGAAACCTGTCACTAATACACTAATAAACATCTTAGCCTGATTGTGCAAAATGTGGTTACAGAATTATAAACAAGTCATATTAGAGTTGTTGGTATTTCTGTCGCTCTGCCTACCCCACTCTGGGAATGAAGGCGTGATGTTATGTATGTATGGATAATATTGGTTGGGCATAAAACTTTTGCAAGTCTTATTTATATTTTACGTAATATTAATGGCGGTCACTCATGGTTTTATAAGATGTGTTTCGTCAATGTCGAGTTTTCGAAAATCATGGATACTACAGCTGTCTCTGAGATTACACATGGACAGACGGACAGACTAGTTCCAAGACCAAGTTTAGACTGTGCATTCTCGGTGAGTCAGTGAGTCCCAGAAGAGTTGATGGTGGAGCGGGTGCTGAAGCTGGGCGCGTGTTGCAGGACCTGGTGGAGATGTGCCGCGGCGTGCAGCACCCGCTGCGCGGGCTGTTCCTGCGCAACTACCTGCTGCAGTGCACGCGCAACGTGCTGCCCGACTCGCGCGCGCCCGACCACGACAGCGAGGGCAGCGTGAGTACCAGCTCCCGGGGGACCATGTCCAGGGCTCGGAACCGGTTAATACCGGTTTGTTTCGGTTTTGCTCCGAGCTTTTCCAGGGAACGCGAACGTTATTTTAACCTTAATTAACCGGTTTAATCCACGAGCGGCGAGTCGAAACATTAAGCGGCGCTTGTTTATGGTGCGTGACGTGCGTATGGTTAAACCGTTTTTTTTAGCTCGATACCGGTAAATTAGTAACAAACAAAAATAACTCCAAAAACCGGTTATTTATACCGGTTTATGCGCACGGAACCGAAACGAAAAGGTTTTGCGGTAACTACATGATAATGGTTTGAAATTTTAACCAGTCTCCGAGCCCTGACCATGTCTAATGATGAGATGCCAAATGTCTGTGAGCCGTTAAGCGCTACAGGTTCGCTACAACCAAATATCATAACACCTATTGCATATTTTGACTCAACCTCAAATTGTCCAAATTTACCAGAAAGCTCGCAGTGCCCTTCACGCGGCTCCATAAAATAAATACTCTTTTATGGGTAATTGTATTAGGTTCTATAATAAGCTCCCAAGTAATGTTACTGAACTATCAGTAAATAAATTTAAGAGTTACGTTAAGCGTAAACTAATTTCTAAAGCATATTATGGTATTAAAGACTATATTAATGATAACAATGCTTGGGACTGAATTGCTTGTAATAAAATGTTTAGTCCTTACGACAAAAGGTTGCGAACGTCAAAAAAAAAAGACATCCGACAGAGTTTCTTACAGGTTCTTCTCTGATCGGTCGCGATTTGAACCTGCAGTCAATTTAGGCTAAGTCGCTACTATGACGTTTCAAAAGAGTTTATTATTTGTAAACCTACTTGAATAAAGATTATTCTGATTCTGATTCTGAGTCTGTCTTCGTTTGAAAATGACAAAAATCTCATATAGATTTATTTTCAATGTTACAAAATGTCATAGTGACGTTCACACATTACATCCGATATCCAACACAGAATATATTAGTGTTACGTCTTGTCATTTTTCCATAGGTTTCTGAGTTTTAGTCATTTTGAGACAGTTGAATTGAGAATTTGTCAAAACGTGATAAAGTCCATTTGAATTGTAATCATATCATGAGTATGGTATTTTAAGAAGTAGGAGTCACGTTTTAGACATTTTGAAACTAATCTGTTTTGACACTACAACATACTAAGAACATGGTATTTTGATATCTGGTTGTAGCGAACCGGTAACCTTTAACCGAACCTCTTAAAGCAAACTACTCTACTCTCTATACTAACTTCACTAGAACTATGCTCTTGTTGGTGGAGTAATCGCCAATCGCTTCGGTCCCTCGGTAACTCTATTCTATGATTTATTTATTTATCTAAAAATGAGTTTACATGGCTTTACAGAAAGATCCAATACGCCATGAAACATAAACTTAGTAAACAACATAACATCTAGTACAATTGATGATGTTTGAATTGCTTCTTTGTCGTAAGGTACGGGATGCCATCGACTTCATCCTGATGAACTTCGCGGAGATGAACAAGTTGTGGGTTAGGATGCAGCATCAGGGACACTCCAGGTGAGATTTGGTAGATATTGCTCAGGTAGAAGGAAGGGATTTGTTTAAAATTGGCGATTAACCGCGTGTAAAGCTGGGTACGAATTTGAGCGGCTCAGTCTGAGGCATGCTCGCCCCGCGTAGCGAGCTGCTCGCGAGCCAAATTGTTGCACATGAACTTGCGCGGGTGAGGCAGCGAGCTCGCCCGAGCTGACATTTCAAAATGGCGTCGGACACGATGACAGCCGCGGCTGCGTTTATCATAATTCACCGAATTATTAACAAAAAGAAGAAGATATCGCCTCGGTGGTGGAACAGGTCAGCAACTTTATCAAATTTGTACGCGCCTCGCCCACAGACAAGTTAGAACTGGTCTAAATACAGGTCCAAATTACGCGAGGCACGCACACCGAGGCGCCTTTGGGCACGGTCAAAAGACCGACTCTTGGCGGCTCGCCGCGTGCCGCTCGCCCGCTGCCCGCGCACAGCGTGTGAGCGCGTACGAATTTGAGAAAAGTAGGTGAGCCGTGCGTGCCTCAACTCGAGGCTGCTCTAATACGTACCCACCTTTAAGGTGAAATATGAGATAGATAAACAAGCCGCTGGAGGACTTCAATTAAAACTTACTATTTTCTCATTTCGTAATGTCGATGACTTCGACAACGCGTTGGTGTTGCTGCCTTTTGCTGGTTTTTTTTTTCACTTTAAAATACAATGATTGTAATGTTCCTTTGTCAATACTCAATTGTGTTTATTGCGTTCGACAACTGCAGTGTCAGCATGTCAGGTTAACTTAAGTTATTTATTTATTTCAAGGGAACACCAGTAATTTTACAAATAGAACAAAACAAATAAGTTAACACATGAGCCAAAACAGTTTCCACTTTAGGGTTACAAATTTGCTCTAGTGAGATGGTTAATTATAAATAGTATCAATAACATTGCATATATAAACCAACCAACCAACATAACAAGCCAACTTCTGACGGTATAATGGTAAGTATCTCGGAGACTCATGCTATTACTCAGGATATTGTAGTTGGTATTACATAAATCGCTTTCTTTAAATACTATGTGTTTAATACTTTTGGTAATAAAAATATTAACAGAACGATAACTAAATAAATAATAAAATTAAATTAAATGAGACACCAAGACACGGGAGGGTTAGGCTCGTAAAACACACTTTCCCGAATTGTGCACTTTCTGCAAAGGTGCACTTACCGCAAAATGTACACTCCCAAAATGTACACTTTTCCAAAACGCACGCTTTCCTGAAATGTGCACTTTTTCATTCAGTCCACTTTTCCAAAACGCACGCTTTCCCGAAATGTGCACTTTTTCAAATAGTGCACTTTACCAAAACGCACGCTTTCCCGAAATGTACACTGTCCCATTTTTTCATGTATAAAGTACGAAGTATTCAAAGTAGCCAAATATTTTAACGGAACGTTTATAGTTATAGTCTCTGTCCGTCCGTCCGTCCGTCTGTTTGTCCGTTTGTTTGCATTTGCACAATTTCATAGAAACCCTTAGTAATATAAAACAGGGACACCCCTACCCTGAAAATATACCTCCTGCGAAAGTGCACATTCTTGGAAACTGCACCTATTGACAAAGTGTACATATCGGGAAGTGCACTTTTAGAGAAAGTGTACCTTCCGAGAAAATGACCCTTCTAAAGAAGTGCACCTTTAGAGAAAGTGCATATTTCGGGAAAGTGTGTTTTACGAGCCTAACCCACACGGGAACCGTGTCTGGTTCTTATCGACCTTTTTTAGAGAATGAATTTATCGATCGCATATAATTTAGAATGAATGAATGAATGAATGATATTTATTTTCCAAAGTAAGTCACAGTATACATTGCGTATAGATAGGACAAACGAAATGTAAAAGTGGCCAGGAACGCAAAAAGGTGATTGTAACAACCTCGCTAAAATACCCGGGCTGGCTTGGAAAGAAAAAACCTTATATTTATACACTTATATTTTATAAACATAACTGAACTGTGAATCCTACTGGGAATAGCAAAGAAGAACTCTTGGTACCTGCAGTGAAGTCTTAGATAGATTTGCTGTCACAAAATTTTCACAGAAATTTGAGTTGGTGCCCTTGTCCGTAGGGATAAGGAACGGCGTGAGCGGGAACGATCAGAGCTCCGCATCCTGGTGGGGACCAACCTGGTGCGGCTCTCGCAGCTGGAGTGCATCAGCGTGGGGGAGTACAAGCGCGCCGTGCTGCCCGCCATCCTGGAGCAGGTGGTCAGCTGCCGGGACGCCATCGCGCAGGAATACCTCCAGGAGTGCTGCATTCAGGTGGGGAAGGACTTGTTAAGAGGGCTAGGTGATGATGATGGTGATGTCTTCCTGTAACCGCCCACCCATTAACCGATTAAAGCCGTTGAAAGACTAACCTCTCAATAGAACACCCCACTAAAACAATAACCTCTTGGAACGAAATATATGACCAAGTTATTTGTTAAACTGACCATTCACTATAAGGGAAACCCTAATAGCTAAAGCACAGATAACCCTTATAAATAGCGCTTTTAAAAGCAAATCGAATGGCTTTTCTTAGTAAAAAAAGGACGGTGATAGGAACTTGTGCAGGGTCCGTCCGGATCGCTACCACCATCTTATCCATTAACCTACCACCAAACAGGTTGTGTTCCGGTTTCGGGATAAGACAGCCAGTAAAATAACTAGCATAGAGGCATTCCATCTTAGTTCTCAGGGTTGGCAACGCATTTGCAGTCTTAGGATTGCAGTCTTGTGAATGCGTATGTCTATGGGTCACAGTTTCCACTTACCATCAGGTGGCCTGTGTGCTCGTTTGCCTTCTCAATGCCAAATAAATAAAAGTAAAACCCTTATAAAACCCATTCGAAACCCCTTGAAGCAGGTTTTAAACGCAAATCGAATGGCTTTTAAGCGTTACGGCTTTTCTCAGTAAAACCCTTATAAAAACCCATTCGAAACCCCTTAAATGGGATAGCGGGCCGGTCCCTGCTCCCTGTTATCCCTCATCAGGGACATGGGGCCCGCAGAAGGGTTTTCCATTCACGATCTTGCCTGGCAACTTCAGGATCTTCCCAGCCAAGACCAGTCGATGAAGCCTCTTTTTCAACTGATCGCCTCCAGATGGTACTAGGTGATGGGTACCTATTATTCCTGGGTTCAAATTCCGGTAACGGCAGATATTTGTGATGAGTACGAGTATTTGTTCCCGATTCTTGGATGTTTTCTATGTATTTAAGTATAGAATCAGAATCAGAATCAGAATAATCTTTATTCAAGTAGGTTTACAAAATAATAAACTCTTTTGAAACGTCATAGTAGCGACTTAGCCTAAATTGACTGCGGGTTCAAATATAGTCTCTGTATAAATAAGTTTATCGTAAATACAAGCCTAGACCTTAGTTTGGGCTTTGTCAATTTGTGTGATATTGTCCCGTGATATTTATATATTTATTATTTTATCGAAACATCTTTCGACGAACGTATCATTACGCAGAATTTTCATTTCACCGAAAGGCATTTCTCGCCGAATTAGTGTTTTTTTGTTAGTCACAAGTGTATACTAATCTAACCTACGTGATTATTGTTTAAGATATCCAGAAAACATCGCGGGTGTAGCAGAAAATAGAATTCGATAAAATGATACGATCAATGAAGTGAAATTCGATAATGGTGGGTTACCCTAGGTGATATGATAGGTATGTGTCTGCAGTCAGGTATTTTGGACAAAATTGTAGCACTGCCAAATATTCAAATGGAATTTGTTTAGTTCTTTCACCACGCTCCAGTGATGCCCTATGATGACTATGTTTTCGTGTTGAGACGGGCATCTCCCGCGAGATCAGGTTACTGAACAGCTCCATGATTTGCAGGTGTTCCCGGACGAGTTCCACCTGGCGACGCTGCAGCCGTTCCTGAAGTCCTGCGCGGAGCTGCAGCCCGGGGTCAACATCAAGAACATCATCATCGCGCTCATCGAGCGGCTCGCGGCCTACAGCCAGGTATGGTACACTCCGCGTGCCAATGCCAGTAAAAAGAAATGCCCGCCATTTTGGAATGTAAATTTGACATCATTTTCGTAATCGCTATCCCCAAAAATCAAGAAAGTCACGACGCGCGTGACTTTTCGAGAAAAATCTTAAATCACAAACTTAATATCAATTTTAAATTGGTATGATTACATGTAACCATGATGCCAGCATTGATTACATTTGTAACCAATTGATTTGTTCTATACATCTTAAATCGATTAAAGTGTTGATTACTTAGCATTGTCAAATGGTAATGCTATATGTTGCAAATATTGACGTTGGTTCAATTAGAAAACGTTATAAGAATTAGCGTTGAAAATTCTGGAAAATTTCGTTGTTTCCCGTTTATTTCGGTTTTTTTTTTAAAGTTTTTTCGGGTTTTATATGACAAATAACACATGCATAATGTCAATTTATTCATAGTCAATCACTCACTCTCGCCACTTTGTAAGTGCAAATTTGACCGAATATAGACTAAAAATAAAAGCATAAAACTTAATTGTTTCTTTCCATAAAAATTGGACAGAACGAGTTGTTTGGAAAAAACGGGATTATTTCCTGATTTTTCCAACGCTAATAAGAATCAATTGGTTGTACAGTCACGGACTTTATTGATCAGCCACTTGCCACTGTTCATATTTTAGCCGTGCAATGCAAATCGGGTTCAGTCGGTTTTACTTGCATATCGAGAGAAGGAAATTCACACGTCTTCGTATAATAGAAGAACAAAATGGCATGCAATATTAACGGTTGGCTAACCTGAGACCCAGATCTACCAACCAGACAACAGAGTGACATCACCCAAAGGCAACCAATTGCATGTCTGTCTAGTTGCTATGGCTATACGTAAACAACAGCTACTATTGGTGATACAACGCCCAATCAGCTATTCAACTGAACACAGTCGTTATTGGTCGTTTAATAGTGTTGCTATGACCACGTAAACAACAGCTACTATTGGTCCAAACTGAGCTCGGTTTTTATTGGTCGTTACCAAAGGATTGCTATGGTAACGTTTCAATAACCCGATTTCATTACACGGCTAAAATATGAGCAGTGGCAAGTGGCTGATCAATTAAAGTCCGTGACTGTACTTACCTACTTTGTAATTGAATATTACCTAAATCGCGTACTGTTAATTGTACCTTGATAAATGAAAGCGACTGAAGGTGTGTTATGGGACATTAGTACTAATGAACGTGTGTGTAACCGGCTTTAAGTGGCAATTGCAATTTCACCATCTCCTACAGCAGAACGAGAATGGTGCAAACTTCGTGGTGTCAGAAGACGGGCAGGAGCAAGAGGTCCAACTGTTTGAGGTGTTCTCCGATCAGGTCGCCGCCATCACACAGGTAAGTACCAACTTCTGAATTCTCGTAACTTTAGCTATGACAACGATAGCACTCATAATGATCTTCCTTCCCTTATCCATGGACATGTTTTCTTTTTCCACTCTCCTCTATACTCTGTTAACTCACATCTTTCAACATGTCATACTTCACTTAATCCATCCGAACCTTTTTCGTTGTTATTAGATAGTGTCGCTTGCACGCACTTTTTTTTTTATGGCATTGAGAAGGCATACAAGCACACAGGCCAACTGATGGTAACTGGAAACTGTGACCCATAGACATTCGCATTCACAAGACTGAAATCCTAAGCCTGCAAATGCGTTACCAACCCTGAGGACTAAGATGGAAAGCCTCTATGCTAGTTATTTCACCAGCTGCCTTACCTCCAAACTGGAACACGACAATGCGAACACTGCTGTTTGGCGGTAGGTTAATGGATAAGATGGTCCTACCACCCGCAATGTGGTTATTGTAATAAAATAAGAATTTAATTTGACGTAAACTGCCAAATTCACTTGCGGGTAGGTATACCGCTCGCATTCTTTGATTACGCGGCGGCATCCTTTCACAAAAGGCGGCACGATACAAAGGTGACGACACTGTCCTGTCGAATGGATCCATCACTCTTGTTTTGTTTTCTTCGTCCCTCATTACATGTCCATTCCACGCCAATCTAGTACTCGTCAACTTTACTATTATTGGTGCTACTTTTAAGTTTTCTCTAATATCTTCATTCCAAATACATGCTAGTGACACCAGATATCTGCCCTCCTAAACTAATAAGCAGTATCTCAAATTCAATAGCCAAAGCAGATGCAATCCTATCCTGTTAGTAATTAATAAGGTTGCATTTTCTACGGGAGTTTTGTCTGAGATACTGCCATTTGTGTTAGCACGGCAACACCGCTCATCCACTCTCCTTTCATCCTTCTCCTTATTATCACAATTACGATCTGTCTCATAATGGGTAAACACACAGTACATTACTTATCTGTGACAATGCTTACCATTCTAGAGTCGCACCGACATGCCCCCTGAAGATACCCTAGCGTTGCAGCTGGCTTTGCTCCGGCTGGCGCAGCGGTGCCACCCCGACAAACTCAACTACGTGGACCAAGTGCTGGCGCACACCGACAACATCTGCAAGGACATTCTGCAGAACAGGTCAGTGGGGAGAAGATGATCTGAACTAAACTAAACTAAAGACACTAGACCTCGCAGCTGGCTCTGCTTCGGCTGGTGCAGAGGGCACCCTGACACAGTCAACTTAATTATTATAAAGGTGCCGCCAGCGTACCCTTAGGTGCGTTGTCAGATGGTTGACATGCCTGATCTTGTTGGTGAAGCTACAAGCTCAACCCAAATAAACTTGCGGTCAAATAATACGTGTCAGAGAGCGCTTAACATACAAACGAGGCTATTTCGAAGCCTTGGTTCCTGGCCAGGGGTTGTTTTGAGTGAGGTTCAATGGTGGATACTCCGAGGTTTAATAGAGGGGGTCAAAAGTTCTTGAGTTATCTCCTAATTGATGGCACAATAAGTTAATACCACAGTGAGAGAGTTTGGGTCCGCATTTGGATTTCCTTATAAGGACCTTATCGTTAATTATGGAAACAAATAAAGGTGTAATCTGTATAAATACTTATTATTACAAAAAAAAAACTTAAACTACGCGATTCTTAGATCTTCAAAGTGAACCATAAAAACTACTTTTATTTATTTATTGATCCCCTTTGCCAGTTTTCTCACTTTGCTTTTGATGCTCTTCATTAGCCCTTGGACATCGACTGTTTTGAAAGTTATGTGGGTACGGATCCAGTCTTTTTTTAATTGGTCCATGTTATCTGTTGGTTTAGCTTGTTTTCGTAGCTTTGCCTTCATCAGAGCCCAAAATTTCTCGATGGGCCTGATCTCAGGGCAATTCGGGGGATTTAATGATTTCGCGACAAATTCGACATTATTCTCTCGATACCAGTTCAACACATGGCGAGCATAGTGACACGCAGCTAAATCAGGCCAGAATAATGTACGACTCCTCTGCTTTCGAATGAGTGGTAGTACCCGTTTTTGAAGGCATTCCTTCTTGTACACATCCGAATTTAAGTTTCCCGTTACGAAAAACGGAGACGTTTTCATGCCGCATTAACAAATAGCTTGCCAAACCATCACTAATTTTCCCAAATTTCTCGCAAAAAATGGATTTGTCGTCTTTAGAGACCTTCGTACCTTTTATTACGGTGTAAAACTGCGGTCCGGGTAGGGTTTTATAGTCAAGTTTGACATAGGTTTCATCGTCCATTATAATACATTGTTCATTTTTAGTTAAAATTTGGTCGTACAATTTCCGAGCCCGAGTTTTGACAGAAGACTCCTGGGTTTTGCTGCGTTTAGGCTGTTTTTGCTTTTTATACGTTACAAGCAAGTTACGTTCCTTGGCCCGCTGAACCATTGCAATAGAAGTACGAAATTTTTTCGCACAATCCCGAATCGATATCTCTTTTTTTTTGAGAATAATATTCGCATATCTTTTTGTCCAAATTAGGACATGAAGGGCCTCGTTTTCTACCTCGACCAGGTAAATCTTTTAAAGTATTATTCGTACTAAACCTTTTTATCGTATTGTAAACAGCTTTCAGGCTAACCCCTTCTTCTGAAGCAATCTTTCTCATAGTTATACCTGATTCTTTACAGTATTTGGTCACAATTGAATGTCGTTTTTTTTCTCTGAGAGACTCTTCATCTTGCAATGTATACGAATTATATTTTTTTTTATAGTAAGTTTTAACACTTGACTGTATGCTTAACAGATTGACATATGACAGAAAAGACAAAATATTGTAACTATTTTTAGAGCAATTCAAACTTGTTTCCATAATTAACGATACGGTCCTTATTTTATTGCCATTTTTGATGTTTTTTGAATATTCTCAATTTTGGTGTTAATTGTGGATTAAATCAGTTGGGTATCCTGGGCATCCTGGCAGATTTTACTAAAAGCATCCCCTGGCGAGGAACCAGGGTTTCGTAATAGTTTCATTAGTATGAAAAATGCAGGTCGATTTTGTTAGGCCAAAATGTTTTTGGTCAAATGTTTTATATTGCCAACATAACACATGTTTTCTGTAACCGTAAATAATTAAGGATTTTTTAAAAGCTAATCTAATCTATAGTGTTTTATACGATGGCAATAAAGTAATATCTAAAAAAATTACGTAACATTAATTGGCAAATGAAAAATTTGGGAAATGATATATTTTCCCAAAAATATTTTG